>BGZK01000029.1:600000-1109240 GCA_005406025.1 Eumeta japonica
CAATTTACAGCTTATGCAGATATCGAAAACATTACCACTAAGACTGACAAGTGATCTAGGCCTGCGAAACGTAGATGACGATGCAATGTGAACAATTGTCTATGTGTCAAATGACAGATAAATAAAGTCTTTTTTTTTCTGAATCGAAAATAATATTATTTATGAAGCCAGATATTGTTTATTTTCCGAATTTATTTAACATAATGCTTCCAAAGGGTCAAAAAATTAAAAGTTGCGCACTTACTTATAATGATTCAATTTATTGTGTGGTGTATCGAATAATTTGGTGAGGCTAATGAAATCAAAACGAGGATTTGAAGATTGGAGACATGACCAAGAAGTGTTGACCGGTATCGAGCCATCATGAAGATTAATAGAAACAATAATGATATCAATGAAAAAGGGAGGTTCATGTCCTAGACGAATAGTTAGATTATTTCTTACCAACTTGGTGCAAATAAAGAGTACAGGCGTAAGTTTTTTGTAACTATTGCAAAAGTAGTAGAAATTTCTTAACGTTAAACGTTGCATAGAGATGATTTTTAAAACTGCCTAAATCATTTTTAAGTCAAGAGTATGGTTAGAAATTTTTGGTGGAGATCAAATGAGTTTCCAAAATCTCAACCGTAAATTTTTGCTTATTTACGGTTGTGATTTGTATGATACAAAAGGAAATAACAAACAACAAAGATTAAATTAAATGATTATATTATTGATTTCTACGAAATATACATATGACAATTCTAGTGTCTACAGTTAATATCTTACATTCCATTAAGTTTGTTTTTCAAAAAATAATAAGCTCAATTAAATTACAACTTCTTAAACAATAACATTTTATTTTATAGAAACAAACATTCATAACAAATTCAACATAAGGATTACACTTTTTATATGATAATGGCTAATATATCACTAGCTAGTAAAGTATTTCAGTAAGTCTTATGCAACTTGTCACTTCTTAATGACGGCAGGTCAACCGACTTTACACAGCACTTCGTAGGTCTTATGAGGGATCTCGTTTCCACCAAACGAAATATAACAGCATCGGTGGCTGGGATGAACCTGGAAATTGTAAGGACGTACAAATTATTATTATTTTTTTATGACAACACTTATAAGTTTCTTATTATTTATTACTATCTACTTGGTAGATAGTAATAAATGATCGATGGATCGTTGGATCCATCGTGTTGGATCGATGGAGCAATCAGAATTCTAAATCTGATTACGACCTTGATTTAAAATGATTCCCAATTGCGACCCCAACGTTGTTTTTGACGTGGAAAATTTTATAAATATCTCTCTGGTATCGATACCATTATTGTATTTTTCGAAAGGTGGGTGTGTTGGGCGTTTGCACAGAATGTTGTCGATATTTGCATACGAATAAAAAAAAATGTATAATGCTTCCCAGACCAATATGTTCTCTAACCATATCTTCTACCTACAAGGACTCGTAAAATATATCGTATTAATTCCAGGTGGTCATAGAAATTATCAAAAACATCAATGACGCAACGATTCGATCTAAGGTTGTTTTACATGTGATTGATTCATAATTTTCCAATTAAATTTATGCTATTGATAATGATAGTCCCACTGCTGGTGCTAGCAGTATTCGGTTTAAATATTGGTACAAAATTTAACACAATCTTATTTATGATTATCTAGTTGTGCCATTAGAAAAAAAAAGTATTACATAGAAAACAAGTTACTATTATTACTCTGTAAAATGTATATATTTTATTTACTAAGCCTTAATTAGGTGACATTGACTCTGCCAATCTTCTTTAAGGCCCTGTCCGCACTGTGTATTTTTACTGTGAATTTTTAACCGCCAGTGCGGCTACTCCTATAAGAATCAATTTGTTACAGAATTGCGGGAAAAAAAAATCGTGCCATGAAATATCGCAGTGCGGGCAGGGCCTGAAGGATAGAAACGGGAGTTGTGTATTCACAAAATAGAAGTTTGCATTAATGACATCTAAATTACGTCCATGTTTACCTTAAACACGTAAAAAGTTCATAGAATTCAAAAAGTTCAAAAAGTTGATACTATTCAAATGAAACGATAAAAAATATTTGCTCGAGCTCAAGGGAATAAAAGACTAAACGAATTTTCTCCAAATAACTTTCGATAAATGGACAAATCAAAACTCACTTTTCCGGGCGTAAGTGAGAGCATATAGTGAGCGCGGCCGATGTATAGCGGTTCCAAATTGGCCGAGTTGCCCGCTGCTATGGCTCCGGTGGGTATGGCGCCGTGGCTGGACGGCACCCAGCGCACCGCGCCCGGCTGTGCGATCATCACCTGCGAAAGAGAAAACATGCGTTTAAATAAATAAATACGCGTCTTTCTTGCATTCAAATCCAGGTTTCTTTCATTTCTTCCTTTTTTCCTGGTATTCATATTTATGTGAAAATGTTCCAAATCGGACCTTCGTGTGCTTAATTTACAAATCAATAAAAATACTTATTTCACGAAAGTGTATCTTTTTTACACTAATATATCGTAGACTAAATCGATTAATTTTGAATAGAGGCTTTCTTTTACACGTTTATACTAAATAATAATAATAATAAAAACTGGACAAAACTATATCGATGTTGTTCCAGATATCAGTTGCAAATTATACGCGTTAAAAAATAAAGCATCATTTATACATTTGGAAACATTATTCAAAAGATATATGGTTACCAAAACACTAAGTTTTGAAACTTAAGCTTCGACTTTAATTTCAATTAATATTATATACTATTCAGTATACTTAACTATTCAAATGCAGCAGACAAATGTATGCCACGGTCACACCTACCTCAATGTCCTGTACGCTGATCTCTTTCCCTGCGAAAGGTATGAAGGCAGCGCGGTGTTTGACAGCGTACTTCCCAGGCACCAAGTCGTTATTATGTCTGGCCCTAATGACCCATAAGGGGCTTCCATCGTGACCTTCGTAACCCGCTACTACTGCCCGACCGGACAGCTGAGGCGCATTGAAGGGGGTCGTTTGTACCCAATCTATCGAATCTGTTGATAGAAACTCAATAAGTGACACCGCACATATTTACATTACAAAAAAAATATGGCGAAATCGTATAATATTGCTTACGCCATCTGTTGGTAGGAATGTGAAACAGAAAATTCGCACTATCACAGATTAACATTGAAAGTATTTTGTTATAACAATAATATAATTTCGATTAAGCATTCGTTAAATTTGCCGAATATAATGCAAATGTATGTGTATTAAATAACAAATTATGGTATACGTATATATGAAATTCAGTTTATTGCGATATACTTAGAGAAAATACTTGCCGTATCATTGGAATATTACCTTCGACAACGCGCACAGTATCAGCATTTCCGGAACCGTGATATACGTAATTCGTGACGTACGTAGGTTGGGAAACGTTCGGATCCGGCGCAGGATTAGCGGCGGGATACATCGGCATGGGCACCGGCACGGCCGGCACGTACGCCACTCCCGGCATGTGGTGCGGATAGCTACCCGGCGGCGGCGGGTAGCCCGGATAGTACGGCGGGGGTGGACCTCCAGGTGGATCTGTAACGAGAATCGAAAAGTTAGTTAAACACCTTCGAGTATATATGGAATTCGTTGTTGCGACGAATGCACCGCACAGAACAGATAAGAGCAATTGTTGCTTTCTTGTAACATTGCTAGAAACGGGAGATAACGGATAAAATTGACAAACTGTGATATTAGTCTCGTGTTTATTGACTAGCCGTCTTTCGTAAAAAATAATGTATCTTTTAAAATATTAGATAAAAAAAACATAGATATGTATGTAAAAATACTCACAAGACATATTTCTGTTTTATCACGAACAAAATAAAGAAATTCACAACAAATTCAAGCACAATAATTGAAAGCCAAAACGACGACGTTAGTATATCGACGTATACTTGTATCTGATTAGCTGAATCAGAAGTTATCAGCAGGACACAGATAAAGCGCTGATTAGATATCGTGGTATTTTATGAATAATCGAAACAGCGTGTTATTTTTATATATCAAAAAGAATGTACGTAACGTTACTAAGAATTCGAACATTACTCATAAAGGAACAAAGACTGTTTTTTATGATTCGTCGATTTCCCTGCAACAAAAACAATTTCAAATTCTCCAATGAAAAACATTCTAATGATGTTTGTATATCAAATAGCATATTTTATCACAGAAATGAACCAATATAATTGCTCATAATATAATATAAGCTATATATATATAAACGAAATACTAATGACTGACTGACTGACTCATCACTAGATCTACGAAACTACAAATCCGACTGATTTGAACATTGGCATAGTTAATCTTTTGGGGACATAGACGCTCACTAAGAATGGATTTTATACAAATCCTATACAAAATAAATTTATCCATCATATCATGTGTACTACCCCTGTCTATGCGGGTGGAGCTGCGAACAAAAGCTAGTATATCATCTTTTGTCTTAAAGTATCCTATTACCCCATGCGGGCAGAGGAATGAAAACTATTTCTGTAGTATATATTTAAAAATAATATGCCTCTGAATCAGAATTTACCGTGTTTGATATTAATCACGGGAAAATTAACCAATGCATTTTTAACTTAAACGAAATTAAATCACTCGCTTCGTGCATCGAAGAGTACGTTAAGACGACGTCTGTTAGTAGGCCCCAACCTGCACTGGGTCAATGGAGAAGATTTAAAGTCTTAATCTGAAAAAAATATAATGGGTGGGTACGTCCCATCGGTGAGGTCATTATGAACGTAATATCAGAATACAGTTTGAGTTAATGGTTTCTTAACCTTTTGTCAGTTAAGTCTGCATTCGGAATACATACTTTCAGAGCCATAGTTATTTCGATATGAATAAGGCTTGTGATCAAAATTTTGAAATAAATACTATCGATTTTCTTTTTATTGTCAGGAAAGTAATCTTTTAAAAACCGTAACACAGCCGACACTTATGAAGCTATTATGTTTCGGTACTTATTCATGATGTCTCATATCGTTGTTACCATTTATAATAAATAGCTCTACTTCATCCTGGTCTATTTCATAAACCGAATGTTCACTCGTAGAGCTGAAAATATTGACTTAAAATTCGCACAAGGCATGTCCGAATTAATATGCTTTTTGACAGTAAGTATCATTATAGTTGTATTTTAATGGGAAACATCTATTAGCGCGCCTCGACTACAACGGTGATGGCAAACGGCACGACGCTATCTAACGGCGTCACGCCCTCTATTCTGCCGCTCCCCACTATAGTTGAGCAGAAATTACAAGACAAACATTGTAAACAAATGCCAAGAATGGTCAGATGTTTAGGCAGTGGTTGCAAATGATTAAAAATGTGAAAAGAATACACAAAAATATTTCTTATCTACAATTTAAACATCTAAATTTTATAAAGAACATAAATTTCTGTATTTTCTTCTACAATGTACTTGGTTGTAATATCCAATTGGTTCCACTGTCTAGGTATCGATTCGAAATAACCTCAAATATATTTTGAAACTGTAATGAAACAATACTTACAAAACCGATAACAAATAAATATTTTACAAACAAAACTACTAAAAACCAAAAAAAAAAATAGTATAATAATTTAATTTTAGTAACAACACAACACTAATCGCGTTCCGACTTCGAACGTACAAAATGGCCGAATGGTTTGTCAAACCTGTGAGTGAATGCCATCGCGATCACTTCATACCATGATACTCCACGCGACCGCATCATCTATTATTTTTGCTTCAGATTTCATGTTAGCGATTTCAATACGAAGCCACCTAGGTACAAACAGGAAAATTGCCTTTTTTATCTTTGTATTTCGGCTCAACTATATGTACGTTATTTCTTGCTTATCCGTGCGTCTTTTATTTCTATACTGTATATTATATTATTTTAATAAGAATAATGGTAAAAATGAATTTAATAACATATTTCTATATTTTTATTTACTAAATCTACTGAATATTTATTTATTAGTACTCTTTAATTAATAAATACTTTTCATAACCGTCAATTTAGATTTTGCTCACTTGCGGTGCGTACTGTGACGCCCTACGTTTTGCAATCCGAATCGAATATATAAAAAAAATAACGTAATGAGAAAGCACAGAACACCGAATTTATGAATATTGCGTAATTGAAAAAAAAAATAATGATAATTTGAATGTAAGGTACAAGAATGTCATAAATTATAAATAAACAAAAAAAAAATTAAAATTAGACATTGCAGGAAAAAGCAAATATGTGAAATTTGTTAAAATACTTTTTAGAATTTTTTTAATACACTTTGTATATATATAATTTTTTAATTTTCTCGATAAAGAATATTAAGAGAACGACCCTTGTTTAATGATCAAATTGTCTGTGACATGAAGTGGTCGAATATTTCTGATAAAGGCCTCGGTGCAAGTATTAAGAAAGTTTGATAGAATAGTTACGATAATAATAATAATAATACTGATAAAAATATGACGTCATAAGCAGTCGGATTTTTCTGACATGGGCTTTCGCAGTAAGGACGAAATTATTTTATGATGCTATTAAATACGTTGCAATTTCATAGTGATTTACGAAATTAACATAATTTCGTATAATATGAAGAACTAATATCAAATTTCTTTGCTGGTATTTGTTAAAAATCAATAATAGCAATTTATTAAAAAGTAAAACAATTATCGTGTATGAATTATTTATAAAATTTACTTAACGAATTTTGAATCAAATTTTTGAAGGTAAAGTGTAAATAAAACAAAAATCATTTTTTGGATATATCGGCACTGGCTTCTTTGTTACAATTTATTTTTATCGGATTTATCCGACCACGGTCGTTAAAGAGTTAAAATACCATCAATACTTTTTAGTGTTCGTGACTATTTATTTCGACAAGTTTTAGAGTAGTGCCTGTTGCTTTTATATTTTACTTGTAATCTTATTTCGCATCTTTTTAACTACATTTTTAAGTTTTGAATTATCTCATTATAAACATATTCTCTTTTATCAATCACGTCAGTTGTATACGTTTCAAGCATATAGAGTTATTGTTAGACTTGACATTATAAGCCCTAAGGAAGGTTTTGAATAATATATTGACATACGTTTTGCGTATTGTTGTAATAAAACTGTTAACAAATATAAGCAACGAAATAAAAATTAAAAACATTTATATGATACTATAAAATGTTTTCTAAGACTTTGTAGTAATGCCAATTCAATATATCGTAAACGTATCTAAAAAGCATTTGTTTTAGATCAATTATATTTGACTATGCGATTCAATTGCAGGAAAAAAATAAGTACTGTATCGATTGAAAATTAAGCGTAATAAGTATACATTTAATATTATCTTGAATGTATCCTCAATATTATAAATATACCACTACATTGAATACATTATTAATTTTATTTTTTCCTTTTATTTAATACTTGTGTCATTTGGTTGTGAAAATTAAATTATCTGTAAATATAGCAATTATTTAAATAAATTGCTTGCAAAATATAAATGGAAGGTATTTATGTACAGATTTGTCATTGAATAGGCATCACCAAACATTCACTCTTTTCAAGCTTTCTTTATCTATAGCTCCGGTTTCAATTGAGTACGTGGTCTTTAATTGAGGTACGCGTCTGGTTGTAACTACAATAAATTTCGATTATTTTCATGTCATTAGCGACACTCAATTGATTAGAAAAAAAATGATTGACGCAAGAATCATCAAAACCGGTCTACTCGTTTGGCGCCTAGAGCGCCAAAAAGGAATAAACATACTGCATATATACATATATAGGCTTATAAACACATTACCTTTGCGTTGCACAGTCGGTTGTAGAAAAGCTATAGATATGTGATTTTAAGCTAATAAAATACACCTAAGCATAATTAAAAAATATTCTTGCATCATTAATGCAGTATGTAAATTTATTTGATGTTACTTTTCAAAGAACGACTACAAGAAATACGTCTATATTGTTTGGTAAAACAACTTTATTCAAAACTATTAGAAAATACAAAAGTCTATATAAACGGATGTATTACGTTGACTAATGGTATTCTTTTATAGTTTGTTTATACATAAAAAAAAAACTCTATCATTTTCAGAGTTCAACATGCCTACAAAGCAACATCAATGTTATTATTTAAAACAAATTGAAATTCAGTAACTAACCTACAGTCAAATAGTTAATAATTAATTTGGTCTTAGTTTTTAATTTGTTGTATTTTAAACAAGGTAACGTGAATGTTTTAATCGCATTCTGAAATGTGAAAACAAACAACCGACCGTAAAGCTTTAAAATTGAAGTAAACGAGAATTTCTAATTAATATTTTCAATTAATTAAAAACAATTTCATATCCACTACACTTGTGTCGAGACGAGAGGTAATTACGATTTCGGTTTGAATATTATTCCGACCAGCCACAATATGAACAAAATAACTAGAATGAAACAAATCGAGGAGGCCACGCAACTTAGGGCGGCGCACAAGAGAGTAAACACGCAGCACTTGCTGAAAATAAACATAAAAAATATGAATTGACGTACGTAGTTTTTTTGGCAGATGCAATTGGTGTAGTATTGTAGCACACCCTAAGGTAGTTTACTGATGTTTAGAATATTACAAGTGTTGATGGATTATGCAAGTTGACTTCACACGACGACTAAAACGTGATATCATAATTGAAATCGGTTAGAAACACAATGAAGTAGAAGCCATCAAAGACCTATGTCATCTATTCCTTGCAAAACGGATTTTAACATTTTGTTTTTAATATTTTATATGGTGCTAGTAAACAATGACCTCACTGGGTGTTAGTGCCTTTTTTGTCTAATTAGCAATTTAAAACAACCATTATTCAGGTATTTTTATAGTTATTAAAAGAAAACACTCAGTACATTCTTACTTGAATAAGAAAAACTTTAAGTACAATATAATACAGAAAAAAGTAAACCATACTATTACAGATTGTCAGGAAAAAAATAATTCTTATTGCTTAAACACATTGTATTAATTATCATAAAACTTAAATTATATACATATAGAATATAAGAATATATAATACTATAATTTTTTAATGAATTGGTCACTCTGTCAATTCAGTTTTCGTTTTCATATTTGCAAAGCGTAATATTAGAAACTTAAATACATTTATGAATGGAATTTTAAGTTGTAAATAAAGGAATCAAAAGAAGCGTGTAGAACAAAATTTACAAACAAAATATGTCCTCATTTTCGTTCTAAATAATTATAATTCTATTCTGTTATTTATCAGCAGAGGGATAATCACATACTTTTTTAAATTTATTTTATTATTTCAGATCGCATATATCTCATTCAACTCCCACCTCCATATACACATTCCCCACCATCCAATATCCTCTTTTCTACTCCAGAGGTTCGTAACGCACCGGTTACGAATGTTCACGGGTGACGGTGACCACCTACTTTCTTCTGGTTCGCATGCTTGTTTGCCCCTCAAAATGCTATAAAAAACTGTGTCATACCTAATTTGCAGTAAATCTATTTCGTTTATTACATTTATTTATAAATAAGTTTGTAGGCGCTGTTTCATAGATTATACTGGCTGTGGCTCCGCATGACCGCGGCTTCATTCGCGTGGACCACGGAATTGTTGTTTACATTTCTTTTTATTGTATAAATAAAATAAAATTTAACTTGAGTCTGCTAATTATGAGATAAATAATAATAAATAAAAATGTTCTTTGTGGATCATCCTTAAGAGATAAGTATACGCTATCCCGGACTTTTATTTTGGAGGTATCTTTAAAATCTACAATTATATAGCACATTAATTTGATATATCGCTTATGGGTTATTCAGCGTAAGCCATTTAAGCTCCCCGAAAGCGTTTCTTTTCCAACTTGATCGGTTTCTGATCAACTTTATCGTCAGTGATTATTTCGTACGATATTATAGGAAACAAAATATATTCTATGATTAAGATAGTAATAAATTAAGAGAACCATGAATTAAAAAAATTGGTTGTCTGTAAAGTGTATGTACGGACGATAATTTTACATGATAACGTCATAAGAAAACATTGATGAAAAATTTACATACTTTTATGAATTGAATTGAATTATTATCATCGAATTATCATTATTTTGCATAATACAAAGAAGTCGTTAATTGAAATTGTTGTAATAAACAATGGAAATCACATTAACTTTTCACTTTACTTTACAAACAATTGATAACACAGTTCACGTGTAGGTTGTGTGCGGCCGCTGTCTCTCTTCTACTCGGAGGCATCAGCCGATGGAGTTGAAGAGAGATAGATAGATGCGTCACAAACCGAAAGTTTAGGTCGATCGTGCCTCTTTATCGCTTGTTCCGCGCTCTCGCTCGCACGCGCGGTTTAGGCGGAACGTGACAATGAGTAATGTTCTTTCGTGCGTGTGCAGCCGGCGTTCATCGATTTATAAGACGTTATCACGTCAAAAACATGTAAACCGGATAAGTGGTTCTTATGTGAAAAAGTAATAAACGAACAGATAAACAGAGAGACGTTCAGTTTTATAATATGTATCGATGTAAACTTTTTGATTTATATCAATTAATGTTGTTTGTTATACAGTTTTTAAGTTTGCTTTGTACTGTTATCTCAAGACGGCGACAATGTACGTAGGAGACATTTAAAATTTTTAGAATTGGCCACTTAGAAACAGTAAAATAAAAAAAAAATATGTATAAGTTTTAAAAGTGGAACTGTTTGTCTCATTTTTATGTATATTGCATTCATCTGTCATTCGTTTTTACTAATTAACGGCAAAAATAAAATTGTTTATTTAACATCAATATGAATCGGTCTCGGTAACATAAGTACAACATATGCAAATTCATTTTTAAAAAAGTATTTAATGTTTAGCCACGACTCGTTTACGATTTTCTAAAATGTACAGAATACAACATACGCGGGTCTGTCTGTCTGAAAGTTCTTAGAAAATCCAAAACTCAGCAAACCAGCAAGTCATTTTTATTATTGTTATTTATACAATAAAGTAAATTAAGATCAACATATCGCTGCATTCCATGGAACCACTGAAAGAAATACTCTGCCTAATCGTACATAGGGGTCGCTTCGACGGTCTTTTCATATGTAGCCACTGCTTCCTGGACGTCTGTAATTTACTTTTATCGAAGTTTTTCTTTTATTTTAGAAAATAAATAAAAATAGTATGTTTCGAGGTGGATACTCTAAGGCGGGTGAGCCAGTATTTTTATACCTAACGTCCCCAAACAGTTTATAATTGTTTGTCTGAAAGTGTGTGGTGAGGCGTTGTCATGATGAAGGAGAATCCTAATGGTAGGTTGTTTTTTCTGAATTTATTCCAAAACAAAAGACAAACAATCGTTAGTGTACCAGTATGCAGTGACTGTCTTTTTATCTTCTAAAACAATTGTTGCATAGTGTCTTCTCATTCCTAATAAAGAGGCCACCATCTTTTTTCCCCAATTTTCAACCTTGTTTTACTTTAGTAAACAATTCCTCGAAACGAAACACCCACTGAAACAAATTGTCTTTTAGTTTAAATATGGTAACAGTAACTATATTTCATATACATTATTTGACTCTCCGTCGGCGAATTTTTGCATCATTTCGTGGCACTAATTAACACGAGGAAGTTTCCCAGCTTCGCGGTCAAATTATTAGGTATCCACCGGGTACAAAGCTTCCTGTCCGCCAAATGTTCATGAAAGATTTTGTTCACTTGTCTCATACCGATGCCCAAGTTTGTACAATCTGCTAGCAGGTCACTTTTTTTGTCAGACTCCATGATGAGCCACACAGCATTGATGTTGTTTTTAGTCATCACTGTAGAAAGACGTCCCTCATGCAAATTTAGTGAGACCACGTTAGAGCTCGTTAAACCAGTTACAAACAGTGGCAAGTGATGGAGCTTCATCGTGAAAAGCCAACCAAAATCTGCTATAATTTCGTTATTGGCTTAAATGGCAACGAGTCATAGAAAAACATTTTACGAAAATTTTCTCGCGTTAATTTAATGTTGATGTTAGACAATTTTATTTTGCCGCCAATTTGTAAATAGATAATTGTGCAACTCGTGCGACAAGTTGTCGATTGCCCACGAAAGCGAAGTTGAACGCACGAGCGAAGCGAGTGCGGTCATTCGCTTGAGTGGATAATCGACAACGTCGCACGAGTTGCACATATTATTTTGTATTACAAATGCGGCGATTTATGTGGGTACAAAATATATTTAAATTTTCGTGTGCCAAGAATAATTTGCGTGCGACAAGTAAACTTGTCGCACAGAAATTCAAATGTCGAACGTGCGTTCAATTTGTCGCACTCAAATAACAGTTTTATTTATGAAAAAACTCACGCGTAATTTTAAAATGGGCAAACGGTTCTTTTTCAACCGCACCAGCGAGCGTCAAGATACTACTTTCCCCGCATGAGTAATACAAAAAGAAATGACAGAACAACACTATTTAAAAATAAGTTAAGCAAAGAGTTCCATTCTTGAAACTTATGTATATTTTATGTTTTACAAATCCAAAGTGGTCAACTCTAAATTCTTTAAATGTCTCCTACGTATATCTTGTGAAAAGTATTCGTTTATTGACGCAAATATTCTACATGAACAAGTTTTCAAGCTTATTATTGCAATCATCTAAACCCGTCAATCCTAAACAAAAAGATCGCAATAAGAAATGTTTCAGTTGTTAGGCGATTGAAAACCTAACACAACCTGTATGTTGTATAATGAAGCTGAGAAAAGCTATGTTTCACGACCTGTATGTTACGTAAATTTTATGTGACTGTTTCAGATGTTTGATCAATAACCGAGTGGTATTTTTCCAGCATTGACTTCAGTATTAATTTTCACATATTTACTGGGTTTTATAGATTTGCGACGTCAAGAAGTTGCAAAGCCTTGTATAGATCGAGATCACATATATTTTTAAAATTTCACTCTAAGTGCTTGAAACTTGTTTAAGAATTAATGTATTTAATTTTTAGACGATAAAATTTGAGGATGGCTGTTATGTTGAGATAAGAGATTAAATTTATTTTATTGTCTTCTTAAAGGTGAACGTAATGGACCACTACGACCGATTTAGGTCATATCCACATCATGTATTTGTTTTGACAAGACCATCGTTTATAGCTTTGTTGGGATCCGATAGGTGGCAATGTGGTTGAGTTATTAATTTCATATTTATCAACCAAATAAAACATTTAAATGAGTTTAAATTTCAAAATATTTTGCATTGTTTCTACAAAGTATGCAAAAAATAAGACAAAATCTCACACTACCTACCAAAATGTTTGTAATAACGTCCGCCGGGCCAGCTAGTACATATACATAATTAGTGACGTTACCGTAATTTCAACAGTAATTTTTTTTTAATTTTCACTATAAAATGAGTCAATACTTAACAACCGGTATGTTCAGCTCCATATTTCAATTTTAGTTAAAAACTAGAATGACGAGGAACTTTCAAGAACAATCCTATATGTGGATTTTGCTATTGTGAACAGTTGTAGCGACAACTGGCAAAATATTGAAGGCAGCATGTTCGCCTTTGTACCAATCCAACTGATACATCCTAAATCGAAAGCGAAACGGCAGGTGCTGGGATCAAAGCCTGACGGCGGGTGAAGTGAATAATGACTGTTTAAATTAGGAAAATTAAATAACTCGCTTCTCGCCTTGGAAGACACGTAAACTGTAGGTCTCGAACGATATGGCCTACATATTAGTGATAAGGGGACGTGTATGCTGTGGTTGATAATTTTTCATATACTTTCTTATTCTTTAGGGTTGATTAAAATGTAATTATAATATAATATCAATTTATTCGAAACAAGAGCTAACTGTATAGGTAGAATGATAATAATTCTGATAATTCACTAATAATGGCGTAATCATCGACATTGATAAGCTATTAAAAGAAGACAGTCGTAGACTTTGTTCAAAGTTTTAGGCTACCGTTACCAGTTTTTGTTATAAATGGGTATTAAAATGAAACAACATGCGAGAAATTAATACATCTTAATAACTAATTAGTTGTACTTGTTAATATTAAACTGTAACAATAAAGGATTAATAAATGAAATAAGGTAAGACCTCTTTTCATACAGAAGTCAATATCTACATATTACGTTTTTGTTTTCTTTTGATAAAAAAAAATATATATTAATAGCTTTTCGGTATAATAAAATACTTTTCCTTAATAAATCGAATTTTAATTTAAAAATAGACATAAAAATTCAAATTGAAAATGGAAATTTTGGATTTATAATTGCATCTAAACCATAGCAAACCAAAGAGAATTAATATCACACAGCATTGAATTTTGAGACATAAAAACTATGATAGATTGACACTTTGGTACAGTCTCCTATGAATCTTATAAGCCTATGTTAGGTCATTGTCTTGGCTTAGAAATTTCTGCTTCGACGTGATTGTAACACATCCCCAAGTCGACTTATGGTGTTCTTGTATATCAACGTGATATGGAAAAGTTAGACATATTATATTAAGTTCAAGACAAGAGGTCTGTTTTGGATATTAAAATGCGTAAACTGCGATGTAACTATGTAAACAAAAAAGTGAACGTTGTACAATTCATCTAAAAACAGATAGCTTTATTGTTTAGTAAGATGTAACTGACAATTTAGGTTATTCATATGAGCATGAAATGTAACAAGGAGACCATAATATTTTCATGAATTGTTTTTTAATGAAATGAATATTAATTTTTAACAGTTTTATTATTTGTAACGGCAAAAACATAAAATAAAATTAAAAATAAAAAAAAAAGATGTCACTCAGTACACATTGAACGAATATTAAGTATACTTAATATAAATCAATTTGTACGTCAGGCACTCCATGTTCTATTGCATTCGTTACTGAGCAGAATCTGAAAGCGAATAAAATCAATTCTAAATACTATAATATGTGGATAAGTAGTAACAGCTAATTTAATAAAATCTTTACTGAAAGGTTAACTAAGAAGGTTGACCAAGAAGAAAAAGAAGAGAATAAAGTTAATCATAAAAAGAATAGAAAGGTTTCAACTAAAAAGAAAATTCAAAGATTAACTAAAAAGAGAATATAAATGTTAATTAAAAAAAGATAGCTCTATTGTTCCATCGTTATTTATAACTAGTGCAGGGCATAGTGGCGCATTCGTTTGCAAAATTGTTTTAATTCGTAATTTTTTTTTAATGTCTGGAAGGTCTTTCTGATTATAAAAGTGCAAGATGACACTTGATATCTTTCGACGTTATTGTTTAAACAACAAAAAACTATATAGCCTAGAAAATATGCATTTATTGCAATCAATTATTTTCTTTTATATTCTTCATAATATTTCAAATGAAAAAAGTCCTCACACCCATCATCGTATCTGCAACCCATTAATTGCTATGAATTTTTAAAAATAAAATCGCCGAAAATCCTAATTTCCTTGAATTAATTAATATAAGTACCTTAAAAATTGAATTGCTTTTACTTTTATTTTATCAAGTGTCATCTTACACTTTTATAATCAGAAAGACATTCCGGAAATTAAAAAAAAAATGAATCAAAACAATTTTGCAAACGTATGCGCCACTATGCTCTGCTCTAAATCATAATGGGGCTTGTTCAAATTACACAAAAATTACAATTTTTGTATTATATATTTATGTATTATAGGATTATAGTTAATTTTGTTTAATATTAACTATAATCAATTTCAATTACTGTCCTTTATTAAATATAGAATAAATTACGTGGACTATATATTAAAAAAAAGTTAGATCATTCGAATAGTTACGAGAATGGTTAAACAATGAATTCCGGGAAAACGTTATTTGTCCTTTTAGAATAACTATTATTATTCGAAAGTGTTGATTCGTTGATTGTATTGTCCAATCATATCAACCTTTGACCAAGTATAATCCATAATCTCTATTCGTTAGCTTTATGTGTAAGATTTCTTTCTCACAAGACAATAACCCACAGAAGAAGCTATTTACTAGTTACACTATTCATTGGATTTATAGAAAGAAATTTGTATTTATTTTTACATGAAAACAACAAAGCAATCTTATACAAATTACGTTTGATAAGATAAATAATAATTTAAAAGTAAGTATATTTTATTTATTAATTATTTTGAGATAAAATATTCATATTCGTGATGTAGTTTACTCACATAATGAACTATGACGCTTAAAGTTAATACTCCCATCAGGACTTCCATGCATATTGTCAAGCATCACTAAGTGAATATAATTCCAACTGCCCATAATATTATTAGAATTATGGCTACAACGAAAAGTATCGAAAGGGCAAGACTGATGAGCGACCATAGCAAATTGCAAACGCAGCACGAACTGAAATTGAAAAAAAAATGAGTTATTGTTTATGAACAAATTTTTTAAATTCTATAAATGATATGATGACAAAATGATACTCAAAAAGTTTGTGGACGAAATAATAAATAATATGATTTTTTTTTAAGAAACCATATTGTTTTCAGGAAAACACAAAAATAAGGCATTGTCGCAAATACATTATGTAATTTAATGTACTCACCACATATTTTTGTATTTTAATGTTACGTAAGTAAACACAATCGACTTGTATCACAGTTGCTAGAGCGATTGCCCGAGTTCATAGTCGAACCACGGGTTTAGAGAGAAACCGTACGACTGTAGATTATGCTGCCGACGCAGATAAGCCATTCGTTTGTTCGTTAAAGAAAAATAAAAACGATAAGCGTCAGTTTCGACGTGCGATTGGAGTCAACTCTTTAAGAACGTTTTTCTTGGAATATATGCAAAAGGCGAGGGGGGCAAATAAACGTATTTCTTATAATAATGAAAAAGTGTATATAGGTACTTTTATTAATTTTCATTTATTTTGATTTCATTGAATATTTTACATAAATTACGTTACATGCTGACAATGTTTAACAGAATATAAGTTTAAAGCTTAACTTATATGCGTTAAAAATATGATTAGCACAAATCAGCAACGAAAAAAAAATACAGTACAATATGCGCGAACGGTTTGGGCTGAGGGGCAATGTAACAACGACTTTACTTTTTGGTAATCCTCGATTTCGCTCCCCGTTTAATTTGTGTACGGCGCGCTATATGAGTAAATCAAGTCTTATGAATTAAAACATCAAAAATACGCAAAAAATGAATAAGAGCAATGAAATAGTTATATGTATAATATACGGTTAACGCGTTTTAATAAAATGTTTAAGTTTTAAAAAGTTAACACATAATTTATTTTAACAATAATAATATAATTATATGTCTTCATTTTTAGAAGGTTAGTTGTTTGTTTAACTGTTGATTTTAAATATATTATGCCGTTTCGCTGTTATATTCTGAATATCATTTTATATTTTTTTGATTTGTTTAATAACAGGAAATAGAGTGAAAACACAACAATTTACAGAATATACCTTGAAAATTTCTACTGTGAATAGTCATTATGGCTTTTGTGCAGTGACATTATTTATATATTAAAAACTCATTGATGTTATTTAAAAATTTTATTTATTTTTATTTACAGGTAAAGAACAAGTTAATAACAATTCAATACAGTTATTATTCTTACAAAAAAAAAGATTTTAATGCGATATTCTATGATAACTAATTTTAAGTATTTCAATTCAAAAGAGGGCATTAAAATTTATTGTGTAATTTGAATTGAAAGACCGAATGCTCTGTGAGCCACCACTTTGAGATCCAGGACAAAAATAAAGCCCTAAGTAGAATAAATTAATATAAAACATGTCCAATTAAATTTGAGTTGAGAATGATGTAAACATGCATGTTTTTAATGCTTAATTGAATTTGATTTTAAAAACCTTACTTTTGGTTTTTTTAATATTAAAAGGTATTCAAGGTAAATAACATAAATAAAAAATGTCTATTCTTTGCGATGTTTCATTAATTTCCGAATCTACGTGCGTTATCTGCAATGGTAGTGCTTTATCTAAGATAGTGGGATATTTATCTCGTGATCGATTCAATCCATAGAATGTCGAATGTTGCCATGTTTCATTAAAATTTTGTGATATACCTAGATAGTATATTGTGGTTGTCAGGCATTGTGTAATAAATACATTTTGCTTTGTAATAACATATATAATAAAATATTGTAATGATTAAAATTTTTATTGCGAGGAATTATTAGTTAATTTCTTTTTGAATTATCAAAAAATATATTTATTTGAATATTTATTGCAACTTAAATAGAGGCTTAAAGAATTTTTTTTTGACATTTGACGAAATGAAAATGTATTTGCGAACGATTTCAATTTCTTTTATATCGAGAGTGTTAACTAAACTGTAATATTTTTTTAAAATAAATGGAAATAGAATTAATACAATCTAATCAGTTATTTTCCTCAAAAAATAAAGTCGATCAACGTAAACCGTATTAAAATCGGTTATTTTGTTCAAAAGATATCGTTAGAGAGAAATCTTCCAAAGAGTATTTGGAGACACTTAAATTACTCTATAGATAAACTTCACAATATGTGTAGGCACATTAATACACCCACATAAATAACATTTATGTGGGTGTGTGCGCGCGCGTATTTGTGTGTATGCGTGCATCTGTGTGCCTGTGTGCTGCATTCACACTAGATCGAAGTGAAACTTCAGAAAAGTAACCTACGACATATTGAGATGTATATTGAGTATCAGGAGTAGAATAATTGTAGGATTTATTTTGTTTATAGTGTTTTTACCAAGTTTAAAAGTTTTATACATTTTAATGAGGTTATACATGTGGTCTTTGAGCAATAAGAAACAAGAAGGAAATTTATTGATTAGAAAATATCAAACTACAATTTTGTATTTAAAAAGGATTAGACATATTAGAAAATATTCAAGTGCAATATAGATATACCTGTTATGCTATACTCACTATACGATGCTTTTTCCCGAGGCTTTGTAATGTGCAGGCCTACATGCATGTACTAACACACGTAAATCGCTGAGATGAAAGCAAGTATTAGAAAGTGTGCAATTTGGATACACACCGACGCTTGCTCTCTCGCTTCATCTCGGCAATATACAAGTGTCCACATAAGTACAATATTTAGTAAACGAGAATGGGGAGGCTAGGAAAGTATTCTATCTCGTTCTTTCGTCGTCTTCATCCTGTACATTTACGTGTTTGCCTCTATAGTGCCACATTGTCTTTTTCCTCAAGTTTCAAATTACAACAATTCTATACAAGTTTCACTTTCAAAATCGATTAAAAGGCTCTTTAGAATAACTTGTAAAATTCTTGTTTGATAGATCTTACTCATCTTTTTCTACTTAATAAACGCGTCGAATGTTATAAAGTAGATTAAATTATAGTATCACTCTCGTTTACCAACAGAGGCGGACTTGCAGTTTTGGCCGATCTAGGCCGTGAAGTATCAGTCGCCTCCTTCTCAGCTCCATTTAGTGTCGTTTCATGTTCAGTATCATCAGTATATTTGTCACAATTTATCGCTTTTAACATCTGAGCACTCTAGGCTCGGGCCTAGTAGGCCTAGTTGAATAGGGAATCCGTCACTATTCTTTAACTTTGACACATGGAAAAAAGGAGCCCTTACATGATAATTTTGTCGTCTGTCCGACTGTCGAGATCCATTTTCTGAAGAATGTGTGTAGGTAGGCATCAAGTTGAAATTATTATAAATACCTATAGGTCTGCAATCTATTGGAGTTTTAAAAAAAATCGCTAATCTTAGTAAGCTAACTCAAAATTTATGCCGTGTATTTGACATCCACAAATAAATCTATAGGTAAGTAACACCTATAATGTACTTTTCATTAACCTAAAATTATGTAATTTGGCGAGAAGCAAGCTTTCATAATATAAGAAAAGAAAAAAAATCGAAAATTGCTAATTTGTTTTTGCATTATATTGTTTTTTTACTACAAATTTACACTTGTGATGTAGACTGAAGTATGGGAGAACATTTTTAAAATTCAAGATTTCGCCAAACTATTAATTTTAGAATATGTCAACTATTTTTTTTGTAAAAAGCAACGAATAATCCGAATTCCCAAAATAAATATCGTATAATAGAATGACGCCAGCATCGGTATAGGAAATAGACAAAAATTGTCAAGACTATTGATGAAATATCGACAACTACAAATACAATTAAGTTCATACAAAACTCTCAGCGTACTTGTCTTATTCGTAATTGTCCGGTGTTTCATTGATTGTATAACATTTTCTCCAGTGTATTAAATAAAATAAAATATTAAATAAAATGTTACTTTAGCAAAGAATAAATGCATGACGAACGATTATAAATATAATTACTGACAATTTCTTTGTCCTAAATGATCGAATTTTTTCTTCGGATTTACGGTAAATTCGATTTTTATGACAATATGAAACAACAAAAAAAAATTGGGCCTGTATTAAATTCATTTTACATATATACATATCTCAAGCCTTTTTCCACAGACGTAGGCAGAAGCCAGATACTTTCACTACATGTTCATCGGTTGAGGGTTCTCTTAACTTAGCTTCTTTTCAGAACCTTAGTTCGATCTTGGAACGATTGTTTCAAAATTCCTTCATGGGCATTTCGGTTCGATTTATTGCGATTTATAAATTATTAATCAATCCGATAATTCGAAAAATAAAGCAATTTACCAAAAATCGCCTACAAAATAATTATTTACACATTAACTTACAAAGAGTTATTTTCATCGGCTTTTAATCAATGTCGTGTATGACTAATACTACCTTATCATTATTTTTATCAGATTATGAGATCTATGGACACTTCGTTTACAATTAGATTTGAAATAGCACGTATCAGTTGAAGACGGTAAATGACAATTTCATGTGCTGTAAGAAATGAAAGTCTAAACACAGAAATAAATAAAGAAAGCCGATTCTATACAAATAGAGTTATGAAAAAATACTAAAACTGTTTATAATTTTTTTCGTTCCAGGGCAATGAGCTTTTTTCGACGTCTTTCAGATTTGATAACGTTCTACGGGAAAAGATGCGAATGTTAATTTTCAACAATAAACATTTAGATACATAATATACGTACACTATTTGGTATACAAAATTTAACTGCTACCTACACCCACAATAACAATGTCACGCAACGTCATCTGTCAAATTTATCTCTTGTAGTGCCAATTGCTGTTTATAACCAATAGCGTACCAATTATGTAATTATTACAAAATTCTATGATTTGGTACTATGAAGAAGCGTGTGGGAAAACCTTTAAGTCGTTTTTCCAAGAAAGATTGCTATAAATATAGATAAAATTGAAAAGCGAATCGTTATCTAAATACAAATTGCCATCAGAAGCGAGATACCAATTTACAAATCTATATGTTTGCAAGAAACGCGAAAGTAATAAAATAAAGATTCACGTGATACATGACTAATAAGATAAGTCACATTTTTCTCATTAGATTTAATTGAAATATTAACGATATACGGTTTTTATTCACAAGTCCGTGTTTCGTGATGTCTCGTTTGAATAAGCAGTCAAGGACATACAACGTCACATAAATACGGTAGGAAGATATATGTCGAACTGTGGACGGTTGCTCGATTGTTTGATGTTAATTCATGCAACTTTGTTTTATTTCTAAAATATTTACAGTTTCAGTTGCTTGATTAAGTTTCCATTATTAAGCAAAAGAAATGAAATAAATTTAACGATATATATACGATTATGTACGTTAGTGAAACTTAAGTTGGTCGGTTAACTTAAGTTGGAAAAGAAAAACGAAAGTATAATTAACACAGTGGAGATGCCATCTCTATGTAATATGTGCGGAATTTGTTTGAAAGATAGATGTAAGAACAGATGTCAGTGAGAGGTGTGGTTGGAAGGAAGTTGTAGTGACTAAGAGCAAGAAAAGGTATGTTGCGGTGGTTTGGTGATCTAGGAAGAATCGATGAAAATACGTTAACAATACAAATTTATAGAGCGAACGTGTGTCATAGAGAGATCGGCAAGAGTCGCTTTAGAAAATCTGTGCAGACCAAATTGGTGGCATATTAAAAAAGGGCCAAATTTTAAATAAGCCGAAAAACGTTGATGGATGTGAATGAAACAAGAGAGATATCTAAATATCTTACCATGTGGTAATCTTTTGTCTTTGCTTACTCTCCTGGGAAATAGGTATGTATATACCAGCTTTTACGTGCGGCTCCGCCCGTATAGACGTAAAATGATTAATTTTTTTTTGATAGGATTTGCGTAAAACCCGTCCTCTCAAGTTTACTTCCCGAAAATAATAACTATGTCATATTTCAAGTCAATCGTACTTACAGTTTTGGAAATTTTATAAAATAATGAGTTTTTTTTGGATAGGATTTGCGTAAAATCGGTTCTTAGCGACATGAGTTCTATGGTGAGTTCTATCCATTATTCGATTAAAACTTACTAAAATGATTTGAACAATGGAAATGCTAGTTTTTTTATCTTTTGCCTAAGAATGTCATAGAGTTGGTTCTCCATGCAAAAAACAACTTAACATATTGGCCGTATCGTAAAACTAACAACCAAAAAATATAGTTTTGCCATTATAATAAGTGAAGTGCCATTTAATAAGCGGTTTAGTTATGATATAGGTATACACAGTTATATTTACGTATATACTTTGACAAATTAACTTTGATTAAATATTATTTCGTAATAATATTCAATTTTATTTCTATGTTTTAAAAAAAAGAATATTATTTGTAAAATAAAATGTACAGGCCTTTCTGTGGGAACTGCCTACAGAATTCATTGTATATTGTGAATTTTTTCCAACAAAAATGCAATGTACAGAGAATTTTGTGGGTCCTTGCCGTGAGTCTAGAAGGCCTCCGATACACGTGTAGGTAACTTAAAAGTATCAATTTTAAACAAAAGTTGAAAGGAATGAACTCAATTTGCGAACAAAACATTAAAACCTATAAAACATACAAGATGTTTCATTGAAAGGTATGTTCATTTTATACGAATGCTTAATAAATTGTGAAGCTATAGGTGGTATTTAAGATAGTTTGGTGTATTCTTTATTATTATTTTTTGTGATAGAGTTTTAGTTTTCCAAGTTTTATAATTTTAGAGCGAGACCATTAATGGCCGTAAGATCGTGCTGGCCAAGTGGTGGGCATAAATTTCGTTTTTTGCCTTGTGCAACATAATCATACTTTTTATTTTCGTATTTTACATATCAAGAACAACTGTATGGAGCGAGGCATTCCATTCCTACCGGTGGAGGTAGCATCGTCCCTCTTTTAAAATTAAGATCCACTTTTTTTTTAATCAATTGGTGGAAGAGCTACGGAATAGAACAGGAATTTAACGAGAGGAAAGATTTTCGGAGCCATGTTATTTTTCGGTGGACGGCAGTTTACGGCAACAGAATAAATTTCACGAATATAACTTGTCAGTACTTTTGATCGACACACAGATTCTGCGTTAACGGGAAAAGTTGTAATGAAAACAAGTAACATCACACACTTAATTATTATTATACTTATTTATACTATTTATTCCAAAAGATTGTGATTCAGCTGTTAAGAGCTTCGCTTTTAAGTCGGAAGGAAGTGAATTTGATAAATATCATGGACGAATCGACCAACAAGGTTTTAACTTAACACACATTACATCAATCATTCGTTGCTTCGGAGATAACGTTAAGTGGCCCATCCCGGACATATCATCATTGGACATTGGTCACAACGATCATCCGGGCATATCATCATATTGGTAAAAATGATCATTAGCAACCCTCAAACACTGGGTCAGCATCGTTGGTTTATTCAAATATATCTCTATTTCACAGGTTATAAATAACACGTAAAATAAGTATTACAATTGTTAAAACAGCTTACAATGTATTAAGAATTTACATTTCATTATATAGTTATACCACTTTGACACTCGTTCCGAAGGCATTAATTCTCCTTCAAAAAGAACGAGCAAGGAAGTTGAAAGTAGTTCTTTTCAAATTTAAATTTAGGATATTATACAATTAAACATATGTAGACTTATAAAGAAACAGACTGGCTTGAAGTTGGGTTGGTTATGTCAATGAATATTTGTCCTCTAAATATTCACAAATTGTTTAATGACCTTTTTTAACAAGTATTTGGTTAATAAAGATTTTGAATTTGTTCAAGGTTAGATTTCTATTTTTGAATATTTTTAGGAGTCTCACTAAACATGCACACACATAGCACCCAAAATTAATTCGTGACATTATGTAGTAGACTAGAATGTAAAAATACTTTATATTTATTTCTTATATTGAGTTCATGTCTACCGCTTTTTTTTTCGAACATTTCTAGGTGTATTATTTTTCACATGTAACAGATTTTCGTATATAAAATGGGATGCCACAATTTCCTTAAACTTATTTCTAAGATATACTCTAGATTCCAGCCTATAAATGGCCCGAACCGTCCACTTTTGCAGCCAGAAAATTCTATTAATATATGCAGCATGTCTTCATAACAAGATGCCGTATGACATCAAACTATGAAAACAGTCAAAATAGACCAATATGGCGGTTTAGCTGATAAGTTTTTTATCTTTTAGGGTAAATATGCAGTAGAGCTAAGTCTTTTCGTTAATGTGCTCATATACGGACCCCATTAAAGCCTGTTCGGCAGAGGAATTTCCAAGAATAATGTAACATCAACAAATTCTAATTTTTCCTTACGTAATATAATAGTGCCAGATCTATGTTTTACATTCGGAAGTGAAAGTTTTACATATAGAAAAAGAAAGTTTTCTTTCTATTAAAAAGATGATTACTAACAAGAAACCATTTTGCAATTTTGGAGACAGCAATGAACACGTAGACGATTGTTGCGTTTTGACTTAAAATAACATCGAAGTGTCATCTGCAACATTACTATCTCTTGATTTCAACTAAAAGAAGAAACGGACCAAAGACTAATCGTTGTGGTACCTTCACGCGGACCAAAAATCCTTATTATCTTATGCCATTAACATAAACCCTTTGAATCCTGTTACTTAAATATGGTTTCAGAAAGTCTCGTAACTCTATAATGAAGTAGTCACTCAAACAGAATTTAGTAATTTACATAATTAAAAAATGCCTTAGAGAGATCACAAAACAGTCCCACCACATATTGCAAATCCCTCTCACACTCCTAAAATATTAGAAAAAGTTCAAAGCTTGGATCGATTGTCGAGCAACCCCTCATAAAACCGAATTGGTTTCTGCATATTAAATTGTTACTGTAAAAATATAATAAACAGTTGATATAAAATAAAGTTTTAAAAGATATTACTAAATGTTACTAGTGCAGTATAGCCATAAAGTTTGTGGGATTTTAACTCACTATCATCTTTACACTAAGATGTTTGGTACGGCGATAGGGGTATCTTGTTAATATATTGTATGATCCATTTTGAATCAATATAGATCTACCTATCTCTGAGTAAAGACTTAATGTTTTTTTTTTAACTCGCATGCTTATATAGTTTTCCAATAAACCTGAGTTATGACGTATTTATTATATGTCGTAAAATATAAATAAAAGTACACAATTTATTCCAATCTTTTTTATTACATTCCAGTTGCCTAATTAGATAGGAAAATGCTAAACTAACACCAAAACTGATACGAAAAAAAAGTAAGTGTCAAAGTTGTGAGCTTGTGAAAGAATAAGACGATTATAAAGCAAAAAAATTTTAAATTAAAAATCGCCAAAGTTACAATTTTTCAAACTATGTTAAAACTATTGAAACTTGGCCCTTCTTAAAAGCACTATTAAGAAGTCTACATAGTTTAACTACTTTAAGAATTAAATATCAATTTTTCTTTAAAGGTTCTACTTTTAATGTGAAATTTGTAAGTATTTATTTTTGATGCTCAAAATGTTCACCGCTATTTCTAAAATCAATTTCCATCGACTTAAATGCCTTAATCTCATCTTCCGAATTTACATATTTAAATTTAAAATTAATGTCACTGAGAGGAATATTTTCTTTCAGTGGTGATTCAGCAAGAGCGGAAAATGAATTAACAGATTCGGAGGTTAATATTGAAATGACAGTAAAGAATTTTTCACCGGCATCAGCAACGTTTATGTAATTTTTTGAAATTCCGTCATCTATCTTAAGCTGGAAATTAGAATTAAGGTCCTCAATTTTTCCAATTTCATTCTTTATGACACTCCAAGTTGTTTTCATTCCATTTCGCTTTTTTTTTTTATAGTCCAAGCTTCTCAATCTATGTTACAAGTTTGTAGGAGAGTATGTGTTGAATGGGAAAGGAAAGCTTGCGAGTGATAGGGCCATGCTGTGGTCAACTGGGCTGCATCACGAAAATGGGTCGGCTCGACTTGTGAGTTATCGCACTATCACAATATATAGACGTGAAAGAACAGCTTCCGCTGTTGCTTTTCGTTTAGTGAGTGAGAGTTCAAGTGGCCTACTCCCTTCTCCATCACTGCACTTCCACCTCCTCAGCCTTTTCCTCTCTCTAAAAGATATTTTATTTCAATCCAAGAACCCGGCAACACACTGGTGACTTCTTTATGGTTGTCTATGTGTCTATGGGCGGCGGTGACCACCTACTATGTGGCGGATCGTAAGCTCGTTTGCCTCTTGAAAATGCTTTAAGTATACGTCCACGACAATCTTATGAATGAAAGGAGATATCTTTCTCTTCCCTCGCGGCTGTTGGGTTATACGTCTTCAAACACATATGATGATATTTTTAGTTGTTACTAGTAAATTTATAGCTCAGCGACGAGATGGCGTGAAACAGTTTATATTTCAAACAATTTACCTCATGGTGCCATGTCGAAACGAGCACAGTCTACCCACCACACTATATTTATACCATTGTATCTATACACTAACTGACGACTAACGAGAATATATGTTATTAACAGAACTTGTTTACCTTTTTTTTTTATTGTACGTCAAATTCTCTAGTTGTGTAGTAACAGAACAATCTATATCTATTTCACTGACGTTGCGGGCGCTGGCAGTAATAAAAAACGCAGTAAATACAATGTGGGTAGGCGTTCAAACGCGGCAATAGCCCCGCGCCGTTATAACGTACACACAAACAATACGTAACAGATGATTTACAAAAGCGTGCAGTTGACTTTGAAAATTTGATCTCGTTAGTCACATTTTTTTTCGGATAACATGCGTCACTATCAATTTATTATTTCTCGCATTAGATAAGAAGAATAGGTTTTCTTGATTTATTGTTCTTTTGTGTGATAAATACATAGTAATTTATTGTAGACATTAGTCTTTGATAACATTAATAATTTTAGCGATTTGGTGGTTTTATTGATGCTTTTTGAATAACTTATCAATAACATTCCCCAGTGCGGGCTCTATTGTTCCCAGGTTCGACGCCATTACACACGCTTGTCTTGCCGATGGTCAGGTGCACCGCACTGGCTACTTTGGGTTATGTGCTGATCATATTTGATGTATCATGATATTTGTCATGTTGTGCTCAACATGACAAATAAAAATGAAAAAAAAAAATTCACATCACGTAATCCATTTTATGAAGTAGTGCTTAATTGAGCATTAAGAAAAACTTTCGTTTTATTCCACCTTAACGCTTTTTTTGAAGGTCTTCGGAGGTCACTCGGAATCGTAAATATTATAAATAAATTCGAACCGACTACCATGTACCGAGTGCGTGTTAAGACGGCAAAGAAAATAAAAGCAGGTCGTGGTTAATTACCACTCAGTATAATGTTAAAGTTTGTTACGGTCAATGCCAAATCAGTTATTAAATCTAATGTATTAAATTCATAATAATTATGAAAGTAGAAAACTCGCCGTTACCACGTTTTGACGATGGCGCGGTGCGGTGTCGGGCTTGCCTTATTCTATAATAATAATTTTAATAGAAAAATACGAAATTAATAAAATATTATAAGGAACACGTTTTATTAAATATTGTAATTAATTAAATAAAACTATAATCTAATAACATGAATTAAATGTAAAGGTAATTGCACAAATAGTGTAAATTAATGATAACTATGTTAAGAAAATATTTCATTAAGTAAATTGTGTACACGTAATTTTTGTCTGAGCTGATGATTTGGCATATAAATTGACTTAATTATTGTTTTCAAATATTCTATTCCAATTTTTCGAAAACACTATTTTCGCTTCACAGACACGAGTTAATAATAGGTTTTGACCAGCCCACTATGAAAATTATATTGTGATATAATTAATTAATTAATTGTATTACATTAATTTATTGCAATCACTTTACTCTTATAACATTATATTATTCATAAATAAAAATTTACAATGAATACATGACCAAAAGTTTCTTATAAATCAAAATCTTATTAACTAATTTTACATTTGTACGGCTTCTTTTTTCGCGCGCTTCCTTGATCATTCATGATTGCGGTAAAGCAGATCTGAAATGGAATAAAATCATTGTAAGATCGCTGAATTGGATTACTGAAGGTTAGCCGTTTTGTTGAGCTTAGTCGATCCTGACGGGATTGACCAATGAGTTGTTAAGTCGAGTTAATTTATACTGCACATTCTCCGCCTCGAGGGTACGTTAAGCCGTCAGTTCCGAACGTTGTTGTCGCATCGCAACGGTTGTAAGTGGTCCCCAACCCGCACTAGGCCGGCGCGGGTGGCTTAAGCTCCAAGGCTCACGATCTCAAATAAAAGATTGTGGGAGGGCGTGTCTCAGCGGCGGGGCAATTAGCCTGACCTAGCAAAGGAAATCAATAAATGCGTTGCAGCAATTGGACGACATAATTGCACGTGGAAAAATAGCGCAGGAATCTATTTATTGTTTCACTTATTTGATGTAAAATAACGATATATATATATATATATTGCATAAAAAAATAAAAAGAGCGGTCAGGGGACCCCTGTCAGGAAGGAAGTTTTTTTTTCAACATTTATGAAAAATATTCTCTTATTGAAAATTAGACAGAAAATAGTAAATTATAAGTTTCATAAAAAAAATTTGGTTGCCTGTAAAGTCGGTATACGGGCGAAAGTTTTACGTGACAACGACTTTGAATGGTAAAATCATTTTAATGTGAATATTCATTCGTATAGTAGGAAGAAGGATGAAATAATAGTAACAATTTAAAACATTTATTTATACAAAGAATTATATTTAAAACATTAATTTATACAAAGAATCTCGCACTGAATTTCATATTAACAAAATTTTATTTTTACCTTTACACATACATACGTATTTATATACAAATATACATACAATAACTTGCAATACATTTGCAAGCTATGCACTAATTCTCTAGTGCTGCGCGCGCGGCAGACCGATCATAGTTGAGTGGGAGAGACGCAAGGCATTCGGCGGGCCTCTCTCTCGTTCGGTGACTCATCGTTACGTTACCGAGCGTTACACCTTTCATAAGTGACTCCCAGCCGCAACCTAATTTAAGACGTTGTCACGTCAAAATACTAAACAATAAATTTTAAGAGAGAGAGAAAGTCGCATGGAGGGAGCGTAACGTTTTATCTCATAATATGATGGTTTTAGAACTTTATTTATTGGTTTAGAAATAGATCATTTATCTTACGTTGACTAAATTAAAGGTAATACAAATATTTAGGCTTTTAAAAATGTGAGAACGCAAATTGTATGCATAAAAAAAGGAAAACGTTATTGGCCTTTTAAGAATGTTAATTGAACTGTAGAATAGTACCGACACAAAAAAAATAAAAATAGCTTTTATACTCACATACAAATATTATAATAGATTTGTCAGTCTTCTGTAGTCTTTACGTGAATATAATCCCTACTGCCCACAAAATTAACAATATTATAGCCACGATGAAAATTATGGAGAAAGCGAGGCTTATGAGGGACCACAGTAAATTGCAAATACAGCACTTGCTGAAAAAGAAAAGTGTATTAGTTTTCAATTACCGATTACTATGGTACAACACTATTTTATAATAAAATTATATATTTATTACTAAAGAAATAATTGCAAAAATAAATTAATCAAATTCCCTAGTTTTCACGGTAGATATAACAAAATGAATTAGTGTTTATTGTAAAGACAGTTAACAAAATTAAATAATTAAGTACTAACCACATTATAATGTCTTCTTTTACTCTTTATATTTCCAAAACACAACTGGTCTACGAGGCTGCAGCTTGTACAATCGACACTATCGCTGCTCGCTTTATGAATTTAGTCAGACCGAGCGATTGTAGAATATGCCTTTTTTCGCAGAAGCGACAGTGCTATGTCTTATCGGAACACTACGTAGGAGTAATGTGGTGCTACTATAACGGAATTTGAAGTATAAAATTATATTAAATAATACAAAAGAATGTTGTAAGATTTATTATTTTAAGGATCTATTTCACGACCTTATTCTAAACACACTTTTGATGGAAACTCACTCTTTTAAAATGAATTTTGACCTTAAGAATTAACTTGTAAATGTGACTTTTTCGTTAAGCGTGAGTTTAAAAGGTCAAAAGAAGGGCGCTAAAACAACAAGGTTTATGGTAAAAAGTGATTATATTTGGAACGAAGTTCCTTATTAACATGTTACATATAACATGACACAAATTATTTTAGTAAGTGAAAGAAATTGAAGTGTTTAATGTAAATTTTGTTTCGCAATTGTCTCAGGGTTAACTTGTTAAACATTAGTGTTACTTCGATTTTTTTGTAACTGGAATCAACTTGTCCCTGCCATGGTATTATAAGTTGATTTCTTTCTAACTCTAAGAGAAATAATAATTTTATTTTTTAGGCAAATTAAATTGGACACGTTAGTGTAATATTGTGCATAGAATCACTAAATTTTAATTTATTTTTAGTAATGTTTATAGGTGTAAACTTAAAAGTGTTTTAAATCAAAATTGTGCAAAGAATATTTATTATGGAATTATTACGGTGTTTGTTTGTTCTTTTGTTTCCGTGGTATAAATAGACATCGTGTAAAGATAACTTAAAAGTAGGTCATAGTTTGAAATATTGATTATTAAGTAATGAAGATAATATATGGGGATGAACGAGGTTATCACAAAAATAATAAAAGAATAACGCGTGGACTGTTATTTAAAAAATATTCTTTCCCAACCATTAAAAAAGGGGGAAGGAATAAATAAATCGATAACCAAGGAAGCGTTTTTTATTGTTTTATACTACTTTATATATATTACACTCTAAATTTATCGTTATAACAACAGGAGAACTTACCTAGTTGTTTAGGTTTTTTTTTAAAAAAAAACATTTTTGTTTCCTTTTCTTTTTCGTATACAATTTGAAATGAAAACTTCTTTAGGTGCGTTGGGCATTTTTTAAACGGGAAAAACAATGGAACTCGCGACACGGTTACCGTTACGTAACGACACCTCTGTGTATAAGTATCTACATTATTGGCTCCGTTTACATCACATTTACATGAGAGTTGAGTATGGATTGAAATACATTGATAATATAGTTATACATAATACAAACATATATTGTGTATATACGTACAACGTAGGTATATTTTAATATCGGAGCTTTTTGTTTCGTATTTGTAAATTTACGTTTTAAGCAATAGATTGCAATTTTTGTATGTAAAATAATACGTATTATTTTTCATGTACAAGATCGCATTAAATGAAAATTGTAATATATTTTTTGTAGTAGTACTTTATAATAATGAATAAAAAACATTTCATTTAAAAGTATTTCCTGCTCAAAAAAATATTTCCTGACGATCAAAAAAATACACACGTAATTGTTCAAGTTTTCACTTCTACCACTATTTTTTTTTCATATTTTACCTAATTGAAATTACCAATATTTCTATGATACATCGCATCTGGTCTTTGCATAGTCACATTAACACCAATGTTTAACACGTCATCTAGGTGCGATAGTGCAACTGGTATCTTTCGATGGATTTTGTAATATAATAATACTCCAGTGTTTTGGGTGTTATTTGTTGATTAAAATAATTATTAAGAAAATTAAATTAAACATATATTTGTCCACCAATATAAGGTAGATGTAACATAATTCCTATCTCCCAATAGGTTATGAATTAAGTACGATTTTAAATTATGAAACTGAACAGAAAATATCATGTATTGTAAATCTTTTATTGATATGCTTATACTTTCAACACGTTTTTATTTACATTTTCATAACATGACACAAATTCTGGTATAGCTAACAGATGGCACTGACAAAATTTTCTTAAAATCCTACTGCCCTTAGTTCATAACTAATCCGTCAGATGTCACGCTTAAAATTTCATCTAATTCTACACTAACTTAGCAATAAACGAAAAAAAAACGAAATGGATACGTAAATATAATTAAAATTGTATGAGAATCAAAAATTATACAGGTAAATGTTTTTACAGAAAACCTCGTAGATAGCCTATCAACAAACAAAAATGATAATGGATACACAGTCATCACAGTTCATAAAAATGAATAATCCGTTAAAATGAATGAAATCTGTTTGTAATCTTTTATCTGCTAATAATCACTATTTTGTAATTTAAATTAACGTTAAAAGTGCATATTAACAATTTTACAAATACCTACAAATTTGAATTGCGTTTAATATTTATTTATCTAAAGTAAAAAAAAAAAATAACTAACTAAGGTACGCAATAATTTAACTTAGATAGGTAATATAAAATAATTGGAAATTAAAATATGTGTAAATCATATTTGATTACATGTGAATACAAATAAATAAATTTGGTGAAATAGCTATGGCATTCAATTCAGTGTTCTATTTTATATTTTATTTGAGTAAAATATCTTAGCGCTTTGATTACCTTATAATCATTAAGTAGTAAAATTTTATTCTGTAATTTTAATGTAGTATAATATTCTTATTGGGCATTTTTTTAAATTAAAGAATAATCATTCTGTATCGCTGGTTGATTTAAAGTTAATTCTTAGATTTTGATTCTGTGTCCAAAACGTAACTGTAATATATTTTAGGAATTTGCGCATTAAAACAAGTAAAAATTTCCATTCATAGCTAATAGGCACTGCCTTGTTGGTAGATAGATAAGATAAAATTATCTACATAATAGTAAAGGGATAAGACAAGAATCATTCGGATAATATATTCACTTGAAGTGATCGATATATGTATTATAAATTGTAACAATTTTTTTTAATAGTATACTGGAGAATATATTAAGAAAAACTATGTTAAATCGGTTTTCATTTACTGTAAATTTTAATAGATTCAAGAATGAGTCTATTAAAATTTAGAACAAATACACATAAAACTTCTTTATAACGTACAAATTCGTCAACAAGCGTAGCATAAATTGATTGCCTTATCAAAACACCACCAGGTAAGTTCCAATTTTTCACAGACAGCACTATTGGTGTAGTAGTAGAACAAGGTGGGAATACCAGAAGGTACGATATTGCTGAATAACTGAGCATAGATCGCATGACTATTTTATATCATTTGTTAAGTCACGTCATGCAATGTGGTCACGACAAGAAAGTGCAAAAAAGATTGTGGTTACAAATGGTGAGAAAGATTTGACGACAACGGTGAAAAGCTATTTAACGCAAGACAGGGTGATGCAGTATGTATGGTGAGATTGATAAAGTACTGTCCATTAAGAGTTTTTACCGTCAAAATAAGCCATTGATTCTGACCTCTGCTACCAGTAAATGTCGCCGTTAAGTAAATGTCGCCATGCAGCTGAAACAGAACTTTTATAGCACTTTTTCCATTCTGTTTGAGGTATCTTCAAAACGTACATTTTAAATGCATCAACTGCCTTTTAATGCCTCAAAAAAGGTTGACCACGTAATTTATTATTCATGCTTGGGAATAAATAGAAATCGTTGGGTACCGAGTCGGGACTGTACGGCGGATGACCCGTCAATTCGACCTTTTGACCTTCCAAAAACCGAGTTGTTTCGGCCGACGTGTGACAGCTAGCATTGTCATGATGAAGAATGATTATGCGTTGTCGGTTGTTCTTTATTATTCCTTAAAAAACTTTTGGCAAACAAATGATCGTGTACCACACCAAATTAATTGTTTTACGATTCTATAGTGGTATTGTAACCACAAGTCCATTTATGCCAAAAAAACAGGTAACCACTTGCTTCAAAGAGCTTTTGGCAAGAATCGCTTTTGTTGGGTTCGGCTTATCTTAGAACATTCACACCGTTGACTGTTGTTCAATTTTGAGATTATACGCATAGATCCAAGACCTGTGTGGATATTATAAACAACTTTTGACGCACTATGATTGTATTTTTTTTATAATTTTTTACACCAATCGACGCGAGCCTGTTTTTGATCAATGCTCAAGTTGTGTGGAATCCAACGCAAACAAATTTGTTTTTTACAGCAAAATTTCATGTAATATTTTATGTATTCTCGTCATACTTATATGCTGCCCACAATTAGACCAGTGATACACAGTTTTTACGAGTTACATCCATGGTGATAAAGAGACGCAATTTTCAAAATGACGTCGCAATGGCAAAACAATTGACAGTTACATGAAACAAACTGTATTCTACAACCAAGGAGTCCTATTTTTAAATTTTGTATTTACTTTTTAAATAATCTTCTGTATGTGGCCATTTCCGGATACATAAATACCAAACCTCGTAGCTTATTGCCTATTTCAGTCACTTCAGAAATCTTTAAGTAGCGAAAGCTTAGCATTTACAGAACACTTCCTAAAGTACTTAATAATTTTTTTTTGTGAAAAATCCCAGAATTTCCACAGTAATGTGATCGCAGATCAATTACTTGCAAGATGATAACGAGTTATTGGTCGAAACAGGCAGTATAATATAAGAAAATATGTTAAAACTAAAAAATCGTATTAAATTTTTATACAGAATACAATAAAAAATACAAATGCGAAAGTAACACATTCTATTTATTTTAATTTTACATATTGTTTTATCGGTTATGATTATTTGCTTGATTAAAGTGAGAACAACTATGGGTGAGGTGGGCTAAAGAAAAATGGAAGGAGGGAGAATGGAGTTAAGTTGTGAAGAATAAAGAGGAAGATAGGGAATAGTGGGATATTGAGTCGTGAAAGAAAAAAAAGGGGAAAACGAAAGTTAGACATACTAAAGCAAGAAGGAAAGGAAAAAGAAAATTGGATCGGTAATGGCATCAAGAATTGTATTGGTAATGGGGCCAGGATTAGGCTCAAGATCGAGGTTGTAATAAAGATAGAAGCTTCATGAAGTTTGTCTATCCACACAGATGAAGCCACGGGCGGAAGATATAATAATATAATTGGCAAATTTTAGGAAGCAATAATTATTTAACAATTTAAATAATACAATTTGAAAGAGACGTTTATTAAGTTCTAGCGACCACTCAGGTCTGCGTCCGCGTTGACATTACATGTTCCCATTTCTACTATAATTTGCTAAAATGATATAATAGTATTTATGTACTATTTTTACGTTAATTATGAACATATAGTACAAACAAACCTTCCTGGTAAATACTTTAAAAAATATAAAAGATGCTTCAAAATCTATTCTGTAGTTTAAAAATATCAAATGAATAGGTATACGTATAAACTTACAGGTGTTATTACAAGTTGTTTACTGTTTTTTTTATCATTATTAAAACATAATTATTTTCGTTTTTTTTATCAATTCTGCTATTATTTTACTAGTTCATTAAAATAATATATTTTCCCTTTTATTGTTTTAGGTTATAAGTTAGCTATAGAACCTACTTTCTATTAGAAATTAATTAGAAATCAGATAAATTTATAATAGGTATTACAAAACTACGTATTCCGATTCTTTATAAAAATAATATTAGTAATACCGACAAAACGATAATCGGTTTGCACCTATAATCAGAAACGGGATTATGACAATATACGATAATAATATATGTTATCTTATATGTAAAATGCAATCATTACTCATAAACATGTATCGAATTTGCTGAAAACAGATACAAATAGATAATATATGTTTAAACAATATGAAAATTTATTCGAAAAACACTACAATTTCAAAGTAAAAATTCTAGCACATTGCTTCCAGCATTGTGAATGGTGAAAAAATATGGTGAAGACAATGTTAAATGGGCGCGTCATATTCAACCGCTATAGGTACGTAAATATTTAAATGAAAAATCGCTAAGATTAATTCATTTATATAGAAGTAGTGAAAAGTTAGTTATTTAATTCAAATTGAACTTCTTAGCTAAATAGGTTCTTATTTTAATCTCTCAGCCCTGTTGTACAAAATTTTTTTCTTAGTGCTCTTAAAGAAGAGTAAAGATTATTCTTTCAACTTCTTCCATTAGACGGAAATGATTCAGGGGGTTCGGCGCTTCCCGCCGACCGCAAGCTGGAGGGGGTGCGGGGGCGGAGGGACGAACCTTCTTTTCGCGTGAGAATGAGCAATTTCCTCCAGACCGCCGCGATTTCGATCCGACTTCCTGTCTGTGCGCTGATTTTAAAATTTGTATGAATTCACCACGAGAAACTATATTGAATAGGTAGCGCAATGTATTATAGTGTTGGACTGAAAAATATAAATATGAAGAAAAATGAGTTTGCTACTTTATAAGCAAAGACAATAAAATGATATAGCTATAGAGCGGACATTAGCAATATTTCTATGCAAAAACTTTGATCACTTGCACTAGCTTGAGTGATTTATCATCTAAAAGAATTAAGATTGTAGATTGAGATTTTGTCCACCTTGTCTGCAAGAGGTAAGTTACAAAATTTGTATTTCTTTGTTAATAAGTTAATATATATTATTTACAGTACACATGTCGTAAACATACGAAACAACGTCATTATATGGACTTTAATACAACGAAAAAACAATTATATTCTATTTTTAACATGAATCGTTGCACCTATATTTTATCCGTATTAATATTGTAAATGTGAAAAAATTAAATTTGTCTGATATATTATATTTGTACACTTAAACCAACGAATAGAATTTAATTAAATTTGTTATGGACTCAACTTAAAATCTCAAGAAGGGTTATTTACTGGCTTCGCTAAGGGACGATTAGAGATAAAAAGAAAAGAAGACTGAGAGGATGAAAAAGACGAAAATATTATATGGTTATAGCGAAAAAGAGAAAGACAGAGTAAGAACGAGATGTGATAGTAAAACCGAGGGAGGAATGAAGGTTGGAATGAGGAACATGACTATGATCGGGATTGTAATGGGACTAGAATGCGACTTGTAATTGAAATTTTAAGTAGGATTAAAATATTGAATGAATTCTTAGTCCACCTGGTTGGAACAGCAGGTGAGTGTTATTCAAATTATATTTCAAAAACATATATGTAATGCGCGTTAGCGACATTATAATAAGTCAAAAGTTTATGCTCTTTATAGAGGGATAAACAGAAATCACAATTTTCTACTTGATAGGCTTTTTGCAGGCCTTCTTTATTTTATTTATATTCATTGAAGCAAGCTCGCTGGTTAAAAGTGATTAAACTTTGGCTTGTCTTTAATATATTGCGAATTTGGTCTGAATAAGTTTTTTAGGACACTCTAACAAGCTCATTCTTCATAAACATTCGATTTATAGTCTTCCAGTCTATAGACTGCAAATTAAATACCTTGTAAAATGGTATCACTCTACCACGCCGTTAGTATTTAATTTTAAAACCTTAAAAAATAAAATAAATATTAATAGGCTTGTAAGCATTCTAGATTCTTATTGAGAAAACACTTTATTTACAAGAACCTAACTTATTCATGGATAAATAATTTGTAGCCAAATAAGTACACTTTCATAGTTTCAATGTATGCTGTACATATGCAAAGTCGTGGTGAAGTACCACAATTCTATTCAACTCAGACAATTTCATTTACATTTCAAAGTTGTAGTTAAAAATATTGAATTTAAGATTTTTAGAATTGTACCTAGTGCTCGTTGATAGTTCTTTTTTCCTTCAATTTCAGTTCAGTGACTGAGAGCGTTGCTAAAAACCAAAAAAAAAGGTACTGGGTTCGAGTCAGACCATGGATGAAATGAAAACGAATTTTTAACGCAAATCAAATCACTCGGCCGTGCCTCCGAGAGCACATTAAGCGGCCGGTTCTGGAATTTGTCATTGTATCGGTGACAACGGTCGTTAGCGGCTCACGACCAGCATTAGACCAGCGCGAAAGGCTTGAGACCTGTAAATTTGAAAAAAATTGCAGAGGATACGGGTCAAAAACGAAGTGATTAAAGGAACGTCACTCAACAAAGCATTATAAGTGCTTAGGTTGATAATTTAAAATAAGGGTGAGGATATCCTTGGCAATAACTTAAAAAGTTTATTCGCGGACTTTTTAAAATTATCAAAATACAAAACGTTATTTTACCTTAACGTAAATATTTGACGATACCTATTAACGGCGTATATGTATTTAATTTACATTTTATCGCATGAAACTAGTTTTCGTTCGCAGCTCCTCGGGCAAAGCTATTAGCTAAGCTTGAGCGTGTATGGTTACGGTTAGTGATGGCGCAAAAACATTTATTTTTAATATACTCATTGCTCAACCTATTTAGATCATCGACTTTACGTGTGCCTATCCTAGAGGTCTAAAGACTAAAAGTTGTGATGTATAGATAGGTAACTGCACAAACGGAGAGATTAGTGTTGTATTAGCGCTAGTACTTGGATTAACAGCTATTTTTTAATTTATATTTATAATTTTTATATTAAAATTCGCAATATATATATATATTTAATGCGAATTGTAAATACTTTGAAATTGTTTGTTAATTTTTCTTATTATTTATATAACTTTTTTCTACCTATAATATTAAAAATATTAGTTCGGATGGACAAAAAGATTAATTCGCGTGACGCTAAATCTGAACCTTAGACTTTTCATCGAAAACAATAATTAATACAATATTCTTATGTAAACTTATTAAAAAATATTTCTACTAAATATTAATAATTTATGCAACGAACCGAAATGATGCTTTGATGCAAAAGACGATTGACGAGGAATTGAAGAATTACAAACTGAGATTCTATCATGCGAATAAATAATTTTTTTTTGATCTCTATTTAGATTCCGATTAAAAATCACTTTGAAGTATATTTATTTTCAGTCTATCTAGAATAGAGTCTAGAATAAAGATTCTTTTCAGAGTATTCATTGAAACATTATATCACTACATTTATTTAAATTTTCACCGACATTGTTATAGGTTCCGTTTGATTGGTTATCTATATCGATAGTAAAATTGCAAAATATTGTTCGTCATAACTCTTCGACGTAGCTTGTTCGGATGCAACAGTAAATACCTCATCAAAATCCGTCTCGTATCTCGCCACATCATCATTAAGCATTAAAACAAATAGACTTTCACGTGTATTTTTCTCAAATAGTTCTAATATTTGACTACAATTCAACATTATTGATTGAAGATGATGTTAAACTATTCCGTGGGAGGAGATGTATCAGAATCATCAACGGAATGTGAAACAGACACGCATTGGACTGTCGCAGAAAGTATAAAATACCTGTTTTATTAGAGGACATCTGAAATCTGCATTACATGGGTCGTAGAAGTGTATTAAAGGTACATCAGTTAATTTTGTATTAAGGGTAGATCAGTTAATTTATGAGGGTAATTTATTCCAGTTCGTTCACCCCGACTCTGTAAATCAGACGCGAACGCGAATCGAGCGGGCGGCGCGTCTTTGTACAATGCGCGCTGAGAATAACGAACTCGATTGTGTTACGTCGGCCGCACCTGGGACCCGCCTTTTCAGCTTTCAGCGGCGCGCACGTCCCACGCTGGAAGGGGACGATGGCTCGAGGCATGCTATTATTTTCAAGAAGCTTTATATAGGGGAAAGATACTATCCGAGTCTACCGTTGCGTGAATGAAACTGTGGAATTGTGATATCTTGTAATCGCATAGTCTACAAATCTTTTTAGTATGTGGTCATAATGCTGTGGCCAACTTCCAGCAGCAAGACGATGGGTCTATTCAACCTGTGAGATGACACACTCTGACGGAATACAGACGTATAGTTAACAGCTTTCACTGCTGCGCTACGTCCGGCAAGTGAGAGTTCCAACGGGCCATTCTCCCCTTTACTCCTTCCTTAAAGATCGGCAAGACACTAGTGATTCTTATGGGGTTACGAGTGTCTATGGGCAGCTGTGTTCAGCTATTCTCTGGTGGCTCGCGTGCTCGCTTATGCCTTTTATTTTGTAAAACCCCCCTCAAATATTATAAAACACACTTAATGTCAGGAAAAGTGGAAATATTTCTCTTGATATGATGTGATTACAAACTAACAAAATAGTGCTATGGGATGAGTGAAATATTTGTGTAAGTATTGTAATTAAGTGTAAGTAAGTAATAAATTACCACCATATAATTAAAAAAAAAGTAAAACTTGATATACTAAAGGGGATGTGTTTATGGAAAAGATAAGATTTCTCGATAGATCCGTTGGAATTAATAACATGACTCGCATAAGGAATAATGGGCATTGCACAGCCAATCGGCTTACATGCTACTAATACAGAGAAGTAGAAAGCAGTTTGGGTAAATGAAGTACTGTACGTTGTAAATTTAACTAGAATTGTCTAACAGTTTTGCTTTCGACTTCGATTTGATTGTGTAACGTTAATTAGCCGAACAAAAAGATTATTTTATTTGATGACTATTATTTTCTTTTAGCACTATACTAGTTTCCCGGTATATATCAACTCTCAACACATACAAGCGCCATCCAAGGTCGTCGACGTACGAATTCTCACGTTCAGGGAGTTCAGCGGTGCGGTTAGAGAGCGTTATTCCGCTACAGTGGATACATAACATTTCTTCAGTATGACACATATCGTTTGCAGGTCTGAAAGAAACATAGAGAGAACGCCCCTACGTGATTATAATAAAATATTGATGGTCAAGACTGGGATTACTGACCAAATAATGGACCATCGGTTGAACCTTAAAGTTTTATATTTCGATCGAGTTCAAACAGCACCCACACTACCCATCGTCGGTACTTACATTATCATGGATTATCAGAACTTATCGAAGTGGGTGCAATTACGTGATATCTACACAATTTATCATCGCGAAACAAAACCGATTGTGCGTGCGCGTCGGCGCGCCGCCGCGGGCCGGTGCGGGCGGACCGGGCGCTATAGAAATCGTTATTCGTTATCTAGTGACTCAGCAGTGACTCAGCCGACTCGTTGCCCGAGTTAGAGATTAAAACGTTTCACTGTCGATCCTCGGCGAGGTCGAAAGGAGGGATATGGGCGGGAGGGGAGGGGGCGGCGTTGGAGGGTAGAAAATTTCATCAAAAACTTATAAAGGCGGATAAAGAGCGCTCCTCCTCTACCCCCGCTAACCCGCCGGCCGCGAGACTCGTGCGCAACCGAAGTTTGCAGATCGAACATCCCTGATTGCACTCCGCTCGGAAACTCTCGGCAAACACGCTCCCGCAGAGTCGGCGCGTCGAGTTTTGAACTCGATACAAATAATGTTCGAGAAAATAATTTACGAGAGCCATCGAGAGAACTCGTTTGTAATGCGCGTGTGAGATATTTGAAGTTGAGAGTTCCCCTAATGTTTTTCTTGTCCGCAATATAATATTAGCCTAAATATATGCAAGATTGATAACATAATATAGCGAATTATTAAATAAACATTAATAATGTAATATCTAGAAAATAAAGATTAGTAGAATATTTATAGAAAAGTGTAAAGCAATCTCTATTGAATACATTTAAAGTCGCATATTTCCATTTAGTGTATTTTGAACTAGGTATTATTTTTCAGAAACAGGAATTAAAATTTAAAAACCGGAATATAATCAAAGAATCAAAAAATACATATTTCCAGAAAAAATAAATTTCGTTTGTTTTTCTCATAAGCATGCTAATATATGGTTATCAAATTGTTCTGGTAGGTAGTGAAAACTAATATTTAAAAAAAATACTAAGTACCAAATTTAAAGGTATTGATTTATACCTTTTTGTTCATACAATAAACAATCGAATATGATCATTATTAAAAGAATTTATAATTAAATAAAAACAAATAGATGAAAATGGCGTAAAATAAAAAATAAAAAATTTTACTGATTTCAAATGTTCAAATTTTCTTTTCAAAACAATAGCATTTTATTATTTTATAACTGTACATTTGTAACTTCAATTATTTAGTTGCAACGTAATCAGTGCAATGACGTAAAAATGTCATTCCATAAGTGTTTGATGGTGTAAAATTATAAATACTTGGAGAAGTAAACTAAGCCAGAAAGTTGTTTAGGTTAAAAGTTACATACAAAGTGGTGCTTTATTTTGTAACAAACTTGCAATAGATAATTCATATATATATATATATATATATATATATATATATATATATATTATAATATATAATAAATTCTTTTATGGCTTTTAGGATGCTTTTAACAGTAGGCGACGCTAATATTACGATTTTATGAACTTCACCGTGTTCACAAATAAGAAAATTATCATTCAAAGTGGATGACAATTTAACATCTCTTAATTAGTCGTAATGGAGCTTTCCTACTTTCAAAAATTTTATCACTTTATACAAGTAATTTTCTTTTCCAATAAAAAAAAAACATCATCACCTATCTGTATTAATTATTCTTCCTCTTAAAATCTTCAAAATTATGATCAAAAATTTATTGAATGAGCCGAAAATCCTCTTATCTCTAACGTATAACATCTCGTTTACATTTATCCATTAAAAATTGTAATACTTTTTTATCATATTTGCTCGACAAGTATGTTCCTTACTATCACGAATCAATTCATTTGACTTACATGTAATTGCTGTAAGACGTTGATCACGATTCAACACTTCCATACTATAATACCCATTTTATTTTTCTTACTGAAATTACATTTATAACCGTTTCTTAATAAAGATATTTTACCTTTTCTACTTTTAACAAACCGTGTAATATTATTCAAGTCCATTGGAAAATTCATACTATTTTTATAAATAAAGTTCGTTCGTTCGAAATCATAGGAAAATCGGCGCATTTGATGTCTCCATAAATTACAAGTACAGAGTTAAGATAAAAAGAGGTTAGCATTATATTTAAGATTTTTAATGATATTCTGCGAAGAATGAAGTCCGCGTTTTGTGACAATTTTTACTTTGTTAAATATAGGCGTATGCGGTAGTGGTCCAACGCATTTTTTTTTAAAGAAGGTTCTCGTTCTCCTGAGTTGACCTTCAGGGAAGTGGACCTTCAAGGAAGTGGACCTGCAGGGAAGTGGGCGTTCAGGGGAATAGACCTAATGAACCGACTGCACATTCAGGTACTAAGACCTAACATGCCCAAAAGCAATGGATTTTTGTAATGTTAACGTGTCCTCAATTAAAAGGGCTGCAGGGATTGGCCAGTTGCCTATTTCTCATTTAATCACTTTCGCGGTTTCTTACACACACTTCGCGCGCGTAATATTATACTACTCAAAAGGAGTTTGTTATTTGAGGTATGATTCTCCATTATTCTAAAAATTGAACTAGCGTATTTGTATTTTATATTACTGTAAAATAATTTCAATTAAAATAGTATCTGGAGTTTCCTTTAAGTATCATGTGCAATTAATGAATTATTCGTACAATCATCGTCACGTAATTGCAATAGCGACTTCTACGATCCTTACTGTAAACTGCATCGTACGTGTGACTGTGATGTGTCCTTTTTTATCGACAAACTAGTATGGCATGTGAAGGCTAGAATTAAAATGATGAATACGAATGTTGGTAAAATTAGTGCATTTTTCACCGCAAGGTTTCAATAGAAACCTAATCAAACAGTAGTTTGATATCAAAAATAATTTATAGAAAAAATAAAATACGAGACGAAAAAAATTGAATATTGTCGCATAAGAGGTCGAATGAAATATAGTAGTAAAAATTTCAGTAAAATGTGTATTGAGATTCATTTAAGTGGAAATCTCACTCGTCAAAAACTATAAAAAAATCAACAAAGTAAATGTATATAATATGTTAAATACATATTTCAGTAACTATTTATACGCGACACTGTGAAAGTTTATTAAAGCGGTTTGTACCGGGACTCGAACTTAAAGCCCTCGACAAAGTTTCGCCAAGTATTTGTCTTTGAATACAGTTGGGGCACATGTTACGGCAAACTCGCTGCCAATTAATATTTACCGAGATAGTTGGAGACGCTTCCACGACTCTGTTTAGAGTAAAACAGATCGATTCACGTCACGCTATAGTTGTGTGGCGTCGAAGACGGTATTAAAGCAGTATTTGATATTTATGCGAAATGCTGAACTATAACTTCATATCTACTTGTGATGCGTGTATTTATAGGTGAATTGATTTACGTATGTGAAACAGGAATTATTGAATGAATAGTCGTTCCAAATCAAACCTTCTAAATGAAAGATTAAAATTATTGAATAGTTATTTAGTTCCTAAGAGTATACTTATACTCTCTAACATGTTTTGTAGACAATTACAAAGTTCTATTTAACTTTTTAACCCTTTAGGTAACAATTTTCATCAATCAAATAACTGCTAATATGTTTTTCTAATGTGTCAATTTTCCAAAATGCTTTGAAATCCTTTGAGACAAAAAATGCTTTGAGTGACAAAATTCAATTCTGAAAAGTGGAAGCACTGTGTGAGCTTTACCTTTAGCATTTTTTTATAAATTTGATACATTTTAAAACATAATGTAAACAAGTAAAGCAATAAAACGATTATAAATATTTAAACAAGTTTATAATATATATGTACGTTTCTAATAGGAATACATGAAGTAAAATATATTTACAATTTTTTACTGGAAAATAAAGAATTAATTCGGGAGCCTTTTTAAAAAAAAATAAGATGTAGGCAAGTCTAACGTCGCTCGAAATCAGAATAATGCAAGCACGACACTAAAACGGGTACGTAGTCTGAACAATATAGAATGGGATTTACATACAAGCATCACAAAAAAAAAAAATACTCTACTATTCGAAAACCGAGCGGTGCCGACGTCTATAATAGCTTAGATGGATAGAATTAAGCGATACACAATATTAGATATAAATTTTATATATGTGATTTATGAACGGATGAATATTTTAATAAATTGAATCGTAACTCCTACGCAACTCGCGAGCTGAACTATAGGGCTGGACGCCGGGAGGCGTGGGGCGTTACCAACTGATGCCCACCAATAACCGTATGTTGGATGATCTCTATTGCCTATCCTTACACGTGCTATTTCTATGAGCCATTCAACCTTAGCAATGACGGCGTCAGACTAAACATGACATTGAGATGACATTCCGTACCATCTGAGAAAATGATGAGGCGAAGACGCCTCGAAGACCCAGCTGAAATTATAGCTAAAGTTCAGCATTCCTGACACACCGAAGGCGCATGTATTTAGTAATAAAATGAGGAGTGAGTCGAGATCAAATAATTTATGTTATCACATATGTCAAGTATTATGACAAAGAAATAATTATGCTTTCAAATCTGAAAATTTATATAAAAGTTCTTAGTTAGTTGACAAAACATTTCATATAAAGTATTTGCGTTCTGATTTGTAAAATAATTTGTATCTGTGTATATTTGAATCGATTTAGCTTAGAAGCAGTTTGATGGATTTTATTGATTTTTTTTAAATGCTCCTTATGACATCTGAAGTTCTATAGGCTATGTTGTTTGCAAAATTGTTATCATGTTCATACGCTTCAACACTAGTACAAAACCCGTATTAATGTTGTATTGAATTTTATTGAAAACATATTCAACGTTAAGTGGCAATTGTCAAAAATAGAAGGAGTCTGAGGAAAGAAGCTCGGAAAGGCGAAAATTGTGAATAATAAAGGGCGGGAAGAAAATACAATTGCATTTAGTTCCTTTTTACATCCCGCCCTTGACTCGAACAAGAGAGGATACAAGTAAGTCACCATAGAGAAAGAGAGAAGGAAAATTAAACGGAGTGAGATGTAGGTACTGTGGAGGAGTAGGGTGTAAAAATAGGGCGAGTAATGTTAAATGGATGTGTGAAAGGTTGGGGAAAACGATGTGTGTAGCAACAATGTATACCTTTTTAAGGGTTCCATATCTTAAAATAAAAAAAATGAAGACCTTATATTATCAATCGTGTTTCAATCTGGTTTATGTTGATGAAATAGTCGTCTACCTCTAGTATATTTTTCGTAACTGTCAAATATTTGTTGTTAAGTATTTACCTTAGTGTTTTAAAACTTCAAAGAACATCCAAATGAGTATTTTATCTAAACCTCTTTCTTATTAACAAGGTTAAAATCTAACTTTATTTATATTTACGTTCATATTTTAATTTTTCATCAGTTATAGTAAGTAAAGGAGGTATCAAAACGATTTTAACTACTTTATGTGCGTCTATCATTATAAGAGACCATGTATAAGCGCAAATCAGAGTTCCATTCGATGAACAATGGACACTAATAACGTATGAAATTTGCGCTCCCTATCTGTTATTCAAATTCCCTTAGGAGCATAGATTTATGCGTGTTGTCGCCGTTCAAACAAATCCACATGTAAAGCGAAATTTATGTGAAACCGGCCGGCAGCCAGGTCGCGAATATTCTTCAGAACATTTGAAGCGTGAAAGCTTTTCATTCGTCCGATATTCGGTTTGGTTTATGGCTCCATTACACGAGATGATAAGTGAAGCAATAATTCTCCAGGATTTTGTGCGTAAGAAGGTAAAAATCACGTGTAAATTGCGATGAGTGTGAATTATCATATTTATGCATTAAGGGCGTTAACTTTCGGAGAGGGTATGTACACTTTCTATTAATATTATAGTATACCAATATTTCTTATAAGTTATTATACAGAATGGATGGTACCATGCATCTTTTCGCAAATATATACAATCTCCTTCTTTTTTAGACCAAGTTTGTCAAAGTGACTATAAGTAAAATATATAATTGAAAATATTCTTGTAAATGATATAGACACAACCCTAATACATGTTTGGCTAGACTACAAGAGCGGGCGCGATCAATCGCGGCACGACGTGACGAACTCTTATCAGTGCAAGCTTGCAACTGATCGCGGCTGTACGAATCTAGCTTACTGGTCAGCCACGCGGCGCACTGTTACACGGTACCTATGCGTCAGTTGTTCTAAAAATATCACTGTGACATTTCTACGTAGATGTTCTAAGCTATTTTTCCCAAAAACGGCTATGGTTTTTTTGGAAAAATTGTTTTATAAGGGGAAAAGACTCTAAATATTTGCGAAACGAAGCATGATAAAATCGATTCCGTATAAACAGTTTTGAAAAATTGATCGAAATAAAAGATATGTTTCCTTCTGGAGACTGACCTAATGTTTAGTGTCAAGAGTTAGTTAATGTAACTATTAATCAATCTTATTCTTTTAACTGTGCAACTCTTGTGTACATATATGCATATGAATATAAAAACACATATATAAACAAACATACATATATGTATACAGACTTATAGATCGGTATCTCAGAACCTATTCTAATGGTTTAAATGAAAACTTGTATTTCGACAAACTTTTTAAGTTTATACATGTATGTAACCAGGGCATACATATAGCCCAAATGGTGCACAATTTGGTAATGTTGAATGTGCCCCGAAGTCCCAAATTCAGTTTTATACTGTTGATGACTATATCCGCGTGATGGAGATTTGCAGAAGGAAAAATAAATTTACAGTTATAAAGCACACAAAAGAAGACTTTCGCTCTAAAGCGCCTATCCAGGATCGCATAACAAACAGAAAGATTGACATAAACAGACAAAAAATATCTCGAATGACGACATTTGAAATAGATCTATGTAAAACTTATCCTCTAAAACTTTATATGAAGTCAAAACTTGACGAAAACTTCAAAATCATTGACATAGCGATAGGTGTTAAGGGACGCAGAATGAAACTCAATTTTGAAATGAATCTACCTATCCTTTACCCTGATGGGCGTGAGCAATTGGATGCCGAAATCAATAACAATATAAATGTTGAAATTGATTCCATCCGATGTTAAGCCTTTCTACAATTTCATACGGATCATCAACTCAAATGATTTTATAGACGATATAGAAGGTTTTGGAAGTAATGTTGATTTTGAAACTGAACATAATATAGATACAGAAGAAGTTGAATAAATTTAATATTTAATTTAATATAACGTGTAAAAGGTGTGTGGGTAATGATTAGATGACGAAACTTTTCTGCTATAATAATAGCATCTAGTATTTTTTTTACGATTTCTATTCAAATTATGTACCTATACACAAATATTTTAATGCATTTATTTTGAGATTTTTTTTATTAAAAAAAAATATTTTTCGTTTAGATTTTAAAATAGGTATAGTAAGAAACGACTGAATAAAAAAATGCGGCTAATAAGGAATAATAAAGAGGTGTAACTTGATTTAATTTTATTTTCTTGCAAAAAGTAAATTGAGTGGTTATAATACTCATTTCAATTAAAAATCGTTTAATTGTGCTATTTTTTAAATTTTTATTGAAAATGCGTTTTCTAGCATCAAAATTTTCCAACTAATAAAAGCTTATGACATCGTTCTCATTTTGCTTTACCCACATTAAACAATTACTCAATATAGTGTTATGTTACTTAACATAGAACGAATGAACGGAAAATTAATACATGGTCCTTTAGCAATAATGCGTTATGAGATATAAAGTATTATTTGGATTGGAATAGCTGGTACAGCATTACGTTATAATAAAAAATTAATGACGAAAAATACACCATTGATATTGTTTATTATGAATTAAAGCATTGACTTCCAGCATATTAAAAACGAAATGTGTTAACATGTCAATTTTTTCTCTGTCGTTTTAGTCAAATTCAATACAATTAGTGATGAAACTTAAAACACGATTTATTCAATTAGCAAAAATGGAGTTTGACCCACTACTGCGTAACAGTGTCCATGTAAAAAAAATAACGTTACTTCGTAATGTAATTTCATACAATTATGAGGTAATTGCATTATTGTTATATGTTTAATTTTCCTTAAATTTCACTAGTCTGATTTTTAAGCTGTCAAAATAGTGCAAGAATTAATGGAAAAGCTATTATGTCAGCTGTACCTATTTTTGGCAATGGTTAAGACGAGAAAATTATGAGCTGTGACCGAATCGTGCGTAAAACAGCTTACAGGGGTTTGCCGGTGACAGCAATACGGCGTTTTTTTTTCATATGTTGGATGTTGAGTCTTGATTGTGTCAATAATGAAATTCATGGTGTTATCGTGTTCTTTTCAAATGTACTTTTCTACGACATAAGAACTTTCTACCCATCATATATATGGCGATCTTTATCTATATTAAACATTTTCCATAAAATTCAATGTACGTAATTAGTTACGAAAGTAAATTTTTGTGTTTTATCGTGTATTAAAAATAAATGCATTAGTTGAAAATGTAGTATAAGGTAATTGACTAGTACTCAAAATACATTTATGCATAAAATACGGCTACGATTAAACATCAAAACAAAAAAGTAGAAACACGCTTAAAATAATTTTAAAAACCACATACTACCAGCCAGTCACGTCTTTCGTTATCTTTTTATTTTAGGGAGATTTAATGTACATGTAACAACTCAAATACAGTATTGCAAAAAACCTGTGTTGAGGATTGACATCACTACTCACTAATGGCTTCTGTCTAGTTAAAATTACAACATAAAATAAAATTTATTTAAAGAAAAAAATAATTGTATATCATTTTTACCTAAATGAGTACAGTTGAGAAGATAATAGGACCCGTACCCAAATGCAAACATTATCGTAAAGGCAAGTTTCATTTTTATTACACTACATTATGCACAATTTTATACTAGATTGGGATGATCAAATATAATGTAATTTAATGTATAACAAATTTCACATTTGTCATTATTATTTTACATATTTATATTAAACAGTGTAATTACTAATTAAAGTCAATCACACTGACATTATTTATTGGTATATTTTTACATAAAACGATGATGACTCATTTTCATTCTAATAGATAGATATAATAAATAAATAATTGTATACGATTGCTCAAATATTCGTAGCTGGATAACAAAAACGTCTGTTTATGTACGTGTTATCTAGGTGGTCGTTTCATCGATAATAATATTAGTCATAAGCAATGTAACAATTATCTTCTTTCCACTTGACGGTGCGTGATGATACTAATTTTGAAGATTAGTGGAATATTATACATACTAAAACCAAATTCTGCTAATAGATAGTGAAGATATATATATATATTTTTATTATGCTCTTTTTTATTTATATTGCAGCATTAACAGTTTGTTAAATTTTTTTTAATTTGGATAATTAATTAAAAGATTGCATATTGAATGTATTATCGTTATAAACTCGATTTTTAATGTATTATCGCCAAAAACAATTACCTTTAACAGTACGCACATAAACGGTTTCTTTTTTATACCTTTTTTTTTTTACATTATGGATACTAAAATGAGTAAAATTTGCAGGAATTATATTATATCCTGTCCTTACCTATTATAAATCATATCGTTTCTCTGCCTGTCGCTTATGCGCTTAGAGCTCGAGAATCACTAGTTTATATACCGACTTACATGATTATTTTTTATCAGTACATGTAATATAGAAATAGTCCAGTCATTATAGTAAGTTCACCTCGGAATTCGAGATACCCAGCTGTAAGTCTGTAAATACTTGTATATTGACACCCTAAAAGTTGTCTCAAAACCTACATATGGTAGGTGTACGCAACTATTAAATTTCAAGGTCAAAGGTCACAAAATCGGTTTTTGCGCTTTTTTGTAAATATCTCATTTCCTATGGGTTTTTGCTATTTGTATTTATTATCAATATTGTAGAATACAAAATTTCTACAAATTTTGTTTGAAAATTTTTCATACGGTGAACCGTTTCGAGATAGAGGGCGGAGAGCGCGGGTCACAGCATCACTTCAGGTCAACCGGTGCCTCCGGTCAAAACGCGCCATATATAGTTGATGAACTATCGATAAATCAATGATTATAAATATTTGTCAATTTTATTAACTATTATATTATATTTTATCATTTTTCCTAACCTATCCACTTTTTATTCAGTATTAATTTATTTAACAACACTTACCTGCCCATGTAATTGCAGAATTGTTAATGAAAATATAGGAATTATATTTGAATTTAAACCTAATTAATATTAATAACTTCTTACATGATAAAAAACAAATAAATTATGAATTTATCTTTTATTAAAAATATCATTCAATACATTTATTTTATTAAAAGTAAAAATGGAATAAAGGGTACAAAACTACAATTTATAATTTTAATCATCTTCCTCTTCATCGTCGTTTTCCGGCTGCTGGTAAATGTCAAACTGGTCTTCATTATCGTCTTCAACGACATTTGTCTCAAGTTCTTCCATGATTTCGGGGTCAAAAGTTCCATCTTCGTTAATGTCGCTCTGATATGGTAGAGCATTGAGACAAGCTTGCCCATTACATTGGCCACAAGCTAAAGAGCATTGCAAGCCTGCTTTCCTGCATCCGCATCGCGAACCACAAACACTTTGCAGTTGCAGAAAATTGTATTTAGCAAATTTTCTGGAGCAGGTGGTAAAATTGTCATGATAGGCTCCAGAAAACGTTTGCATTGCCCAACCCCATACCTGGGGTTCCAAATCATGACCTAACCAAGTTTGAACTTGATAATATACACGTTCGAAATGTTGATGAGCAGCTGCACTTGTTGGTGGAATATTTGAAAGCTGCACAGGTTTATTAAGTTTTGTAGACTTGACGTAATGCATATAACGAAGATGATCGAGACTTTTCACAGATTTCGAGCATTATAGACTGCCAATAAGGTTTGAGTTCCACTCTAATAATCTCTGGGCCGAACAATTTTCTTCCTCAAATGCTGTAGCTAGTTCATCCAAATTTGTCAGTTTCTCAAAACTTTTAAAATGATTTTTTCCCTTTTAAAAGCGCAGAAGTTGTGTCACATCCACTTAATGTGCAGAAATAAAATATGTGTTTTGGAATGAGGATAATTATCAAAACTTTTAGTCGAGTATATCTCCGTTTTACATTTCCTTTCCCAACTTTTTAAAGAAAATTTCGGATTTTAAAATTTACAGATTTTAAAGAAGATGCACTTAATTATTTTCTATTTAAAATGTCATTAGTGTTAATGGGAATATAATTATATTATGATTTAAGTTTTCCCTTAATTATTTTTAATTTTAGGAAACGGTGATCAGTATTATTGAATAGATATAGATTTAAGGCATGAAGAAAATGATAAAATATAATGTAATAGTTAATAAAAATTGACAACTATTTATAATCATTGATTTATCGATAGTTCATCAACTATATATGGCGCGTTTTTGACCGGAGGCACCGGTTGACCTGAAGTGATGCTGTGACCGCGCGCTCCGCCCCTATCTCGAAAACGGTTCACCGTATGAAAATTTTTCAAACAAAATTTGTAGAGAATTTTGTATTCTATAATATTGATAATAAATACAAATAGCAAAACCCATAGGAAATGAGATATTTACAAAAAGCGCAAAACCGATTTTTGTGACCTTGACCTTGAAATTTAATAGTTGCGTACACCCTACCATATGTAGGTTTTGAGACAACTTTAGGGTGTCAATATACAAGTATTTAGAATTACAGCTGGGTATCTCGAATTCCGAGATTCTTACCTAATTTAAGCTTAAATGACTGGACTAAAATTTGTTATATGGGCTGTAAGCCGTAGTACCTATATACTAGATTTATCTACGGTTTTGCTCGCATGAACATAAACAAAGTCCTCACTTTTACATAAATTGACTTTACTATACCACACTGCAAGCTTTAAGAGAAGATCTAGATTAATTGGCAATCGCAATTAGATTTTGCCAACGTTTTCATAAGAAATTCTGTCCAGAGAATCCATACGGTTGGACACGCGGTTGTCGGCTAATATAAATGTATATAGTAACTATGCATAAATATCTCTTGTTCAAGTTTAATTATCGCACAAGGAAATATTAATTAATTAATAACTCTGTGTTACCGAAACGAAGAAAGGTAATTACTAAAACATCCGTACCGGAGCAGACTAACGCGCCGTGTGGCTTCGCCACTGATAACGTTCTAATTAACAGATAATTATCGATATATAGGCTCAAAGCAATTAATTAACTAGAACACACCCCCAGCGTTACACGAGAGTAATGCATTAATTTAGTCGAATCTTGTAAGCGCTATGTACAACAATAACCGCCCGGCTTAGGTTGTACGTACAGTTACAATGAAAATAAATTACGTCGTTTTTTATAACCTTAGATTGATTGGGTAGTTTTTGATTTGGGAAGGTCTTATTGAAGGACTACAAAAAATGTTTGTAACTGCTATAGTTTCGCGAAGAAAAATCATTATGATGTTAAACAACTTCATACCTAGATGTCCTAGTTCATATTAATTACCTTTTAGTTAGTGAGCTGTTGTTGGCTGACACCGCCAAAAGTTTAATAACAGTATTAACAAATAACATAAAAAGTTTAATATTCGTATTAACGCCAATAATTTGGTAACATATTATTTAATGAGAACCAAATAAAAATTACTATAACACATTATAACACAACAGACTTAGTCAATAAACTTAATTCGGCCTCTTAGCATATTTACAAATTTCTACAGTTGTTCCTCGTGATTTTATTAAACACTTACTCATACCCATAATATCGAAACTAAATAACTAAGAAAAATAAATAAAAACGTCTTTAATTTTTTTTTAATCCACCCAGTAAATAAAACATCTATGCCATCATCTCGACGTCTGTTTGAATGTTACGAGCGCTTTTCTCACACAATAGTTATCACTTAGGTGTTTGAAAAAATAGAACACCTAAACAAAGGCGTAGGCTTCAAAAATCAATTTTTTTACTTACGAGTCAGTTGAAAGGATTATGTGACAGATTAAAAACATTTTTAAGTCGTCGAAAATGGAATAGACATAGCAATTGGTTTTCCAAATAGAGCCGTACATTTCAAAAATCAAAAATATGACTCGCGACATATAAAAGATTATTAAATTGTATAGTATAACTAGTACATAGCTGAAATGATTAAATGACAGTTTGAAAACTATTTGCACAAGTCTCAAGGGTGTTAAATGAAACTTATTCGATGTATTATTTAAAAAATATATAATGTTTTTACTTCGAGAATGTGACAGAGAGCTTAAAATAAAAAAGCTAGATAATAAGGTATAAATTGAGATTGAATAGGTGGAAAGAAAATTATGACAATCAGTTATGTTGACATTAAACGTTTTCTTCATAATAAAATAAAACTGTACCTATGGACACTACCATCGTTTGGTTACGTTTTATAATAAAATCGCATTGTCTAAATTGAATAGTTTTTATAGATGGGCTTTATCAAATAATGAAAGTTGTATCAATATAAGTTGAACTGCTAAACACGCGGTGTTTAATACCGGCCAGGGAATGTCGGATCATGCTCACTGTAGGGTTCCGAAGCCGTTAGTGTGACGAAATGCGCTATAGATGAAAAAAACTACGTTGTTACTCTTTTTACCATGTTTCTATCATAGCATAGGTATAAGCACCTTAAACGCCTATAACTAGAGAAACAAATAGGTATGTAGGCGATTATTCTGAAACTAGTGTAAGTTAAAATGCACCAGCAAAAGAGTGTATCTTCATGGCACTTGCGTCCTTTTGTTGAATAGGGCAGTTATTCGGAAATAACTCACACTGTGTATACGATGATCTTCAAAATAATTTTCGTTGTAAGTATTATTTAAGTGTTATCTCTGTAATTTTTTTTCGTATTTTTTGAACATACCGTTTAAAAAATAGAGGGAAGGGACACAATTCATGCTACTTTAGGAACGATCATTGCCAAATGTATTGAATTAATCAGGAAAAACGCTTAGAAACCTTAAAGTGTTTTAAAAGAACTGTCGGGATATGTATCACACGTTGATATTTGCAAAATTTTTTTTTCAGCTTCTGTTGCACGTATGGAGTGCCCCCTTTATAACTATTTAGTTATTTAACTACCAAACTAAGTAGAGGCTCATATAAGACACCTATACTATAAATTTCCTCAATATACGTTTTGTAGTTTTTGATTAAAATGCTTGTGACATACGGACGGACGGGCGGACATGACGAAACTATAAGATTTCCGTTTTTGCCATTTTGGCTCGGAACCGTATAAAGGCAATAGGTTTGAACCCTGATGGCGGGCTAGCTGGTGAATAAGATTTTGACTTAAGTGAAATTAAACCACTCGTTCCGTCCGTGCTTTGGAAAGCAGTTAATTTGTCGGTATTGAATGTTTTCATCGCATCGAATACCAAGCTAAAAGGTTTTAAAGCTAAAAAGTTTTCGACTTTTTATGCCACTCCATTGGAGGTACACCATTCCATCTAGGGTGATACCTACTCCATACCTTTCCATTCTCTCTTATTTACCAATTGAGAGACCTGGACATAAAGTCCTCAATACTGTCCCTGATCCTTGAATCCTGGTCCCTGATTACTTCAACTACAGGGATCTGGGATTATATGGAGCCTTATTTTTTTTTCTAAGAAAACCCTTTTGTATGATACTTTTAGAAAGAAGTTACGTCATGTTATACTAAATCCGTTTAAAAAATAATTGCTTAGAAATAACTAATTTTGAATTTATTTCCGAAACTAGTTTGGAAGTCATCATTCCACGTCAATGATTTTCTAGAAAGATCTAGAATACCATGGACATGGATAACACAGATTAATTTTAACAAAAATTGTTAGAACTGCCTCTTATTGACAGGAATTTTTATGACAAAATAAAAATTGTGTGACACGAAAGTAGTCGCTGTTCTACTGAACTATGCTATTGTTCGGGTATGTTTAACCATTGGCGATATTATTAAATTTCTATGGATGTACATAATCAGATAGTAATAAATATCTTCAAAAGGGAACGAAAAATAGGATCCTAAAAAAATGTAAGTTTTTTTTATTTAATATCTTTGTTACAAAAAACTTTTAAAATTATTTTTTATTTCACTTTGAAGAAAAAAAATTGACGTATGCTGACAACTAATTAGTTTTAATCACAAATTAATGTTGCAGGTTATCAATCCACCTGTCCACGCAGAATTTTATTTTTAATATCACAGTTGGCATGCTAGCCCATTTATACACCATGGTGATATCCACTTGTAATTATTGAACTAAAAATAAATACTGTACATCTGCAAATAACAGTAGATTGCGGGAATTCGTAGTAAATAGTGTACATTTTTTTAAATGTGTATTCTTGATGTATTTATATAACGACGTAGTCTAGACTGAAATTTATACTAAAACGTTTTTTGTACATGACGAAAATTTAGTACCGAACCCTGACTTTGCAAATCCAGTCGCACCTGTTTGGTTTACTTAATGACTTCTTTCATTCTTATTCACTTATGAGATGCTTTAAAAAATAAAAAAAAAATTGTGAGAAGGAAATCACTCTATCACTTTTAATACACATATTAATTCCAATTTAATGAAAAGAAATAATAAAGAGTATAAAAATAACATGCTCTAGACTCTACAAGTGGCGAGAATAACGTGATAATTATCATATCGCTGCCAATTTTGGCACTGCAACTTAATTGTAACATTGTACGGGAGACTTTTAGTTAAGTTAGGCCATGTAAACAAGTATGGAACTGCGGCTCGAGTCTACCCAACTTTATTCGACGGTAGCGTACAACCGTCGTCGTAGCAAAGGAAGTAGTAACAAGACAACTTAATGCGCAGGGTCACGTCCGAATTACTTTTGGCGCGACAGTTGTAGGAAATTAAGTCGATGGAGACAGAGATACAAGACAAATGGCGTCTATAATCCAGAAAAAAGGTGTTGGTCGAATAAAATTGTGAATAATGGATATGAATATTTTGTCTATTCATTTGATGTATATTTGGACATATTATGACATGAAGTGTATAAGTCTTATCAAAATTTTGGTTGAAGAACATGTAACAGAATATATCTGTTACAATAATGGTACATACGAAGGTATTGGCCATTACGATACTTTCGTATGATGCACAAAAGGAAAAAAAAATCTCAGAAAATATAAAACACTAGCGAACTACTTGTCGGCATATCATCATTTTATTTATATCTCTGATGTTGTTCACGGTTATCGTCCTGATCTCGTTTAATGCAAAAGAAAATGAGAATGTAATACGTTAGGATCTCAAAAGGTCTTATCCACTACTTTTTTCTGTTCGAAACTTCGCTCATCGGCGCCTCCTTACGGATTTTTTTAAAATCCCGAATTTTCTTGAGTATAGGCAAATTTAAAAAAAGAATGAATTGTAAATCATCTTCGGGTAATGAATTCGGTGTGGATACACCAAGATAATGGCGAGCGTCTCTTGTGTAGTTCTTTTCCCAAACGATCCGACTAGATGAAACAATCAAGACGGACTGTTAGACTTAAATAAATTAATGTCAAAGGCGACACACAAAAGTCAGTGATACGCCGGAGACTCGAGTTTGAGTCCTTAAGCATGTTTCATTGAGTGTTTTTCTAATTAATCTGTAGATGAAAGCAAATAGTTCACGAAAATGCACGCGTAGAAAAATTACTTCTACATTTAACTTTGTGTGAAGTTCTTAACATGCATTGGACCAGTTTAGGTTTTATGGCCTTTTAACCTCTTCTTGGAAAAAAAAAATGTGCGGTCGGCGGACCTTGTCAGAAACGAAGTTTCCTTTCATTATAAATAATCCAACATAAGGAATAAAATCAAAGACCCTTATTTAATATTTTAAGAAAAATATTCATTTATTAAAAGTTAGATATAAAATGGTGAATTATAAATTATATACATAAATAAGAAATAATTAATTTGAAAAAAGAGATAGATAGAGAGCCGCATGGAAGGGACGTAACGTTTTTTTGTTATGTTACGGTTTTCACCAGTCAACTCCTACCGCGAGCCGCTTTAAGAAACTTCGTTCCAAAAATGCCATTCAAGAAATATCTCATGAGTTGTACTAGCACGAAGGCGACGCCTCGTCTCCGAGACCTTCTGAGACTAATTATTCTTGCAGATGACGACTATTCCACTTAAAAATAAATCAACTCGAAGCGAATCCGAATTTGCCCGAAGTCATTAGTAAGTCGTTCCCACTTAGAGTGATGAGAAAATATAAAAGGCGACGTGTCCCGAGCATCTGAGAATTAATGAAGGCATTTCAAACAAAGAAACATTCATTACTTATTTCTCGGGGAGTCTAATCCCGTGGCTAAATTAATTGTCGCTCACGAAATTGGCTCCGAAGTCGCTTATTTCGGATAAATCTGTCTGTCATTGACGCTTAGCTCTAGAGAAGTTTTAGTCGATGACTTATTTATCACAGACACTAGATTTATTTACTAAATGAAATGGATAGGTCGATATTTGTTATTACTGTAGCTTCTAAAATTGAATAAATGAAGGTTTTTAATAAAAGTCATAATAGATACAATAATCATAAAGATGTAATAATCATAATAGGAAGCAAAATCGTTCTATGAGAATTTTGTACGCCTTTTTAAAAACAATAAGTTTGTAATATAACAACAATAAATTTGTAATATAATAATACAAAAACAAAGTTTTTCTGATCAGTAGCAGAATAACATTAATAACATTTATGGTCAATATTTTTAAAACAAAGTTATTTGTTCCACACACAAATATTGAATAAAAATGTACCTAACAGCTATACATATAAAAGTAAAGAAATATCTCACTTATATATATATTAATAGATAATGATGTCCGATGTGCCTCTTGATTACGTTTTCTTACATAAAAAAAAGTGTGACAGAATATTTAATTTAAAAAAAACTGCAGAAAAGTACAAGCGAACAGGCGTTCGCGGAGCTTATTTCACGGATGGCCGACATGCAAATTGTGAGCACAGCTGAAATATGATATTCAAAGCACATTACTATGGCAGGACAGATGTTGTTAATGTTACATTATACGGGGAATATTAATCACCCCCTGCCGGCGGTGATGAGGTTACGGCGAGCCATTTCTACTGTTCCACAAGCGGAACAAATGCTTGTCACGGATGTGACAGGAGTGCTGTGAACGGTTTCGTATGAACTGATATTAGGGATGATGTGAATAACAATGGGAATTATTGTTTGTAAATTTCTTTTACGATACCAAGGATTATTGACTGTCTTTATTCATACATACAAAGCTTTACCCAAAGATTGGTTACTTGTTAGTGTTTTTATTGAGAGATTGTGTTGTGAAATACAAACTGTTTTAGGGGAGGATTGGAGTATTACTTGTGAAAAATTTTGTAGAATAAAAAAAAGTTGTGAAATTTGAACTAAAGAATAATAAAAAAATATATTGGGAATTCCATAAAATGTAAGAAAATAATTGAAAAGAACAAAAAATATGCAAGCGAATTGAACTATTAATTTTAAAAACTGGAAGAAGAAGACAGTGCATGTAGTGAACCGGTTGTTCACGGTAATAGTAATAGGAGAATAATTTGTAAGTAATTTCCAGAGATGTATTGCTCCAGACAAACCTTTCGTTTGTATTGCTTAATGAATGTACAAAACATTTGAAAATATAACCACGAAAAGACGAAAAGAAAGAAAATTGAATTGGTGGAGTATGCCGAAATAAAGAAAAATTCACAGGTCCCTTGCAGTACTCAACCATCAAAAGAGATTGAAATTAAATATAATAACCTCATTTATTTACACTTTTTCAATAATATTTCAATAGAACAGAAAAGGATTGAATTTAGTTTTATTATTTGTAAACTCGTAAAAGATACAAACACATTAATTTGCAAACTATATACATATTTTGTAAATATAAATGCTATATTTTAGGTACATTTATATTTTTCCAAAAAATCTTATTATTTCTAAACACTAAACAAATTTATCTGAACACTAAATTCACTACAATACGTTTACATTAGAATTATAGGTTGAAACACCTCAAGAACGTTCACGTGGTTCCTTATACATATCTTAAATTTTTTGACATTTCCAAATCAACTACAAACGCCTGTGAATAACATTGAACATTTCAACAAAAATGTACCAAATCTAAAAAAATATACTAGTCAGAGAGCCCCTAAAACACAATAGAAAAAAAAATATTTTAACTTTTTAAAAAAATACTTTGTTTTTTGATAATTTATCTTCCACTCTGTAGTTCTTACAATTTCACGAAATTGTTATATTACAAAGTAACTTAAATTGGAAAATAACAAGAGTACTTTACCGATACTCGTTTATTATAAATTACAATATGAAATATATTCTAGCAAGTTATTCTTTTCGTTATCTAAGATGGCGATTACAAACACACATTATAGCGTTCCTTCGCTTCCTTCGAATAGCCGGCGGGGTTACTGCGCTCGGGGTTGCCGTTTATTCGGAAAACGATCAGTTCAAAATATTCTTGTTTAGATCATATCAAATGAGCACAAATATTAAACACTGCACTCGCTGAATAGGTCACCCAAACGGAAGCTATCGATTAGTCCTTTAAAATGAGAAAAAACCAGCAAAGAAAACGTTGGGCCATGCTTAGTATAAGGTTCTGTAGCTATTACCACAAAATTATGCATACAGATGCAAAAAAAGAACTACGTTGCTAACTATGTATACAAATGAAAAAAACAAGTTTTTCATATTTCCTGCACAGAATAGATATAAGTACTTAAGTCGCCTATAACTAGAGAAACTAGTAGGAATGCCGACTGTTACTCCTAAACTGATAGTGCTGACTTGGCCGTGATGGATTTACTTTTTAATTCGTTATATACACCTATATCATTATTTTTTTTTTTCAGATTTATCACGTTAGGGAAGGGGGAAAACTCTCCTCTAATAAATATTATAACTTTTAAGTTGGACATTTCTCAAATGGATAGCTGCATACAAAAATAGTCTCTACAGCTCTGCGATATTTTAGAAGCTTATACAACGATATCCCACACTAATTAGAAATATACGAAAAAAAAATTACTTATTTAACATTATAACTAAGTACATAATTATGTATTGAATTTTAAGTGCGTTAAAACACAATTAAAATACTTGTTATAGTCTCAAAATGTAAAAATACGATGTGAAAAAGTGCACCAGTAAAAGAACGTATCTTCATAGCACTTACGTCCCTTTGTTGAGAAGCGCAGTTTGGCAATTACTCAAAAATGGTATATCCGATCATGTTAAAAATTATTATCGTTGAAAACATTTTATCGTCACCTTTGTAATGCTATTTCATATTTTTTGGAAATACGGATTAAAAGAAAATAGGGAGGATACAATTTTTTCTAATTTCGGAGCGGTTATTTCAGAATATATTTACTTCATCAAAAAAGTCGCTTAGGAACCTTAATATTTTTTAAAAAACTGTCAAAATATGTGCCATACATGTTTGCAGGAAAAAAAATATTTTTTCAGCTTCTGTTACATGTATGGAGTGCACCCCGTAGAAATATTTGTTTTTGTTATATAACTATCAAAATTAGTAGCAGCTTATATAAGTCACCTGTATTCTAAATTTCATCAATACATATCTTGTAGTTTTTAAGTAATATCCCTGTTGCATACTTTTTTACATTTTTTACATTACATCCAGACGGACGAACGGACGTGTTGAAACTGTAATGGTTTTTGTCATTTTGGCTATGGAACCACAACAAAATGGGGCGCTAGACCTATATTTAGCCACTGATACTGCCAAATCAATTAAAATCAAAAACAAACTTAGGAGAATTCATTAGAGTCCTCGAGGTGATTACTAATGAGAATGCAAACAAAGAGCACAGCCTCCAGATAGAAAACTTCTATCAAATTATCGAGATAAGATTCTACATAGAGATGTCTTGCCAGCTGTAGGTAACGTCTTGGCATTATTTGATTTAGGAGCGGAGGTGAGCTGTATCGGATCCAATTTAATAAAGACTATTAGAGAGGGACACAGTGGCGCATTCAAATTCGTCTCCAGGCCTAATTTACTTTTTATCATGTCAGGGAGGTTCTTCTGGTTATAGCGGTGTAAGGTAAGCGTCGATATTTATCGATGTTATTGTTTAAACAAATGGAAATCGATAAAAAAGTAAAAAATATAGTACGACTATTTCTAAGGTATACGGTTTAATTGGGAAAAACATTAAAAAAAAATTGTTATTAAGTGATCTCTTACGGTACATTTAATTTGTGGTTGATAGTTACCAAATTTGGGATCAAATATATTATTAAATAATCCTTTAGTATTACAAAGCAAAATACTCTAATAATTGCAGTTTTTTTGAATCTTCAATGACGTATAGAGATTTATTAGTTATTGTAAGATATGTACAAAGTGCAGGCCTGATATGAAACAACTTCATACAAGTGTAAATTTTGTACATTCACAGAGATCTTATAGAAAATGCGCAAAAAGAGCTCCTTAAAAAAATTGCGATTTTTGATAATTGACTAACAGATAAACACAGTTCATTTTTATTTTTTATGCAGAGTTTATATCAATCATTACTAATTCTCTTAAGAATATCAATTCTTTCTTTCTTTTTTAATTTTCATTTCTAAATAAGGTGAAAAATTTAATCTGAGACATATCTGGTAATTTCATCTCAAATCCTTTCATCTGCGTCGATTAATCAACAAAATACAAGGCTACCATTTTTGTAATTTCCCACTATGAAAATTTAATAATATTCAAAAATTTTGAAGTTACTGTCAGTAGTCTGATTTAAAAAAAAAAGAAGTTTTCATCAGATTTTGACGTTCAAGAGTCTTGGAAATCTATTTTGACCATTTCTCGAGTGATTCCTGTATGGCTGTGTATATATGCCTGTGTGCGTGTTTGTATATGTGTCCAAAGCTAATGGAAAATTTTAAAAGTGCACTCTTCAGAATATTAATTCCAACACCAAAAAAAAAACCTATATCGTATTTTTTATATAAAATGGTTTTTTTTTGTAATTGGAATTACCCATTTTGTTGTTCTCTTTATTCACTCTCACTTATCATATATAAGAGTAAGGATAGCGAACAATAAATTGTTATGACTGCATATGTAAAAAAGCTTTTTACATAAAAAATTCATGTAGAATTTTGTAGCTTGCTTAAAACGCAACAGATGACGCTCAGTGTGTCAAGGCCGCAGCTCTCAACTCACAGATGGTGCCGTTGACAACCGTCGTAAAAGAACGATGAAAGATATGATATCAAGACAGCAAGAAGAATATTTCTTTACATTCCTGGAGTAGTAGCGATGGATACAGAACAATTCTGGATTAAGTAAAAAACAAACTGACTAAAGGCTTTAAAAACATCTTCAAGGACCATTTGGTATAATAATAATACGTCCTATGCACTAGAAGTGCTATTGCGTACATATAATTAAAGTAAATTAGGTTTTGAGCTTGAAATGCTAAACTTTATCTAGTTCATTTGTTTTAAGTACCTAGTACATATATTATTAATAATCTATCGCATTACAATAACAGAATACAAATTATTATTTACTAAATTATAGTAACAATTTGTTAAACTAACTAGTTTCGTCTACAAATTGGAAATACTAACTCATTAAATATTGTAATTATTGCAAATATTTACACACATTATAGAAAAATGAATTACTAATCAAAAATGAATTACTAATTAAAATATTAAATCAATTATATTAACCTAATAAAATATAAAAACTAATTTCAACTATTTGATATTAATTTTTATCACAAGCCGCAAAACAAGATTATAAAGCATTTGACATTACTCAGAATATTTTTTATAAATCACATGTAAATGCGGAAGCCTTGCAACCGACAAACTCCCATCCTTAAAGCAAACAGTTTCTATAAGATTAGTCGCGAGATGCTCCATGGAGAGTCAATATTGACTCGTTCCCGGCAGAGGGCGCGTCAACTTTAGACTGAAGGCACATTTCGTTCTCACTACCCATTCAACCATGCACGGAGAAAATGTGGGTTTGATGGGTATGTTCTAATATAGAATCTCTGTCATCATGTGCTTTTTTAGTTGCAAATATATTCCATATTGTAATCATAGAAGTATCGTATACGAAAATGCTGTAGTTTCGTATAATGTTTTTAATGGAGAAAATTTCTATTAATATTCACTTAGTAGTTACTTACTTAAAAAAATCTGAAGGTCAGTCGAGCCTGCAGATCATCCTTAAACTTCCCGCTAAGATATTTATATATGTATTTTTGAGCTCTTGAGATTTGAAGGATATCTTTTGAATGAACAACTGATTTCGATGTGGTTTGAGTTGTTCGACGTTGTTTTCTTTAACAAGTAAATAAGCATTTGACAAAAATATAATTATCTCCTAATTTTCTTTAGAGATATGCTTTGTGTCGTGTAATAAGTTTTTGATAAAGAAACATAAAAAAGTGATTTGCCAAAATATTTACAATGTTTTGGATATTAACATATTTCATAAACTTTTTTTTCAATGCTGTTTATAGTAAATTTATGTAAAAATGTTATAACTATTCTTTTACTTAATTAAACTACGTTAGTTTCTATTTGATCAGAATAACCTCTATGCCTTATAATGTACTGTATACGAAAATCATATGCCATTAAGCCGCTGTTAGATTGTTCTTTTTATCTTTCGTATAACATTCTTGTGTCAAGTTTCAATTTCGTTTAAAGTCGTTTATTTTTACGTAAAAATAAATATTTGCTTTTGATAATGCCTTATACATATCCAATAAAAATATACATTGATTCGACATTGGGAAATACATTTTTTTAACTTTCTGCTATGATAAATGAACATATTTTATAAAATTAGAAAGTTACTGTGTGTAGATGTATTTAGGGGTGTAGGTATAGATGTAGATATGGGTACGTATTTATATATGTTTATTAGTGTGTGAACTTCTTATAACTTTTGAACACATTAATCGATATCGAAACGTAGTTTACGATATTTGAAATTTGAATTTAAAATTAGATATTTGAAAGGGTTCCAGTCAATTTAAACTTCTTGGCATTTTAAACTGATTCCACATGATAAACTTTGAGGAATCTCAAATACAAATTTTTATAATTTTTTTCTTGTAGTTACTTTAGATTTTACCGATCGATGCCAAAATCTAATCGGCTCTTTTACTCAGACAGGTGTATCGACTGCCGCAAACTGCATAAAATCGTTTTATTTGCACAAAAGATGTCTAGATATAGATATAGATAAAATATGGAAAAAAAAATTCAAAAATTGTTTTTTCAATATTTTGTAAATTACTCTACCAATGAATTTCAAAATATTTCAATTATTTTCCTTAAAATACAACGTTGATTATTCGTAAATGCTTCAACATCGGTTGATGTATTCAAGATATATTGTTGTAGACAAATTTTTCAAAAAGTATTTTTAAAACTTTCTTTTCTTAAATAACTGCGTCGAATACCCCGAAGCAGATCAAAATCAAACAACGCATTCGATAGATATCGTAGTTTAAAAATTAAAAAGCATTTTAATTAAGGAGATCGAGATGTTTGACGTCGAAAAGTTTAAAACGTATTAAAAGTACGTATATTTTTGAGCTCGGAGAGCTAAAAAAAGCAAAAAATCGATCTTTTGCTCTCAAACTCAATAAGTTCCTGATAGGTGTATTTTTGAAAATTTCTAACTCGAAAGTAGAAAAATATTTCAACTATTTTTTGAAGTTTTAGCTAGAAAAACTTTTGGATATTTTCTGTGAGCCTTGAGACAACTGTATTTTAGATCTCGACAATCTTAAAAATACGTCTATAAATATCATAGCGGGCAGTTAAGGATGGCCTGCAGGGTCAACCGTTTTACAGATTTTTCTTATTGCATGGGTTACTGTTATATAATAATTTCTTTTACATGGAGAAGTCCTTATGGATTGGATAGTCACGGAACTCGAGGTCTAAAAACGGGCAGTTGGATTATGTTTTTTTTTTAATTTCTTAAGGAGCAAACGAGCATACGAGCCAACAGAGAATAGGCTATCACCACCGCATGTACATCCGCAACCATAGGTGAATACTAGTGTGTTGCTGGTCTTTTAGAAAAGAATATTTTCTTGTCTTGAAGTCCCTTTTGTCGTAGTTGGGAACACTGTTTTGGTAGACCATTCCAGAGTTTTACTGTACATGGTGAATAACTACACATGAAGCAAGAGGTGGTGGATCGCCAGCCATCAAGATGATGGTAACCGTATTTCAGGCGAGCGGAACTTCCTTGTCGTCTTCTCAGTTCAAGCGTCGGGTATGCCTGCACATTTGTAGTTGTTCAGTAGCAATGATGTATTCTCAAAGAAGCAGTCCCTGATTTCGCGGTCGTACACCGCCCTGCCTGCTAGAGATAGCACGGTTTACATTGGGCCCATTGATGGTCTTTGGACTTGCGCCAGTGTGCCGCATTTGGACTTGTGTTAAAGAAGCTGGTGTAGCATATGCGTATTTTCCTGCACTCGTTCGCTGGCGATGGATGTCTTCCGTTTTATGTAGACAGGCCAATACCATTTAAATCGAAAAGATACAAACAATTTAATTTTGGATAGAATTATAAATAGACACACGGTCTGTACAATTAATACTCATTTCTGAATAAAATAAATGTTCAATTTTTAGAGAACAACACGTTTCATATGATTTTTCTTTTCATTTTAGCGTCCTTTGGCTTAAAAAACTGATTTAACTCTATATATTTAAATTTTTATAATAAAAGTGATTGAGCCTTCAGAGCTGCGAACTCCATAATGCTGTATTGGACATGTAACTAAGAAATTTCCATTTACGTCTTTTGAGTTGATAAAAGTTATGGATACGTATATTGACATTGTAAAATATATTTATTTTATCTCAGAATCACTTCATTTTTTTCTACAAATAAATTATTTACAGACAGAAACCAGACGAAGCATATCACATTAATAGGTTTATTAAAACTTATGTAGTATAATAATAAAACATCCCTTCTTATGTAACTAACCAAACGCATCAATGAAATTAGGCATTAGAACAGCTTTCCAAATCCAAACATAAAGTAGGCACATATAGGCTACTGCACTAGGTAAACTAGATATCCTAGGCTTGCTTAGTCGTTACAGTAAGTGCACAATTAGTGCAGTCCCCGTTCGGGATCCGAGTAACGAAGCGCAACTCCACGTCAAGAGCACGAGTGACGAAAGGTCTAAAATTACGTTTGTAAAAAATTAACCCTAATTTAGCACAAGAAATTAAACTAAAATGTAGCTTATGTTAAAAAGTTAGAGTATATTTTAGATAAACACTTCAGAGTCGTTAGATACGAATATGCCTTAACAAAATGAGACACGCAAAAAGTCGTTGCATTGAAATATGAAACCGAAGTATTATATTATGTTGACTTGTAATTTCGCTGAGGTACTTGAACCTTGTACTGATTGGTCCCATTTTTTTCATTCATATTGCTATATCGACATAATATTATGATTATATTATCGAAGAATACATTATTATTTTTTTAAATCCGTTTTGGATGTGGTTTGAAAAAAGTGTATCGTACTTGCGACAACTTTGAATTTAAACAAACAAAATTCTCATTCAATACATTTTGGCTTTGTTACCCGAAAAACTTATCATCAAAATCTCTACGCATCTCTTATGTTAGTTTGCTGTTTGTATTTAACTATCTTTTCGTTGCGATCCTATGAAACAGTCCAATTGCACGGATCCGTATTAAGTTAATGGCTTTAATATACGCACAAGGAAATATTTTATACATATAGTGACATGACAGAATTTTGACATCAGCAAAATACACAGTGTAGCTCGAAACGCACGCAACACAGCACGGCGTGCCGCAGGAACTAATATTTGTTTCTCATTACAGCACCAAGAGCAGTAAATTGGTGCGCTGTTGTCAATAAATTAATAAATCAAACAAGACTGTTTGTGTAACATCACCAGTTCCAGCGTTTTATAAAGTGCCGTTTCATTTCATTGGTGTATTACGTTCATTTTTGGAGCTTTTCGTTGACAATGATATAAGTATATTATTGTGTTCGTATATTTCTGCAAAGTATGTAGTTCCTTTAATATTAATTGAAATTTGAAATAAGTAACAATACTAAAAAAAGCAATGTGCGATAATGAAACGAATAATTGAATCGATTAAAGAATTATTCCACCATAATGTTTAATACGCGGGGAGCTGCGAAACTTTTGAGAGACTACTCACATTAATATAGTATATTTTTTTGAAATATTGTGACTAAAATTTTAGCGATACAATAAAAATATCATGCAAAATTGTTTCGTAGTATAAAAAAACTTTCATTATTAAATTTTATTATTTAACTTTTCGTAAAAAACTCTCCATTGGCGTTTATTCATGTTTAATATGTCTCACAAAATTTTTAAAATACATTTTTGTAACAAATACCTCTTCATCTGCCTTCCCAAATGCAACCAATTTTCTTCCGGTGATGAAAACTGTTTTTTCTTTTGTGTTCCATTTTTGTTTTAAAAAATTTACAGCATGTCAATTCAGGATGGTGAAGAAGTTGACCTATACGTTTCACAGGTGTGCTTTTCAGAAAGTCCTTTGTTTTGAATGCTAGGTACGCAGACGCGTTGCCGTGGTGAAACAGTAGTCCACAGAGGTCAGCGTTCAGTCATTTTCCGCTCACAGCAGCTAATATTTCTGGCAAAAATTTGGTAACATAAAATTCAGTATTGATGTTCACGCGATTTCGTAAGTATATCGACAGCAGATGCCCGTCAAAGTAAGAAAACATCTGGTTACAATTTTATACTTCTCAATCGTATTTATTTGTAGACCTTATTTCATTTTGATAGAGCCGTAACCTCGACTGATGCTTCGTTTCTGGATTATACTAATAAATTTATGATTCACCGCCCAGAACGATATAAGAACCTGAGACGAGCTTGTTTCAAAGTTTTCTATTTTATTATGGCATCATTTTATTCAAATCGGCCTTTGAGCCTTCGTTAGATGGAGCGATATCTGACGTAAAATGTCTTACATATGCATACATGCCTTTTGATATTTCGTGTGCACTACCCGTTCAGTCCATAGAATATGTTGAATCTCTTGCACGTAATTCGTCTATTCTTTTGAATTAAATTTTTCATTGTTAACACGTTTTCCTCTCTAAAGGCCATCAATGGCGGCCCCTTCTTTCTTCGTCCGTCAAAGTTACTTAACCAAATAAAGTAAGAGTTCGTGCTTCATATAAATTCATATTCGAATTTTGACACGTAGCAGGTAAATAAAAGTGTGATTGTATATTATTTCACAATCTTGAAACTTGCGGCAATGGCCCCAAGAAAGAAACTGGTGACTATAATAAACACAACAGTGAAAGCATCAAACGAATGGCTGATATGTTTAATATGTCTTGTTTAATGTTCGTTTAAAATATTGGAAAAACTTATATCGAGGTACAAAATGGCACATGAAAACGAGAAAATAATTACTAAAAATTATGTGCCACTTCACTAATAAGTTTGCAATACGAGTAAATAGAAAAGAAAATAATCGAGAAGACAGATTATAGACATGAACACGCCGAAAAAATGTAGAGAAAAAAGGGAGCACATAGTTTTATAAAATATAAATAAAAAACTCTAACACATTCTACAGTAAAAGATTAGAAGAAATTGTTGAAGAGTGACCGTTTCGTATATGTTAATAGTGAGTAAGATAGGTTAGGTAATTTTTGTACTTCGAATACACTTTGAGATGGTAATTCTAAAGGTATCTAGAGATATCTAGATTATAAATCTTTAAGACTGTAATTCTTGTGATAGAGCCATGCTGTGACAAACTTGACTAGAGCACGAAAATGGTTCAACCGCCCAACCACACTCTTACAGAGTACAGACGCAAAGGAGCAGCTTTCGCTGCTGCTTGTCGTCCAGTGAACGAGTGAGAGCGCTGGTGAGCCATTGTCGTCTATTAGCTCGTTCCCTCTCCAACACATGTATTCGTCCCATCCAAGAGGCTAACAGCGCATTAATGATTACTTTAGGACCGCAAGTGTCTGCAGGCGGCGGTGATGATCTGTTCTCTGGTGAGTCGAATCCTAGATTGCTCAAGATTGAATTCATAAATTGTATTTTAAAAATTTAATCAATTTAATAGTTCGATTGAATAGCAAAAATACGCAGGACAACATCAAATACATTTTTTTTTCAGAAATCTTTGCATTCGTGAGTACGATACGATATATCGCCAGATTCATCGTTACTGGTCATGGTTCGGAAATGCTAGTATGGAAATTTTAAGTTATAATACTCAAAATTGATGTAGCTTCTAAAATAGGCAAAGAATTTTTAGAATCTATTATAGCAAATTATTGATATTTTGCGACATCTTATTACTGAACACGAGTCTCATCCAAAAGAGGGTCAAAGGTCACTATTTTCTTGTTAGTTAATACCTTTTGAAAACGTCACACGCCATATAAAGTGTGCTGGAACATTAATTATTATCACATGGATAATAATTAATTTTCGGCTTACACACAAGGTACAAAAATGGTAATTGATGCAATCCTGAAGTTTTCATCTCCATTTTTGTATATGCATTGTGCTATTTATTTTAGTTATATTGTATTGAAACTTTAGGCAAAATTAAACGTATTCTAATAAATTTTGTTTGCAAGAAAAATGTAATAATTTTTTAAGATTATATTTTAATTTAAGTAAGTTTGAAAAACTTTTCGACTCATTAAGAAAATTTACTGTTTTAAGCATAGCTTAATTAAAATTTTCAAATTTTGAAAAATGACTCTTACTATGTACCAGTTCTGCAAACATCATTATAATATCCGTTTGAAACTGTATAGCTTTACATATAATAATATCTTACTATGAAGTCGTTTCTACTGCCTGCGTGTTCCCCAAAGTGGCGAATTGATTATTAACGTAATTAAATCGCGGATTATTATAAAGTACTTGCCTTACATAGATGACTTTACGAGGAAATAGCAAAGTACTGTCTTTTGTAAGATAAGAAACTTCAATTTAATCCAATTTTTATTACAAAAATAAAGTGAATAAATAACGAAATAATACAAAAAAGGAAAAAATCCATTTTTTAATTAAAAATAAAGTGTCTGCTTTAACTGTCAATTCAAAACATTGACACGATTTTTATTCGTATAAGATTAAAATTTTGTTTTAACAAGTCCTTTTAACATTCCCATGGCGTCTTCCTATTGATAATTTATCAGAACATAGTTCCGCGTTTCTAAAATAATTCATGATCCAAACAAAAAAGTCAACTTTGTACCAAAATTTTACATACGTACCTTTTCAATAATCAACGATTAAATTGTAGTAATTTACAAAATTTATGAAAATACACAACAAAAATTCACTTCATATCAGTTCACCATATTGGGTGCCAACAGTGTTAGGAGTGCTAGTGTAAAAAATGGTCAAATAAAAATATTCCGTAGTTGTATCAGTCTATTATTTCACTCAACCACTGAAGCGTATCCTTCTATAATCTTCATTATACACGGTTAGAGACTTTAATTGAACTTTAAATCCTGTGCGCTGACCCAGTGCGGATTTGTGGCTATTAACTACCGTGGTCAGCTCATTGATCAATTCACGCGTGGTTAAAATTCGGAACTCGGTATATTTAGATTTTAAGGAAACATTCTTGACCACATTGCCACCATTGCCAGGCTTAATATTTTAAAGAAGTACTCTTTTAATTTGAATATGTCTCTAGACATATATACATTAAAAGAGTATTACTCTAGTAAATGAAATATTCGATTGAACCATCTTTGATGTGAGGTATATTTTACAGCAAACATCATGAAATTATTATCAGTATTAGCCTTTTCAAAGCTTCATCACAAAAGATACACGGCAAAATTCCTCGGCACGTATTATGATGCAAATTTTATTGAAACGCCCCTCTATTGTTATCGGTCAAAGAACAGACTAGAAAGCTCGCGCACTTCGTTTAAGCTTCACAGTTATATTAGTTATATATACTATATGTATAAGGAAATTTTGAGCATTATGAAAATAATGACGATACGTTAAATTATTTATACTTTACATTACTTATATAAGCACTAGGAAAAAGTCTGAGCAAGGAAAAAACTTATTTGATTCCCTTTGCGGTTCTTTTTGTTTTTTCTTGAGTTTTCTTTTATATCCCTTTCGGGGAGCCAATCCACATTTTATGGTGATAATGGCTTTCAATTTGTTATATCTGAGAGGGAGATATAAGAAGGATCTCCAAGCGAATGATGGGACGAAAACTCAAGGCTGCCATTGTGCTCTTATTATATCGATATTTAATTTAAGAGTAATGATTTTATTTTTATCTTGAATTGGTGCAGAACTTAAAACTATTGTAAGTGTAATAAATTCAGATGTTAAATCTTAATTCTGATCTTGTTCTAACATATTATCTGGCGAAGGTATCAAATCGAATGGCAATGGTGGTTGATTTTGGTAATTACATTTTCTGAGTATTTTTTTTTGACGTGACAACGTCTTAAATTAGGTTGCGGCTGGGAGTCACTTATGAAAAGGTGTAACGCTCGGTAACGTAACGATGAGTCACCGAACGAGAGGCCCGCCGAATGCTTGCGTCTCTCTCCCACTCAACTATGATCGGTCTGCCGCGCGCGCTAGAATTAGTGCATAGCTTGCAAATGTATTGCAAGTTATTGTATGTATATTTGTATATAAATACGTATGTTGTGTAAAGGTAAAAATAAAATTTTGTTAATATGAAATTCAGTGCGAGATTCTTTGTATAAATTAATGTTTTAAATATAATTCTTTGTATAAATAAATGTTTTAAATTGTTACTATTATTTCATCCTTCTTCCTACTATACGAATGAATATTCACATTAAAATGATTTTACCATTCAAAGTCGTTGTCACGTAAAACTTTCGCCCGTATACCGACTTTACAGGCAACCAAATTTTTTTCTTTTCATTAATAAGTTTCGCCTCGCATACAGATCTTTCAATGTAAGTATGTCGTTGTTAATATCAGCATTTTCTAAAGAAAACCCATCATTGCCTGATTTGCCATTATTATCTAAATTTAACGTATTAACCTACAACAAAATTGAAAACTGTTCATGTTGGTCTGTATCATTAAAATAATTAAATAATTACACGTAGCTACATTATCAGAGCACAAACTATTGATAAATATACACTATAAACAATAAAAACATACTAACATGTCTGTTGTTTATGATGAAATAGACGAAATCGGGAGCACGCACTAACTGCGTCGGAACTTCTTCGCACAGTCGGTAAATACGCGCACTTGCTGCCAACTTCAGACAAAGGCTGTTCCGCGGTATTGTTTTAATGTCAAAATTATGGTTTCTTATTGGTTAACTATAAGAAGCTAATCCGCGTGAGGAATCCATTGGCGTGATATTCGTATTTTGCTCTATTTGCAGTAACGCGGTTTAAAAAAAAACTGCTCTTCCGCGGTTTTGCACGCACAGAGACGATATATGAAATTACATTATGTGGATATATTTGTCGGGGATTTTTTTTTTCAATACTTTAATAGAAAAGTTGCAGTAAAATCTCTTTGGTTATGCTGTTTGTATCTGGCCAGTTTAGATACCATTACATACATGATATTTTGAAAAAAGAAAAACGAAATGTAAAAACGGTGTCCCGCCATTTTTATAATGTTTTCCTGTCCACCAAAATGGGTGAATCTAAAGTAGAAATTTAATACATTTTGAAGTTTATTACAAAAAAAAATTGCGACACAGTTGTGAAAAAAAAATGTGACGTTTATGGACCTAATGTAGTGTTGGTAAGAGTAGCACAAAATTGGTTCAACCATTTTCAGTCCAGCTATTTTGATGTCAAAAATGAACCTCGTTCTGGTCGACCTGTTACTGATAAAGTCGATGCCATTTTGGAAAAAGTAGAGCAAAATCGGCATATTATTTCTTATGACCTAGGAGAAAAGTTGGAAATCAACCAAAAACAGTTTTGACCCATTTGAAAAAGCTGGATATATAAAAAAAGCTCGATACTTGGGTCTTACACGAGCTTACTGAAAGAAATGTAATGAATCGTCTACTCATATGTAATTTTTTATTGAAACGTAATAAAATTGAACCGTTTTGGAAAATATTGATAATTGGTGATGAAAAAAATTACGACAAGAACACAAACTATAGCTAAACCCGGTTTAACTCGCAATAACTTGATGCTGTGTATATGGTGACATTGGAAAGGTATTCATTATGAGCTTTAGCCACCAGACAAAACCATCAATTATGATCTCTACTATCAACAGCTGATGAGACTCGAGCAAGAAGTAAAGAAAAAATAGTCGAAATTGATCAACCAAAAGGGTTTGGATTTTGGTCTTTATCCACTTGGCAAACATTGAGCGAGTTTGGTTGGAAAGTGTTAATGCATCCACCATATAGCCCTAACCTTGAAGTCTACGTTTTTTACCTGTTTCGGCACATATATATTATAATTAAATGTGAATAAAATATGATGTAAAATTATCTTGAATTTATGTATAGAATACGAAAAATTTTCCCCCTACCTTATAAATTATAAACTCGCTTCAGTGCACGAAAAAGTAAATTTTTTGATGCAAGGGTGTTGAAGAAAAGTTCTTGATGACTAATCGATGCTTAATAAGTATTCCTGAAGTGATAACAAAAAAGTTGCTTTCTGTGGAAAAAGTCGCATATTGTTACTCGCCTGATGCAGCTAGTACACATGTACTAACACATGTTAGCTCAGTGTTTGGGTAGTATAATGCCTTCTCAGATCACTGACATGAAGTAATATCATCATACGGATGTGTTTTGGCCATCGAGTGATGAGAGCCGGATGACAAGCTTTCAATGTTTTTAAATATGATAGCGGCCATGAAAAGGGGTTCATGACAAAAAATAGCAGTACCTTCGGCGCAAAAAAAACCCATTCCAAGTATTCACACTCAGGTTGCCCACAGTATTCTAAAAATAACATACAATTTCTACTATCTAATGCAAATGGAGCTGTGTAATCACGAAATCCCTTTTTATGGTTTTGTGAGTCTATGCCTTATAGTCTATATAACATTAGGAAGCTTCTTTGCAAATTTTACGTAGCCCTTCCTCTTTATTTAAATACCACGAAACCTACACTACTTCTTGAGATGGACATACAAATCCTCTTCTCAAAACATATCGTACTTATTAATTGTATTGCACATAATATATATTAAACTTTGTACAATAAGTAGGAGATTGTATGAGTATCAAGGATGTCTGTTACAGTCTTTTGCCACTATTTGACGTAAGAAACCTGTCAAATCTCTGGGCGCTCGTACATTTTGGTAATCACCGTAAGATGTGAGCTATAAAGGCTTTTATAGGCCCCACAACGGTAACTTCGAGGCGGTCTGGCTCATCGAGCACGCGCACGCGGCGCCGGATAGCGTATCAGAAGAGCAGTAGAAGCAACGAGTGTAATGTCGATCTATAGTGATACTATAGTGAGACATTAATGTTTGATAATTAATATACACATATTGATCGTGATTGACGAAAACATTGAAAGTGATATGCATTATCACGATTTAGGCGCACGAAATGTGACGTAGTCGTGCGCGTCAATCGATAAACGGACCTTAATAGTAGGTCGGTGGCAATATTAACTTGTGTTTTAAAATGTTTCCAATATTTAGGATTCTGTTTCCTTAGAAAGTAGGTTCACTGAAATTGAAATATTTACATCATTATTATACTTTATTTACTTCGATATTTGTAAGTTGTAATTATTCTTTTACTTTCTTATTTTTATATTTTGGTGCTCCTAACTCGTCTACCATATTTGCTTTAAAACTTGCTACTTCATAATTATTACATTAGTAAAAGAGTATAAAAGTAACGGATAATGATAGTTGGTATTAATCTTTTTAGAAATAATATTATATAAAATAATATATAGAAATAATTATTGCTATCCAAACGCATTTCATTTTCCCACTATTTTAGAAAAATATACTTATGTGCGCTCGTAAAAAAAATACATTTTGTAAAAGAAGATTGGTTAAAATTAATTTCAATTTAATGAATATGTACATTTATTGCACCTGTATGATTATATAAGCACAACAGTACTAAAAAACTCTTATCATTTGGATAATTTCAATTCATCAATACTTTGTTAAATAAATACTTAATTAAAATATATGTATAATACTTATTTGACTTCGACAATTATGAATATACTTTATGCCTATCATGTTTTGTAAATTTTAACTTCATCCCTGATCATACGTAATGAGGTAAAAATGCAAATACCTTAAGTAACCTCAGTTATTTAGGTAACTTACCTTCAAGATACAGACTCGTAAAAGAACAACTTCGCAGCTCGAATTTACCCAACGTTCTGTCATGCTCTTACTTTTATCTTGTTCATTTTAAGTTCGTTTTGGGAGTAGTAACTAAGTCCTGTTTAATTTATGTCGTTGGAAAAGCTGAGAGTACAAGCGAAGGACGCGCAATGTCATCGAGTTGTTAGTCACGATTTATATAACTGCGACGACAAAAGAAATAACCCAGTACAACAAGAAGAGTCATTTTTTGTTATGTATAAGCTCACGCCTTTTAAACATACATACACACACAAACACACACACACATATATACATATATATGGATTTAAACTCATGCCTATTACCAAGAAGGGTGGATAGAGACCACAGACATCCATATTACAATTTTTTCGTAACTATTTTTATACGAATTTTTGAAGTAATTATGGACACTGGAATATTATTAATCATCCACCAATAGGAAGCAGAATTTTTTTCTTAATTTTTACCCGTGAACAAAAAAAACCTTTTTATTCTGCTTTTTAAATATCCTTTTGAAAATGAACAGTAATTTTGCTTTTTTTTCTATGATTTAATTGTCTATTTTTATCAATGCCATTCTGTAGTTGTTAAAAGTAGTTACAATCCGATATGTTTAACAATGAAATTATAGAGTGAAAGTGAACACAATAAAAGTTTATACCCTTTTAATAAATTCCGTTTAAAAAGTACAATGTACACATTACTATATATTCATATAAATGAAAGAAGTAAATTAAATTTGCGTAAAAAAGATAATACAAAATTTGTGTAGAAAAGATAAAAGAAAAAGTAAGGTTAAAATATATTAAATCTGTAACCTATTCACTACCTCTGATTCTTTTCTTTTAGAATTTTTCTTTTTTTGAGAGAAATGAAAATTTTTGAATTATAAGTGTTCAAAATGCGCTATAACTATGTTTTGAGCTAGGAGAGCTCAAAAAGTACTATAATTTACTGATCTTATTGTATTTGAACACTTTGGGCTTGAAAATAGCACGAAGTTTTAGGAGAGGACTGAACGGTCACCCATAGTTCGGATATTTTAAGCTTACACACTAAAAAAAAATTTAAAACTTATAGACAAGTATTTTTTAATATTCAAGGAGCGCAAAAACAAATCGACAAATATCACACAGGGAAGTTTTAGGGATGGCCTTTAGGGTCAACCGTTTTTCAGATTTTTTTCAGTGAGTTTGTGTTGGACCGAATTATCAAACTTTTTTGTATATCCCGCTTTAAACGGGTCAATACTGTTTTGTGGTCTATTCTCACCTGTTCAACTATGTCGTACGAACTAATATGCCTATGTTCCTCTATTTTGTCCAAAATGGCGTTGACTTTTTCCGTAACAGGTCGACTAAAGCAAACTTTGACCTTAAAATAACCGGACTAAATCGCTTGAACAAGTTTTGTGCTACTGTTACCAACACTGGATTAGGTCCATAAATGTCACAAATTTTTTTCGCGGTTGTATCAAATTTCTACGTTAGTTTTACTCATTTTGGTGGACAGAAAAACAATAGAAAAAATGGCGGGACACCGTTTTTACTTTTTATTTTCTTTTTTAAAACGTCATCTATTCAATGGTTTCAAAAGTAACCAGATACAAACAGCATAACCAGAGAGATTCTACTGCAACGTTTTACTTATGAAATAGAAAAAAAGGTTTTCCCCACGTAACACATCGATTCCGAACCATAGTTCTGACACGAGCTATGCCGCATCAGCATTTATTTGTCTTTCTCTACTAATTATAAGACTTGTTATGGACAGAAATATTTCTAAAAATAGATAATTTCATGAATTAGAGCACGATATATCTGCAGGGCCGTATCTCCCGGGAACGTGCTCGGAAAAGGAATATGGACGCCGGCGACAGTTATTGCCGTTTTATGTGTGAACTCTTAAAGGAAACCCATTGAACGGCGTATTGTATACAATGCCGTAAAAAGTATAGCCCATTAAATGCAAACCGCTGAAAGTATTGCGGTATCCGTCGACGGAAGTCCCCCGCGCGCGAAAATTCAGGTACATACGGCCAATCAGTTGGTACTATGGAGCCCTTAAAAGAAACGATGTCAACTTTGGTACGTGACTAGAGTTTACTTTTTAAGAACGATTTTCTTGGAACAGGTACAATAGGCTATAGGGGTATATAAACGCATTCCCTATAACACTGGAAACACATAGGTACATACGTTAATTTATTTATATCAATTGTCAAAATATACGTATCATATTATATAATAAAATTTTGAAACTTCGAAACTCCTCATTCAACGATTGGTAATAATGGTAATAATGGCCATAAAGTTTTATGTCATATACATCGATAGATTGACCTTTCTGCCTTAAAAAGAAAACATTTACAAAAAAGACAATAATGAGAGAAAAGTACAAGAGTTTAGTACACAAGAGATGTACGAATATGATGCTCGGAGAGATAACATAAGGATTTCACTTTTTATTAACACTCTATTTTGCTCCCCATCTAATTTGCATACCACATACAGTATATGAAATAGCAGTTATTGATTTGGCGATAGTCGTGTATAAACCACTCTCGTATACAATATTGCTTACTTTTTAATAGTACTAATAAAACTTATAGAAATATTACAATATTATAGTATATCACTAGTCTCAACTTAAGTTGGAAAAACTTAAAAATGCATAACTGAAAACTTTACAACTCCATTATTACAATATATCGATATCCTACTTTTTTCCTGGTCTGTCTTGATGAACTTCCATATTTTCACTGCGACACGTTTCTTTGTCATTATTATTTTCTACATTATGCGATTGCCATAAAAAAAAAAGAAAAATCTAATAGTAACAATTATTTTCAGGTTTTTAATAAGGTTTTTGTTCCACGTTCGGCTGTAAACGCGCCGGCCAAGTTAAGATAAAAATCGGTTACATTTATTGAACGATAGTATTTTTCTCTCATTATATAGTTTGTAATTAACACCAAAATTTTGTGACGCATTTAATAGTCATATTATTAAAAAAAAAAATACATTTTACTACTTTACTAATCGTTTGGAAGGCAGTTTAGTCTCAAGAAGAACGAGTAAAAGAACTTGGGGGTAGCTCTTTCAAACCAAATTATGTAGAATCACAACCAAATGTGTAACCATTATATAAAGGAAGAAAACCTGCGAGAAATCGAGCTGGTTATGTTGAATATGAATGTTTGTCCTCTAAATATTCATGAATTGTATAACACCCTTTTTTACCGAGTATTTGCTTAATAATGATTTGAATTTTGCATAAGAGTAAATTTTATATATTGTACATAGAGTAAATTTTGTATGTTTTCAGGGACCATACTGAAAGCGTGTACAAAGAGCCCTCTAAATGAATTCGTAACTATATATAGTCTACTAATAGCTGCCTTCCGAACGAGCGGAAAAGTGTAAATTCGCAAAAAAATATGACGTATTTCAAGTGTTTTTTTGTAACCTAAGAAATAAAGATATTTTGAATTTGAATATATGTACACGGTTTACTTTAATTTCTTGTCTTGAATTTATGTTGATCACAATTTTTTAAGGAAAATTTTAAATTACATTTTATTTAATTTACTTTTTTCTTATATGAATTTCTATATATAAATTGAATTAAGATTCTGATTTCATGAAACTTAGTTGAAAGAGATTCTTTAGGATCCAGCTTATAAATGTCCCGAACTGCCCGCCTTTGCATGACGAAAACAATATCAAAATCCGCAGCACATCCTCAGAGCGAGATGCCGTATGATATTAAGTAATGAAAACCGCCGAAATAGACAAATCTGACGGATCGATATCCACTGATTTTTAAAAAAAATTAACCGCATATGCAACAGAACTAGGTCTTTTAGCCCATGTACTACTAAGCGGACCCGAACGAAGCCCGTTATCCAGACTAAATCCCAAAAATACAGTAGCTGCAACGAACCTAATTAATAATGTCGTAATAGAAAAGTATTGTATTTGTTATTGTTTTATTATGAATAGCACTATATAATACTATTCCATATTTTACGTTCAGAAGTAAACATTTTACATAAATATTTAATTATTTATAACAATTTTAGAAAAAAACAATATTTCAATTTTGCCAAAAAATCACCATAGGAGTACTTATCCGAGGCTCGTTATGGCCTGAACAATTCCTAACGCTGTTATAGAAAGAGTATCTCGCTTCTACATACAAATTCATTGAATAATTAAATAAAGAATTCTTTTCATTTCAATTTGTACAAATTTTTCGTCCATCACGTACGAAGACTATCATCTCACCTTTTCCAAATTGGAAAAATTTGGTAAATAGCATGAAAATTTTTATACTGCTACTCATATGTCACAAAAATAGATGAGGATTAAAAAATATCACCTACAAAACTCAAAAAAAACACGAATGTATTAAGAGGTTATTTGGTTACAGCAAAACGAAATCAATGGATTCAAATGAAAAAATGCCTTCGGCTTTTTAGAACAGTAAGTACATGTTTGTCCTAATCCGTTACAAACACTTGGGACTTATTTCGCATTGTACCATATGTGAAATAAAGTTTTGGCTATTGTTTGCTATTTATAAAAAAGACCCGTAACATTGTCTAATAAAGTTTTGTTTTTTTTTTATTATAAAATTAATTATAAAGTGTTATTTATTATACTTTTAGATGGACAATAGTTTTAATAAGGACATTAAAATTGCAATCAATTCATTAAAACATTACACAGATAATGTTACTTTGATTATTTGCATTCTTAACACGTAAAACAATATTTTAATAAATTGTAATAAAACTAAGTGCTCACCTCATTTTATTGTTGTATTGTCTTAATGTTGTATTATTTCTTAGCCCTCACCAATTGCACGTAATTTTGACATGCACATCAAAACGTGGTGTTGAAGTTGACGGAAAACGCAATTGACGTATGAAGAAGTTCAGCATTAATGATTACTCATGAAAAACGTTCGTATGTTTTCGCGTCTGTCAGCTAATGTCACGACAGAGCTTTTAAGAACCATTGTCTTAAGATTGATATTTCAGAATATTTTTGAAGTGGCATTCCTAATATAATCTAAGATATATTATGATCAATTTTTTGCCAACATCGAGAAGAATTATTTACTATGCGATATTGGTTTATAATTTAAACAATACACAAGTAATACTGCCAACAATTTTGATAAAATTATGTAAGAAATTATAGATAAAGTGGATCACTTACCCTGATAGACAAATATAAATGAATAGTTCTTTGGTTTGATTGGAAAATATGTGTAATACAGTCCAAATTAGAATGATTTTAGAATACCAACTTGTCGTCTATGACACCAGAAGATCTTTTATCACATCTTTGATTGATAGTTCTTAAACAAGATTGCTTTGCATCAATAATAAGTAGTTGTGTGTAATTGAAATTTATTTTCTTAAGTGAGAATCCAGTGTTTTTTTTGTAATGATGGATAGTTTTTTGAGTGTGTAATATAATATCACAAATATACTAAATTCAAAAAATACAAAGACAAACTGATAAATAATAATCTACCTAACTATTACAGAAAAGATGACCATAGACACTTTTGCATCTTCATTTTTAGGGTTCCGAGTCAAAATGGCAAAAACAGAACCTTTATAATTTCGTCATGTCCGTCCTTTGGTCCGTTCGTTCGTATGTCACAGACAAGGGCGTACATAGAGATTCAGATAGGGTATGCAAAGCTAAAACAAACCTATCAGTTTCAGCTTTGTGTCTCTTATGCAAGGCATAAAAATAGTTACCGTGCCATCGGTGGGCCACCAACCGAAACAATGCTGAAATTAGTTAGTTTTTTTTTACCTGTTACTCACAGGCATTTTATTAAAAAATTACAAAAGGTATATTGACGAAATTTATAGTAAGGTGTCTCGTATAAGCCGCTACTTACTTTAGTAGTTAAATAACAAAAATAAATATTTCTAGGGGGGCATTCCATGCATGTAACAGAAGCTGAAAAAAACCTTTTTGAGTAAACATCAACGTGTAACACATATTTCGACAGTTATTTTAAAAATTCTTTGAGGTTTCTAAGCAGTTTTTCTGATTATGTGTATAATTTTGGAAATAATCGCCACGAATTTAGCAGAAATTGTTCCCCTTCCCTTTATTTTCTAAATCGTATTAAAAGCCATTAAGATACGCTCTTTTGCTGGTGTATTTTAGTTCACACTAGTTTAATAGTAACACTGACATACGTACTTGTATTTCTGATTAAAGTGCTTTTGACTATTTTCTGCGGAAAACAAGGAAAAAGTGTAACAACTTACTTTTTTAATCTATAGTGCATTTTTTTGTAATAATGGCTTCGGAATTTTATAACGAGTATGGTCCGACATGCTCTTGGCCAATTTGTATTTTTTGTCAATAGTAAGATACTGAGTCTGAAATATAGAAATGAGCTTATTTATTTTATATACATTCCAAGGCATTCAAATGGATTTCAATTTTTTTTAAATAAAATCTTAATTTCCGAAGATCTTAAATTTTCATAGCGGGAAATTTAGAAATGTTTTTCCATACCATTAATATTACAATCCATGCTCCAACAGCAAGTGTAATTTTGTAATTACAAAAAAAATATTCTTTCATATGATTTAACTACAAATTAACAATTATGGGATGCTTTCTATTTCTTGTGATGTAAAACCTTGCTTTTTGCCAAATTTCATGATTATAGGTCAAGGAATTACCCTATGGGAGTTGATTTAGTGCGAGTGTCAAAATATAACACACTAAAGGTCGTATTTTGTAATTATGTTAACTTGGAAGCGCTATTTGATATTCATTTCAACTTGATGTGCGTTCCTGAAAAAAAGAGCCTTGGCAGGCTGATAAACGCACAGATAGTTAACGATGTGATTCTATGAGGGTTAATTTTTTCCCCTTGTGGTACGGAATTCTAAAACGTGGCCTGGTACTGATGTCAGATGCACCGATTGGTTCAACTAATATGGAGCTATCATAAAATATAAGTCTTTTGTTGCAGCTTCTAAACATAGAATTTTATGACTTATCTGCATTTTATAGAAAATTGTGAATGATAAAATTAAGCGGCGGGCTCTCGAATTTACATGTAGGAGTTTTAAATACAATATGATAACGGTTAATTTGAAGTTAATAATTTTTAAACGATAGTTGAATATAATTTTAATGTTTTATTTCATTTCAATATAATTTTAATGACTTGTTTGTGCGTTTTTTCAAGATCAAAGGTGACTAAAGGCAAATCAAAATTGTTTTGTGCATGTTTTGGAAGTTCGGAGGGGCCATGTGTGTTTACACTCCTGTCGCGTTGCCGTAAGCTAAATAAGAAAATTCCTAGCGTCGATAGTAAATCTCGCTTTTGAAAAAACAAAATTTGCCCTTTATTCGCCGGAACGTCCTCTTATCCGTGAATGATATAGTTCGCTGCATATGCTATGTACCGTCTTTGTCAAAAAACACACATTTTGTTGGCATATAATCGTTCGTATATTTTCTCCTCCTATTTTAACTGCACTTTGAATTTAAACTTCAATGGTGATCGTGCATGCGTTCACAGACGCTGCAAATATCCCGTCTTGCAAACGGCTCAAAAATTGTACTAGACTGAAGCGTAAACATTTCTGTGAAAGTTTTAGAACGTTAAGGTATTAATTGAATCAACAAGCCACATTTTCGTCACATAAATAATGAATCATAAACATAATGTTTATAGTTTATAACGATGGTCAAGAACTGTGATCAAGTTATAAGTTTTTTCACTCTCCAAATGCGATTGACATTACAGAGCCAATAACAAATCCACGACTACATATTTCACTATTGACTTGCTTTCCGTGCTATTGATGTCCTTTGTAACCTTTCAAAAAGCTAACTAACGGAATAGCATCCGACAGTATAGCAATGCTGTTGTTAATTGTTTTTGTTGGCTCTTCGCAGAAAGGTATCAGACTGACACTAGGTGTAACAGCGATGGTACCGATGTTCTGGAAAAAATATGAGTATCGGTAAGACACTCCTCAGTCAACATCAGATCTTTAAATTGATTTTTGAGATTCAGGGTGAGAACAATTTCATCCATGATTTATGAAAAGGTACAATTTACTTAACGAAAAGGTAAAAAAAAGAATAAAAAGACATTGTGCGTTATAATTACACAAATGTTTAATCTGATGCGTTAGTGCTTTGAAAAATAAATAATCCACTTAACGTTTTCTTGGGCTACATATTTCTTAAGGGCTGCGCCTTTAATCAGTAATCATTATTATTTTCGTAATATAGGTGAGAATACAGTAACGAATGCAACTTATCATTTAGTAAAAGAACTAAAGAGAATGCAAATATATTATAGAAGATTTAATTCAAAAAGGTTTTGCTCGACGCTCTTCACTAGGAATATATAGTTTAAAAATAATTAATTATATTTTTCTTCATTTTATTAAATCATATAACATATAAGAAATATATATAATAATAAAATAAAAGAACTGTCATTGAAGGTGTTATATAAAGTTTTAATCATCCCAGTGCCTGCGCATACTTTCTCACAATCTTTTCATTTCAAAATGTAGAGCTCGAGACCGTCGTCCCCGATGTGTTCATGACGTCCGCGTTCAACGGTTTAATACGCTGTGGAGGTACTCGGCGAACGGTTCAATTTGACTAACTTTAAAGACTCATCAGACGCTATTATTGCATGCGATACCTTCCGGTTCCGAGTTAACACGCGCGACAGTCAGATTACGGTCGAAGGCGTCGAGGTTGACAGACAAATGTCACGTCATCGTAAAAACACACGTGGACCCCGGTGTGTATCGTATAAAACGATATCGAATTGTGAGAAAGTCGATATGGCGACCTACAACGTACGTGCGAAGCATAAAGACAATTCTGAAAAGAACTACGGTACATTTGCAGAAGTTGCGAGCTGCAGATTGAACGCTGCATCGCATTCGTCGCTTCGCGCGCCGCTTCGATACCAGAGAGCGACCGCTCACCGCGACGTCCGCCGGCCGTCTGACGAAACAAAATGCTGGCGGGGATATTTAAGACACGACGCACGCATGCGGTCTGCGATGCGCTCGGTGTCGGCCGCCGGGGCTGGAACAAAGGAATACAATCGAAACAATAAAAAAAAATAAGGACACTAATAGCTGTTTCGATTGAATAAAATTCTGAAAATTTGATTGGCGGATTTTGTGGACCCATTGTTCACAAGATAATAGATAAGCACTGATTGGTCAAAAATAAAACACGCTTTTCATACAGTTACTAGTTGTTTCACTGAAAACAATCCAGCGTCCTTTTCCGCTACAGTCGAGATTAATACCATTTGTCTACACAAACGGAATCGAGTCGTCCCCGCCGGCGGTAGGTCCGCGGCCGCGCGCGTTTGTCGCCCGCGCGCCTTCGCCCGGGTAATATATGGCCCGTGACGTTCGGAGCTCTATCAAATCAGGAAAAAATACCCAACAGGATTTCACTACGCGCCACCCGTAAATCATAAAGTACCCATTCGCCGCACTACCATCGTAATGGACCGCCTATATTTTTGTGCGTTCGTTACGGATGGCCTGAGGTTCGTTGCTATTGGATTGAATGACCATAATGTATAGGATTACTTTGAAACGAGATTAATTTGCAAATTGTTAAACCTATACCATTTGTTTTAGTTGTTACTTTTATGCTAAGGAGAGGTCTTAAAACAAATTTCTGGGTAAACGATTTCAGTTATCAAACTATGTCTAATTTTAGATCTATTTTAAAACTCCACTCTAAAACTAGCGAGTTGAAAAGGGTCATCGACATTTTTGTTATAGATTTAGTGGGTTACTGTTTGTGCTATTAGATCGATTCTCAATTCAGGGGTGATGTCTATTAAGTTAGCTAATTTCTTCTTTCAATCGCTTTTCAATCAATCAATTGTAATTTCAATTAGATGTTGTTTTTGCCATAATTTAGTACACGAAATAGAGTATGTGGATTAGTTTCATAGAGGTTCGGAGTCCAAGTTTGAGCACCAAATGTCATTTTGATCACATGAACACAAGAACTTTTTAAATTATCATGAGGTAAACGGTGAAATCAATTGAAAAAGTTATGAATTACGTTATCATTATTTCTATTGAGATATTTGTATGTTTGTTTGTTTGTATGTAGAGAGTAATAATTGGAACTATTGATGAATTTTAAAAAATCATTAGGAAATATTTTTTATTTCTCAAAGTACATCTTAGAGCAATATATGTTAAGTTTATTTTGTTATTTTATTTTCTAACTTTACCACAATTCGATCAGCAGTTTCAATGGCAATAGTAATAGTCCCATATCTATAATAAAAATGTGATATGATTTAATTTTTATTTAAATTAAGACCTCTTAATTAATTAACCCTGAAAATTTTTAATATCGGGATTAAAAGGTCTTAGAAATATATATTTTTATGCAGTTGTATTTACCTAACTGCATACATATACACACACACGCACACACACACACACACACACACATATATATATATATATAATACAGTAATTATTGTATCTATAAGAGATTGCATCTATAATGCAATCGCGAACATGATACAGAATAAGAATAGTATTAATGCATGTTAAGTTATCTTTCATCTCGTAAGCAAAAGTTAACTTGTGTCAAAATGAATAAGGATCAGAAAAAGAAAAAAGAAAAAAAAAATCAACTTATCTATTAAAGCTGATTCCATCTGTAATTGAATATGTGTTTGAAATTGAATTAAAATAATTTTATTAGTTATTACGAGTGAATCTACGAAATTCTGAAAGTTCGAGAAGCTTTCGAATAGGAACTTGTGAAAGTTCAAGTAAAGTCAGTAAGCCCATTTCCGATTACGGAATGGGCTAACATTCGACGGGTTTCAATTTCCGGTAGAAACTAAACGAGCTTACTTCCTCAGGAAACCCGGCCGGCGGGCGGGTGACCCACCATAAACCTTAAATCTTACTAGAGTCGCTAGAGGTTTATCTGCTCATTAACAGCATGCAGCGTTTCGCCTATTTTGTAATTTGCGATGAAGCTACGTATTTTATTTTGTAAAACATTCATTTGTATAATCCGTTGTCAAAGTTGTAAATCTATAGATGTACAAAACAGAGGGGCTCAAATTCATGAATGGGTTATAAAACATTTGAAAATGGTCCTAAATTAATGGTTATTTAAAATGATTGGTGCAAATATTTCGTTTTAATTATACTTTCGATACAAACAAGACTGCATTAAATCGACAAATAAAGTGTTCTAAAATAAATTATATGACTCAATATGCGTACCGAATCGTATCAACATTAAGTGATGATGTAATCTTTGATAAGTATTCAGGGTTGCCTGGCTCAGACTAGAAATTTATTGAACTCGGATTAACTCGAATCAATGTATTTCATGAGAAAAATAATTACGAAACTTACAATAAAAGATTTCATGAAAATTCTTATTTTCTTTCTTCCTTTGCCTTTCCTTGTTTTCTTTATAACTTTTCCACAGTCCATACATAGAATGTGATGAATTTTAACATCTGACATTTTCTTTGTATGTGTCCAGTGAACGGTAAGTGATTTAGAATAGAGTAGAAAACGACATATATACATAACAATCTAAATATAACAGAATGAGAATAATATATACAAATAAGAGTATTAAAATATAATGTCGTAGGCCCTGCGCTCAAGTGTGTGTGTGCTGCAGCAATGCAAAAAAGGTGGTAGTTCAGCATCGGTATCTGTTCCAAGAGCAAATCGCAGGTTTTCAGCCACAACCAGAAGGGACCGCACCCGCGGTGACCGATGGACCATTTAACTTCTGTTTAATAAAGAATTTAAATTCATAAAATGTGTTGTTGTTACATAAGTTGTGAATTTAAACAGGGATCTTATTATTAAGGCGTACGCATTGCCTCTTAAATGTTTTACTGACTTTGCTTAGACAGATTTTATGAGCAGCAAGATTGTTCTTATATCTTGTATTGATGTTATGAATGTCGCTAATTTTTTGGAACAATTCTACATTTCTCTTGACATGTACTAGGTTCTCGTATATGTATTGTGATGTTAAAGTTAAAATATTAGTTTCCTTAAATATTTTTCTCTGAGAGATGGTATTGGTTTCAAATCATAAACAGCACAAATAGTTCGCTTCTGCAGCACGAAAATTGTGTTAATATCGGTTGTGTGACCTCATAACAAAATTCTATAAGTCCTTCAACAGTTATAAAACTCAAAATTCAACAGGTAATCTGAGAATTTCAATTGTAACTTCATTCTAAGTTATTTGATATTGCTAAAGATTGATTTCGTGGAGGTATTTGTATCCTAGTAATAAGCACAAAATTGTGGTGCATTTAAAAGTTAAAATAATGATTTCACAAGATTGTATTAAGAAATGAACTTAAAAATAATAGTATTGAGGTGAATGTAACTGATTTTCTCAACATGGGTATGCTTGTAATAAGAATATCTATTACAATTCAAAATGTTTATTATTAAATCCAATTACAAGTGTTAAATGATAGATGGTAAGAAAATCTACAATAAGTACATAGAATAATTTCTAAGTATTTGCATCTCCCTCAATTTTTAACAACATAACCTTATTCTTATCAATAAATATACTACATCCGATACCTATTAAAACGATGTCACTTTATGTCATTTCGATTTTTATCCAGATTTTAATTACAACACACAAATAAACAAACACTCACACATCAAATACGAGTACAAAGTCCACCGGATCGTGCGGCTTCCGAGTCGAATGAGAAAACACACCCAGATTAATTGCACACAGCGATTGCCGATCGAGCGCCAGCCCGCCCGCGCCGGTCGATCGGAAACGCGCGGCGCGGCGGCCGCGAACGGCGCGTCCGCCGGTCCGCATCAGTTTGAATAAGACCGAGAAACTGGCTGAAATCCGCACCGCTCGAGGAATTGACCCAAGTTGATTTCCAAAAATTCGCGTATTCGGTTTGCGGCGCGGCGGTTAATGGAATCGGGGATCGTTAAGAAGTTGAAATAATCCCTAACGGCTTCCGAAACGAGCGTCGACTCATAATTGTATATAAACTTCGCGTCTTTGATTATGACGTGACGGAGTTTCGAGTTTCGACGGTGTTGGATTTTCATTGATATCGAAGATGGGACTCCTTCGAGTTCGTCGTTATACGATATAGCTATGGAGTTACTATTACCGTCCGGTCTTTTAATTTTATAAACATTTTGTCAATTAACGCACCACGCTATGAAGTTACTATTGTTTTTCAGTGCTTCAGCTTTATAAATATTCTGTCGGCAAATGCATTGATAAAAAATAAAATGGTTAAAAAAGGCAGTAATTTATTTAACACTGGAATGCAAATACTTACACAAATATCGCTTCGGGACAGATGGTTCGACGTGTGTTGAACACGAAGCAATTACTATAATTTAACTTGATTTAAAAACTCATTAGTGGATTTATCCGTGATTAGGGTTGAAACCCTAGCTTAACCTTCTAGTTCGATAGCAATGTCCTTAAGCACTAAACCACAATCATTATTCTGTTACTGACCGTCGCGTAGTTAATTGACGAAAAAATAAATGGATTGAAGATCGATTACTGAACGAGAATAGATAAATAAGATCCATCATGTCTAACCTACAATGAAGCAGCGCAGGCGGGAGATGTATAATAAAAAGTATTCACCGTTACAGGGAATCCACTTCGACGTCGTTAAACGGGAATGGTCTTAATAAAAAAGGTACCTATTGCGAAACGTAACTCCTTTGCACCTTTCCCTCTCCTATTACGTTTTATAATGAAGGTAAACGCAATCGCCGGGCGACGGGCAGAAAGATACTTATTAAAAGGCTCCTCAATTGGTTCCGAATTTACAGCGCTCGGCGCGCCATCTGGCGATGCGAATTTATGGATTTAATCAGTGCGCAACGGTACGACGGGAACGGTCAAAAGAATCTCGGGGCACGGCGCAGAATTATGTTATTATTAAAAGCAAATGACCGATTCCACGATGATCTGGATCGATAGTAAAATTGAAGATCAGTTTGGGGAGGAACGGAAAGGATTTAACTTTTAATCGACTTCGAAAAGCGGGGCGAGTTCCAAAGTTGGCTGTTCTCCTTAATGTATGTTACGAGATTTCTCCGGCGTGCGTCGATGGATTTGCATGATTTTTCAGATGAAAACGGGATGCTGCTCTCTTATTGGTTCTATGTGCATTAAACTAGATCAAAATGTAATGGAAATTCGGTTTTAAAGGTTCCAAACAACATTCGGAAACGATTACGAGCTCGAGCGGTTTTCTTTTGAAACGAAATAGGTTGTTTGCGTATTACTATCAGTGTCGTCTACTTTTTGAAATGGTGATATGACGAGTCTTCCATATAAGTTTTTGATCAAATTTAAATTTACTTTATTGTTACTAGCTCTAACTGCTGTATAAACTCATAGTGTGTAATTAAGACGTATTAGGGCGAAGAAAAAGTTTTTGAACATTTTAAGTACAAATACAAAATTAATTTTTATCATATTTTTTTTAATTTTACACATCCTTTCTATTGATCAATTTCGGTCGTTTTTTCTCTACTTCTTTCTTGAGTCTCATAAGCTTTTGGCAGTAGAGATCAGAATTGATGATTTTGTCCGGCGGTAAAAGCTCATAATGAATTTCCAATCCCGCCATAAAGATAGCATCAACTTATTGCGAATTGATCCGGATTTAGATATAGCTTGTAAAGCTTGCCTGACTTTCGACCAAAAACGTTCTCGTACGTTCTAGTCGCAGGTTGTCCATTATTCATCATCAGTGATCAATCTTTTCAAAAATGGTTCGGTTTCATTACGTTTTAATGCAGAATCGCAAATGACTGCACAATTCATTAGATTTATTTCAAATAGATCGTTTGGGACTCTAGTATTTAGTTCTTTTATACATTCTACTTTTTTTAAAATGGATCAAAACTGTTTTGTGGTCAATCCCCAGCTCTTCAGTTATGTCGTAAGAACTAATATGCCGACCTTGCTCTTCGTTTCTTTTTCGACTTTATAGGTACGTGACAGATCAATCACAGCGAGGTTCATCTTTGACATCAAAACTATAGGACTGATGTCGCTTGAACCAGCTGTGTGCTACTCTTACCGACTCCGCATTATGTCCATAAATGTCATATTTTTTTTGCAAGTTGTGTCGTATTTTTATCTTTTTTATAATACAACTTCAAAGTATATCAAATTTTTACATTAGATTCATTCATTTTGATGGACAGAAAATCAATAGAAAAATGTGCAATACCCTTTTTTTAATATTTTTAAAATATTATTATCTGTTTAATGGTATCAAAACTAGCCAGATACAAATACAGCCAAAGGGATTTTAATACGACTTTTACTTATACAATACGAAAAAGCTTTTTCCCTGACCTAATATTTTTTATGTGTAATCTACGAATGTAATGGAAACATTATATTTAATGTTCATGTACTTTCAAATGCAGACCCTTTAAGAACTAATGAGAAAACATTTTTGGAATACGCAGATTACAGAATAAATTTTGAAGGAAAATATTTTGGATATACAATTTTATTAGAATTAAATTTAAAAAAATGTATAAAGAGAGACTGGAAATTAAAAAAGAGAATATTATGATATAGAAGTAAAAAATATAAAATAAATGCTATTTTATTTCTTTTTCAATATTATTATTTTTTTATGCCTGTTTCTTTGACTGAAACTCTACATGGAACCTATATTTTTATGATATTGTTAATTATAAATTTATGTCATAGTTTTATATTTAATATAAAAAGTGTTATATTATTGAAATGGTTTACGATTTTACAACGCAATTAGAAATATTATTCTATTAAATCGAATTATGCGATTTTAAGTCAACAAGAAAACGTATAGTTTCGTCATGCCTGTCTACTCTTTAGCTTAGAAATACTACCAGAGAACTGTAATTTGGTATGGATATATATGCATACTCCTATTATTCACGCCAACAAAATAGAAGAAAACCTCTAAAAATTTTTTTTTGTTGCATCTCTTACACGTAAAGTGGGGACGAATTTTTTTTTCGTCTAATCCATGATAAGGGGTTTCGTTGGATAATTTGTTAAAAACATTGCGACATGGTGAAAATTATGTTTCAATTTAGGGATCCGTTTGCGAAATATTAGGTTATAAAATGTTAACTTGTTAGAGTAAAGTGTCCCTCCCTCCCCCAACAGGCTAATATTTATTCCTGGATAGCTGAAAAGACAATAGTGTATACATGTAACTAGAGGCGAGCAACTTATAAAATGTATTTGGAGAAGCAAAAAGCAAAATACCCTACTAATTTCATTGAAATTTTCTTAGATAACGTTGTTGGTTGTGTAATATAGGTAGTAAATATAAGATTATAGTTCATAATCTTATATAACATAGTTGTTAAATTATGAAAATATAAAATCGCAATATCTTTAACGCCTGCGCGTTTTTAGAAGTTATTATCCGCTAAGTCGTGAACTCAAAAAGCAAAATCCCCTTCTACGTTAGTATATTTTGATGAGGAACTACGGAACCCTACACTGTGCGCGGCCCACTCATACACTTGATCGGGTTTTTCATTTAAATACTTCCTTGTTACTTTCCATATGTAATTTCCTTTCAAATATACTATATATAGATAATAAATGCGCGGGTTCTAGATTTATATCACAGTACGAAAAAACTATCTACACATTTTTTTTCATCAACTGTGTAGGTTACAAGAAATTTACATTATTTTTCTAAAGTTACGTGTCCGTCACCGACCCAGTGGCGGCGCTAGACCACACGTGGACGTTGCATTGCGAGGCCTCTTTCGTTTTCCATTCAGAAAGAAAAGGTTAAATTAAATGAGTTGAATCATACACTAACGTGAACTCGTAAAATTATTTGCAGGCCTTCGAACTCGGGCCGCCGATCGCCGTTCAAATCAAGTCAAAAATAACTAAACTAAAGTCATTCCCTTTGACCTATGAGCCACGGTCGGCAATGTTATAACAAAGATTATTGAATGAGGAAACAAATTAGAAATGGCATCAGCTTTCATTTTCAAATACGTGTGTTAATTCACATACGTACATTCTTGAACATCGCCAGGTGACGTTTTCAAGAAAGCCTCCTGGTAGATTAAAACACCATCTAATAAGCGAGGGGATTCCAAACGGGCAACGTATATATCCGACTTTTTTGTCGGATAGCAGAAAAAAACACATAAAAATCAAAAGAGGAGAGACTACTGAACAACAATTTATTACTTAGTAATACGTTCAGAGCAATGATCTGTATTGAATTTTATATTGAATATTGATCTTTGACATTTTGCCAGCTTCTCACTTGGAGTTTTGGTAAGTGACCATGGTTCACACCCGTAGGTTATGTATGGGAGGATGCATGTATTGAAGGTTTTTCTTTTCATTGTCATACTAAGGTCCTGAGATTTCATTATTTCTTTAAGAGACCAGCATTTCTTCCATCCATTGGCAATCCTTATGATTATTACTTTTGTGGATTGATCATTAGGAGAAATTGACTAGCCCAGATATGTGTATTCCTCAATGAATTCAAAGGTTTCTTGATTTCATTTGTTTTAGTGGAATTAGACATTAGTTTGGTCTTACTTGGGTTCATTTCCGGTCCTACTTTCTTGTTTTTGCGTTAAAGTCTCGAATCTTATTTCCAGATGTTCCAGCTTCTCTTCAAAAAGGACCAAATCATCAGCAAATATTAGGTGGTTTAATTTAGACCCATTTATGTTGAGACCAAAGTATTCCCAATTTAGAGTGCGGAAAATGCTTTCGAGAACTTCTGAGCAAAGCTTAGGAGATAGTGGATCCCCCTGCCTGAGTCATCTTTCTATATATAATTTGATACCCAGTGTTTCTAATTGGATTCTAGCCTGGTTGTTAGTATAAATTGATTTTAGTATATCTATGTAGCTTCCTAGTATCCTTTGTTTCTCTAGGGTATTCCATATGTACTTGTGGTTCAGGCTATCGAATGCTTTTACATAGTCAATAAAAGGAATCTAAACTTTTTTGTTGTATTCATTGTATTTTTCAAGTATTTGCTTGAGTGTATGTATATGATCTATGGTTGACAAACCTTTCCTGATTTCTGCTTGTTCAGATGGTTGTTAACCGTCTAACATTAGGCTCATTCTATCTAGTATGATTCATGTAAATATCTTATAGACATTAGACATCAGGTTTATTGGTCAGTAGTTTTCTATGTCCTGTTTTTCCTTTTTTGTGTATCAGAATGATATGTGATTAAGCCGATTGTTCAGGAATACGATTATTGACAGAATATTGTTAAATATATGTGTAAGATTGGGGGTTATATCCTTTATAGTTCCTTTCAGCAACTCATTCGCAATATTGTCCAGTCTCGACGATTTCTCCATCTTTTGGCTCTTCGTTGCTTTCTCAACTTCGCTTGGTAAGCTTTCAGGCACAGTTTCCAGCGGTGCTTTTGCAGTTGGTGGAGTGTCTGTGTCAGAATATTGGTCTTTATCTGGTTCCTGGATTTCATGCAATTTTCTATAGAAATTAGTAGTTACTAATTTTTTGCGTAGCGTTATAATTTCTTCTTTTCTTTTGAGATTTGGTATGCATTGTTTGCCAGTTTTTCTTAGTTCTTTCAGAGCTTTTTTAACTTCTCCAGTTCTTCGTATATGATATTCTAGAGTTTTGAGCCTTTTATCTTTTCGGTCCTTTCTGATGCTTTCTTTCATTTTCTTGCTTATTTCTGTAATTGCTGTAATGTTTTCTTTCTTCGTTCCATTTAATATGAGGTCTTTCCTGTTGTTGATGAGTTGTAAGATTTGATTGCTTAGTTGATATTATTAGCATTCTGATTTCTGTTTGAAGTAGATTGGCTTGTCAGTTATTTTTTGAGGGTTTGGTATTTCAGCATAACATCTCTGGCATCATTTAATAACTGTCCAGAAAATTCTAAAGCTATGATTTCGTGCCTTGTATAAGATTTTGATTGATTGTATCCATGGGTTATATATCTCCTTGATAGTTTTTCTGGGATTTTCTCGAGAGAGCCGTGTACCATTCCGTGATTTGTGTTAAAATTCAATTTCATTATAACAATTATGTCAGTAAAGGCTTATGGTTGATTTGTTATAATATAGTCTATTTAATTCTTATACTTGCCATCAGGACAGATCGAAGTCCATTTGTTCTTAGCCTTTTTCTTATATTTTGAGTTCAATACAGTGAGATTATGCTCCATTAGAAATTGAACCAGTTTTTGGCCACTGCGGCTTCTTTCACTATAACCAAATGGGCCAAGAACATATTCGCAGCTACTTTGCCTTGTACCGACCTGCGAATTAAATGTGCCATTAGAATAATGTGTTTATTTATTTTTGTTTGTTACTCTTCAGCTATTCATGTAGCTCTTCAGATAGCTCTTCATAAAATGAATCTAGTATTGATTGTTCAGCTTGTTCAGTTGGTTTGTCATATATTTGTATCACCGATCAAGACTTTTTGGAGTATGGTAATTTGATATTAAGTTTGGCTAGTCTATCTGATATTCCTATTATTTCTTCTATATATCGTTTTAAGTATTTTTTATTATAAAACCTACTACATATTGCCCTGCCATTTTGCCTTTCTGGTTATATACCAGAATAATAAACATGATGAAGAACATTATGAATACATTATATGTATTCATCATGTTCTTCAATTTTTTCATCTAGTCTTCGCATTTAGCTAATATCTAATATGTTATAATTCACATCTTTAAGGGCATTGTTTAATTCTAATAGGCTTTCAGAAGTTCTGAGGGTTCTAGTGTTCAATGTTGCGATGTTGTATATCTTGCATTTTTTTTTGTAGAGGGACGTTGTCTAGTTCTCCCGCAGGGACCAGCCGTTTGGGGAACATTTTGCTTGTTGTGTGAGATTGCTTTGTTGTGTTTGTCCGGTGCTCGGGTTTATTATTGTTTTCTGTAAGCAGTTTTATCCGAGAGTAAGTATGATCTTTCTGGCATATGCGAAATCCATACAACTTTTCCACTTTTGTCTCATTTTTCTGTTTATTTTGCAGGCTTGAGGTCTCTAATCTTTTCCTTTTATCATTCTCCACATCATTTTTTTCTTATTTTTCAAGATCTTGATTTTTTTATGTAGCTTTGTAATTGCAAGTAAAATTGGTCCGATCTTCCCGTCTGTATTTGTTTTGTTTCCTTGTCTAAGAGCTCTGTCGACTTCCCTATTCTTTCTTTCGTAGGTAGTTGTTATAAAGGCTGTTAAATCTTAATGTTTTTCCTCTGTCGACTCTGGTATTCGATGTTACGTATACATCGAATACCAGAGTCGAGTCGTTGTTTTGCTTACTATTTCATTTGAGATCTTCGTTTTTTTATTTAATCTCTCTACTTGATTTTTCAACTTTTCGTTTTCTTCGACGAGTGGTTTCATTTCTTCTTCTATTTTCCGAAGTATATTTGAGGTTATGTTCTCCGTAATTGTCCTTGTTTGAATATCCATTTTTTCTGTCATTACCTCTAAAAGCAGCGACTTCTCAGGTGACAGTTGAGCCATTTTGCATTGTACGGAATGTACTTTTTAACTATGTTAGCGACTATGGAGATGACGATTCAAAATTTTTTAATATTTTTTTTTGACAAATAATATTAATCACCTCTCGGTATTAGTTTTTATCACAGTTTTTACACTTCTTAATTGTGTTTTAATTGTTTTCTTATATAACTCGATGCACAAACAGCGTGAGAACAGCGTACAGCACGACACCTTTTTTCAAAATCTGTAGATATTTTGCACTATTTCGGAATAAAATGCCGGAGCGATTTACAAAGCGTCTGATGTTTTTGACTCCGGAAACGGAACACCGCAATACCTATGCTGTGTATAAAACAATATTGAAAATTTTAATGAAATTTTCTAAAACAAAGAAATTAATTTCCGACACCAAAATTTGATAAATGACAATATTCTAAAACCATTCTAAATCAGTTGATTTTTCAAGAAGGAGATTATCCACAAATTATTCTAAAAAGGGTGAATCGATTTTTTTTTAAATAGTGAAACCGATCAATTAAATAAATCAGATGTAAAGTTAAACGAAGTGTATGGAGCAAAATCCTTCAAGATTTGTTTTTCATTTCAAAGATATTATTAACATTAAAAAAACAGTTTCTGTTTTTCTCTCTACATGAAAATTTACAAAATAAGACGAAAGTAAGTTTGAGCTGAAGAACTGAAAAACTAACACTTAATGCAACAATGAATTTTCTACCTTAAAAATAGTTAAAATATTGGAACAATAATGACAATTTGGGGTTGTCCTGAAAAAGTAACTGATTTTCAAATTGTTTAAAAAGACACATGGATTAACGTACATATGAGAGACAATGCTAAAACGTTCATAAATTGAGCAACAAAAAGATAAACGGGCTTGAACGAGAAAGAAATAACTTTTCTTGTTAGAAAAAAGCTAAATTAGAAAATTGATATTTTCTCTTTATTCAACTAAATCAATAAAAACATTTCAATTTATTTAAGTTATGAAACAAATTGAATAAGTTGATTTAGCTACTTTGGCTGCAACAAAAAAATTCTCTGATTAATTTATTACAATAGGTAGACGTTCCATTGTGAATAATTTCCTAACGATGAAAAAAGTTCGCGATTTCAATAACGGCGCGCCGGCCGGCGCGCGCGCTTACCAGGCGCGTTTAATTCCTTCGCTGCATTTCGTTATTAAAACGCCCGCTGCTACAGTTTAACTCGTAGATTGCAGGCAAAAAGAAAACTGTAGTAGCTTGTCGGCGAGATTAACGACTCCGATTATAATGGTAATGTCCACTCTTTCTCTTCTCGGGCCTTTTTCAGCTCAAAGGAGGAGAAAATAAAAGAAGAAGTGAAGTTCGTTGTGCATCATAAAGACTTTTCAAAAGTGATAACAGCTAATAATAGAAAAAACAAGAACTAAAGCCTTGCCTGCACACAAAAATGGTAACTCCTTTATTTTTGTATATGCTAAGTTGAAAAAATATCAAGTAATCAAGTTTGCGGTCCTTTGGAGCTTTAAAAAAATTGAGCTTGTAAATCAATGTACTCGGAAAATACGTCTGTATGAATAAATAAAAACCTCTAAGGTACTTTCCATTAACCTTGAATCATGAAATTCGGCAGAAGCAAGGTTTCACAGCACAGGTAAAAGGAAAACCTGAAAATCGTTAATACATACATCAACTAAGAAAGTATTTATTTGCCGTAACAAATTAACGTCTGACGTTAAAGTATGGATCTTGATGTAGACGATGAGTGGAAGAACATTACCTTACTTCGCTATATGAAAATTTACGATAAAGATTTCCAAAAAATAAAAGTATTAAAAAAATTAGAAAAAAGATAATTATATAACTAAATTTGTAAGGAGCCTTTAAGGTAGGATTTCTATTCGTATTTGTTCTGTTTCTTTTTTAATATGGCAGAGTGGCTATAAGAAAAAATAAAATATACTACTATTGCCATTATTAATAATCGGTGTAATGGACCATTTTTACTTGTGATATATTTAATTGTTACCATAGGTATTTGGCATGTTACTAGCAGGTATAAATCTTTCAATAAAAATAAACTATTATGGTATTGAATCTTGACGATTGTTTAATCTTATAATCTATAGTATTTAAGCAAAATTTATAAAGTAACAATTTGTTAATATTTCTTCCTACGTTCATGCGTAGGTAGCTGTGAAAACTTGCTCTCTGGAGAATCGTATGCTCGTTTGAGGTGGATCAGTTTAAATATACAATTGCCTATAAGTTTTTGAGCTTTTCGAGTTTGAAATTCGGGAGGCGATTGACCCTGTACGCCATCCTTAAAACTTCTTGCTAATTCCGAGTTTAAAACTTTCAAGAATATATCTAGCAGTAAATTTTTGAGCCTTGCGAGCTCAAAAGTTTGATGATTTTAGTGCTTTTCGAGCACAAATATATACTTTTAATACGTTTTGTGCTCTTAGAGTTAAAAAATGTAATTCTATTAAAAAACGAACAACATTTTTTTTATTTTTAACTAGAATATGCTTCTAATGCGTCTTTTGATACGTTTGACGTAGTTTTTTAAACAGAAAAAAGTTGACCGAGTACCAAATATCAATCTACTTGAATTTTTCAACTTACTTTGAACAAAAACACTTTTTGCGAATTTTGCGTTAACAACATCTCTCGAACGAACGAACCGATTTGATACGGCTTATGGCAATGAACGTTACATTTTGAGAAAAGAGTTTATGATTTTTTGAAATTTATCCGTAGGATAGAGTAAAAAATATTCCAAAAAACATATTTTGGAAGACAGTAACTGCCAATTTCTTATACTTAAATACTCGAAATTAACATTATGCGAAGATATTCCGAACAGATTATATGTTCACATTTATATAGTTAATGATGGTTCACCGCCGAACGCTCACGGAACAGTTGTTTCAGCTGGATTGGAATTCATAAATCATTCGAAAACTGCAGCCAGACGCCGCGCCGTTCGGTTTATTTCATGCTCCCTGCATAATATTATCATTGGGAGTGCAGTGCAACTGATTTATCTAAGGAAATGCATTGCAATAGATTTTTGAGAGATGCATCTTCTCTTGTAATAGTATAATATTTAATGTACTGTTATATATTTTTGTAAGTATTATAATGTTGTCAAATTTTACGCTTTCCGATTTTACTTTTATATGGTCAGTATATTAAAAATTTAATAATTTCGTATTTGTTAACCGATACTAAGATATCGTATTGATTGATTAAATATGCAAAGCAAATTATTAGATGTGACAAGAAGAATAATATCATTAAAAAAAAAACTGTAAGCTAACGAAGATTCTTTGATGTTTGTTTCAGACATTTATCATTCGTTTTAAATAGCTCTATGGATCCCCGATGTCACAATGTCCTAGCGCCATCACTAATTGGCAATTTAAAGTATTCATATTTCGTTTATTTTTAAAGTTATTAGAAACATAATTTACTTATACACACATAATTATACATCTACATTATTTAAATTGTATTCAATGACGTGGCATAACAATTTAAAAATATCTTTAATACAATTTTAAAATACTTTACGAATAATTCATAGTACTAATTGTTTCAAACTTAGCTGTTATTGTCAAAGCCTTTTTTTAGTCAAAAATAAATGTTACTGGTTTCACGAAAAATCCTCTTATAATAAAAGAAAAAAAAAACATGTACAATTCAATGCTTTGCCCTCTATTTTGAAACCAGCGAAATGCTGTACACTGTATAACGCTTTTTTTATATATATATATGTTATATTTTCGTGAAGCCACAAATTTTCCTCATTTCGGTAAATTGTGATTGACAGTCCTGAGCTCTAACTCACTCCGGTGTTACGGTCCAACATGCGCCTGGGCACACAAATTTGACACGAGAGTGACAACGTCCTAACCTCGGATATCTGATTCGGGTAAATTTAAATATAATTTGATATAGTTCATAACCACGGAATACTTAGATTTAAAATCTATAGAGGTAAATCAATATTTCATAAGTGAGCTTATTTTTAACTTCCCGCAAAGAAAATTGAAAATTTTCCAATAATGAGGGAAGATATTGTATTGAATACGATTTTACAAAATCGATATTTTATCTAATGTAGACTGTTTTACTTTGATTTTCTGACCATTTTCGAAGGAATGGTTGTATGTTTGTGTGACTAAAGTGCATTTGTGCTTTTGTGTGTTCGATTTGTGTGCTTATGTGTGCGTGCGAGTGAGTATGGGTATGTCTGTGCGTTTGTGTGAATGGCATGTGTGTTAGGGTGCACATGTATACGTGTGTGTAAACTTATCTCTCTCTCTCTCTCTTTCTCTTTCTCTCTCTCTGTATATGTGTTTGTGCAAATAGTGCAGAAATAATAATACATATTTGAATTATCGTTTGTGGTTTATGCATAACTGAAAATTTGGCACCTAAGCGATCATATATAACTTTAATGTAAAAATTTAAAAAAGATGATGACATGAATGAGAAAAATCTTAATCAAATTGTGTCTTCGTTATTTGGTAAATATCAGCCATCTGCCTATGAATCTTAGCTAAAATAGGGTCAGTAGCTGTTCAAGGACTCCATTTAACAGCTTTTTAACTGGTTTCGGCCTGAGTGTACCTCTTTGTTCTCATCAGTGTAGTTTGAGGTGCACCTCACTTGAATCTGATGGAACGACTAAAAGGTTTGAAATCATAAAATTCGGCAGAATGGAATATGCATATTAGAAATAACCACCACAGTTTCATTGTAAGTTTTAACTTACTTTTATTTTTTAAGTTTTAACTTTGATTTTAATCAAACGTCTAAGCGCTTGTACTTTAATAGATCAAAATGTAATATGTAGATATGAAATCAATACCAAAAATCCAAACCAAAATACCTCTACATTATTTGAAAGATTATCATCTATTATCGATTCTTAGCTAAAATGCAGGTCCTGTTCGAAATTTATTTACATTTATTAGTTTTTAACTAGTTTCGAACGGGGTGCACCACTTTGATGTCATTAATACAATTTGAGGTATAGCTGCAGAATTACATATACATATTAGAGTTAGAGACCGTGATTTCCTGTAGACATCTACTAAATAATGTAAATTTACATTACTAGGTGGATATCTACAATCAGTTCTTGAATTCTAGGTAAAACGGTGTCAATATTTATCGAAGATTAGCACTTAATATAATTTTTTTTTAAATATCTCGATCTTTGATTCCATTCCATTCCAGTGCAGTTTAAAGCACACCTAACTGTATACTGGTGAAATGTTTAAATGGCTTCAGATCAGAAAATTCGGCAGAATCAAGTATACGTATTGGACTTAATAGATCATGATATAAATAAACATTTAAATTTGGCACCTAAGCGGACATTTTAGTTTTAATGTCCAATTTAAAAAAAAAGATGATGCTCACATTAATGCAAACATTTGAGATCAAATAGTCTGTTCATTATTTGGTACGTATTTATCATTTACCTTTGGATCTTAGTTAAGATTGTACAAGGAGCAATTGAATATTAGCATTTAACGATTTATTATAACCAATTTTTACATGGATGTACCTCTTTGATCTCATCAGTGAAGTTTGAGATACACGTTACTGCAGTCTGATGGAATGTTTAAATTACTTGAGATCATAAAATTCGGCAGAATCAAATATGCATATTGGAATTGGCGACTGTAACTTCATTATAAATTGTAAATAAACATCTATAGGGTCATATTTATCATTGATATCAAAATTAAATAAGCAATATAAATTACATAAATGCGAAAAATCGAGATCAAATTTGCTTTTCATTTTTTGGTAGATTTCTACCAACTATCCTTTAATCGTAACTAAAACGGTGTTCATAGTTCTTCAAGATTAGCATTCAATAGTTTCTTTTAACCAGTTTCGACCTGTGTTGAGTTGATGAGACTAAAGATGCATCTTTGGTCTCATCAACTCAGCTTGAATTACATCTACTGCAGACTGGTGGAATGTTTAAATAGGTTAAGAGCACGAATTTCGGCAAAATTAAATATATGTGTTGGAATTAGCGATCGCGATTTGAATATAAATTTAAGATCACCCCTTAGGTGGAAAGTTTATTTTTACATATAAATCTCGGACGCTAACACCATTGTGCAATAATAATGTTCTGTTGCTTTAATAGCTCTAAAACATTATTTCTCAAAACGATGCAAGAATTTTTGTAATTGGCCTACAAAGTCACCTTTGCCTAGTTTTTTTTTAACATTTAGTAATCTTCAACTGTTTCAATTTTGCGTACAAAGTATTTCACTATCTTTACCTCCTTAGGGGTCAAATTTAAAAAAATATATCTTAGTACTCTTTTGCATTACAGCACAAGCAAGCACTTTCCTTCTACAAAGTTTCTAGTCTTTAAACCTAGCAGTTTCGGTTGTGCGTTATATATCAGTCAGTCTGTTTAATCTCTTGTATAAAATTAGTTATTTAGAAAAAAAAAAAACATACTAATATGAATTCTATGTTCATTATAATGTTCTAAAAGTATACAAGATTCTTTGAAAGAATGAGTTAAAATTTTCTTTCAGATGAACATTGTAATTGTGGTTTGAATACGTATATAAGATTATGACATTTTGTGCACATATGGAGAGAAACAAGCAAAAAAAACTATGTAAATAAATTTTACAATTCAAATAAACATTGGACCAAAAAGTCTGATGTACTTTCCAAATTTCGAAGGGTAAGTAGAATTATAATTTTAAAACAAAGTAGTATTTCAACAAAGTGAAATAGTTAATTTCGTGCGTGTGATTCTCACAAACTTAAAGAGTATTTATAATTTTTTACTGTACTTTGACTGTTAATTTTGATGTATAAATTTTTACTGAACGATGTCTAACATTTGTTAATATGACCGCAAAAAGTTGTACAGCATATAAATTTAATGGTCAATAATTTGGGTAGTAGTTTTAAGTAAAAACTCATCGATAAATATCCTACACATTTTGAATACACAGAATACCCACATATTAATTACCCGAGTAGAAATCGGTTATGGGTTTTCATTTCACATTTTCATGATCATGTGGATCGTCAAAAAAGCAATTATTAAATTAGTAACTTCTACCCGCCATTCCGTCTGTGTGAATAGGAAACTAGATGAAGGTTTTGAAATTTATTAAAATCTTAGTACTAAATCTGTTCCTAATTTTTTATTAGGATCGACCTCGATCCTATTTCCTATTACATATTTCTCCATTCCTCACTCCATACCTCTTTGACTAACGACTAATGTTCTATTGTAAATTGTGTTATTTCGCTGCAACATATGCAGGATATGTATTATATTACATATAGAAATTGTAACTAATTCATTGGTGGTTAATATAAATATATAACTAACACTTGTTTAGGCGTTAGATATCTGTCAGTCCTTACGAATCAAAATTCAATTCGTTAGATGAGGATTTATAGTGGAAGAACATGTTTGAGGGTCAGCGGTAGGTTATGCTGCATGTTACTGTGTGTCGCAAAGAAGCGTCTAATTAAGGAGTAATGCGACGTTGTTTTCTATAACTATAACTGTAAATTAACTATAACTATAACTGTAGCTAATTTCATCAAAATCGGTACAACCATTGTTGAGTTATGAGAATATAGGTATGTAAATCGAATATGTAATATTTATTATAAAAAATAGATGTATATTTTAAACCAGTAATAAACTTAATTGTTTTTTTATATATATGGTATGTTACGTTTTATATACATTATATATATGGTATCTCGGAAACGGTCTTAACGAAATTGATAAAAGTTGTTATTTGATATGGCTTTGCTTTTCAAGTAGGTGTCTTTCTGAAAAAAGCTATTTTACATGTAACAAATTTATAGGTTGTTCCGTATCAATATCTCGCGTTTTTAAAATATGGTTGTCATACTTTTGGCTTTCAACAATAAAGAAAATACATAGGTAAATTTTTCGACTGTATATTTTTGGAAAATAATATACGCAACTTTTTCTGATGGTAACCATCTTGTTACCCAGGTAATAAAACTATTGCATTCAAAGTTTATATAATGTTTATTTGTTCGTTTTATTAAAATTTTAATACTTCCTAAGATTTTAATTAATCTAGTATTTTTTAGGTATTTTTTAAATCTATTGCTCAACAATTATTGTTATTTCATAGAATTTAATAAATTTTTCACGTAATGAAATACGTTCTTTTCTAATAGTTATTATGTATTCCTATTTTTCAACTTACACTATTAATTTTATTAACATTTTGTTACGGTAATAATATTAAAATATGTGGGATACCCATATTTTTCTTTTACCGATAAAAAACGTCGTCCCCTGTAGGTTCATATGAGAAATACGTCGTTGAAATATCTGGTAACTGCTACCAGGCACCTAATGTTGTAATCTGTATGAATGATCGAGATACAGGACGGGCTATTAAACACATCTGTCGGGATATAAAAAAAGGTCTACTTTTATATTCATCCTTTATTATGTACTTATTTGCACTTGTTGCCGCGCTTACACAACAAATGAAATTTGTCTGTTAGAATGGCGTGTAATGAATTCTAGATAAATTATAAAATATGTAAATTGTGTGGATCTACTGTGCTGAAGTCTTTTCTGAATCCTACCTGCTCTACGGGTTGGCTTTCGTTTAATGTTAATGACATTCTTTCCAGGATCACTTTAGCTAATAATTTATATTTGTTTGATATTAGAGAAATTGGTCTATAGTTCCCAATCTCATCTCTAGGGCCTTTTTTATGTAGTAGAATTATGTGGCACTCGGTCCATTCTTTTGGAATTTGACTTGTTTATAAGATTTCATTAAAAAGTATTGCCAGCATAGGACTGGTTTCCTATAAGGTTCCCTTGAGCATTTAAGTTTACTGAAATTGTTATAAGTTTAGTTTGTTGGTCTAACTTTTTGTCAAATTTTGCCAGTAGGATTTCCATACTTTTATCCATCTTTGGTATTTTTTTTATATTGCTATGGCAACACTTGTTTCGCTATGGCATACTTGTTTCGTTGTGACAACACTTGTTTTACTGTGGCAGCACTTGTTTTGTTCTAGCAACATCTGTTTTGCCGTGGCAACACTTGTTGCTGTTTGTTATGTTGGTACTGTAGTTTCCACTCTATAGACTATGTACGATTTGCATCTGATGACGCTTGACAGTATTTTGTAGGTAAGAATGATTACACTATGTGGTTGATTAAATTGTGGTTCTCGCAATTTAATATTTTTCTGTATTTTTTTCACTGATCACGTATTTTGTTCTTTGTTGAGTCAGTAGTACGTATGACACATTTTGTTGGCACTTTTTTGCACTATTTAATTTTAATTTTCTGCGGAGCTCTGTGACGTGCGTATTAACTGATCGACAACCGGAACCGAAACCGAATTCAGAAAAGACTTCAGCACAATAGATCACATTCACATAATAAAACAGTTGATACAGAAGTATAACGAATACAATAAATAAATCTACTTGGCGTTTATAGATTACTTAAAGGCATTCAACAGCCTCAGGCACCAATACATATGGCTGATCCTTAAACAACAAGGGGTCCAGAGCAACTATATAGAAATACTTAAGAGTATATACAAATCAAACAAGGCCAGTATTAAACTAGAATCAACAGGAGAATCATTTCTTATCACTATCTTAACACTATCTCCCCTACGTTATTTAACGCCGTACTCGAGCACATCTTTAGACAGCTAAACTGGGACCACTTAGATCTGAACATTAATGGAGCTCGCTTAAACCACCTAAGGTTACCGATGATCTAGTGCTTCTTGAAGAAGATCCAGCAGCAATAGAGCAAATGCAGAGCCTAGCAAATAAAAGTAGAGAAGTTAGCTTGGAAATCAATGCCAGTAAAACAAAATTGATGACAAACTCAAGAGAAACAGACGTTGTGGTAGACGGGAACAAGATTGAATATGTCAAAGAATATATTTACTTAGGACAGATATTATCCCCTTCAGACGAAATGACAAAGGAAATAAACAGGCGGATAACCCAAGGATGGAGAAAATACTGATCACTGAAGGAAATAGTGAAAAGTAAGGATCTAGGCAACCACATAAAAAAGATAACATTCGATACCTGTATTCTATCAGTTCTTACTTATGGCTGGTAACTTGGCCAATAACACTTCACTACAGGCAAATGCTGGCAAAATGCCAACGTGCCATGGAAATAAGCATGCTAGGATTAAAAATCAAAATTAGAGTCAGGAACGTAGACACAAGAATAAGCACAAAGTTCACAGACATTCTAACCCTGATTGACGTCCAAAAATGGAGATGGACTGGATGGATATATGCTACGCCACCCTATTAACAAATGGAGCAAGCAAGTTACTCCCTGGCAACCAAGAGTCGGCAAAAGAAGTAGGGGTCGTCAAGTCAGGAGATGAGAAAATGACTTGAAACAGACAGCGGGACCATTGTGGTTAAGAGTAACAAGGGACAGAACCCATTGGAAAGAATTGGAGGAGGCCTATGCCAAAAGGCACACCGAACTTAGGGACTTCTAGTAACCCTATGTTTAGAAATAAAAGGCTATTATTATTATTAAATTTGTGGATATGTATTTAACTTGTTAATTTTTATGTGTGCACAAAATTTCTGTTCGGTACAATTATAAGTACTAATTTTAAGTTTTCAGGGCCTAGCTGAAAATCAGCGCTGTGGCAGAGGCTGTAGCATTGTGCCGAGCTGGTCACACTTTCGGCCTTTCGTTAATTTTTTTTTATTTGAAAATGTAGTATGTGTTAGTTAAGTTAATTTTTTACTTATGTTCCTTTTTGTTGTTTTTTTGAGGACCGAATAAAGGATTATTATTATTATAATTCCCTTTCCCGAATATTATATATAATCATTGAGCTTCAGTACGTCTGTGGTCACGAAACTAGTAAATGAAAAGATTGACTGACATGAAATTTTGACACAATATTGATTTCACAATGCACATGTTTTTTAAATTCCTGCTTTCAATATTGAAAAAAAATCATTTATTAAGAAGATACTGTAACTAGTCTGATTCTTAAAAATCGAGTTTTATCGGATATTGATCTTTGAAAGTCATAGTAATCTATTTCAGCCATTTTCCGAGTAATGTTCATGTGTGTGTAAGAACGTACGTACGTACACGGTATCGTGACCGGTAGTGGTATCGAAATTAAAAGCGGAGCAGGGAACAAAATCGGAAGCTAGAGCCGGAATCGAAACACAGTGCGAGATGGGTATAGAATCAAGAACGTGATCGGATTCGACGTCATAAAAACAATATCGGGACCAGAATTGAAATTGAGGACGAGATCGGGCAAGATTGATCAACATAAATGGCGAAGAAACACATTCTGTGTCCATGCTAACATAGCCACAAGTGGAAAACTAGTAGTTAAATAATTTTATAACTCCACATTTATACTGAAAATGTCACTAACATTGTCGTGACACAACAGACGTAGTTTGCGCTGCGGTTTATGTACATATATTTTTCTTCTAAACATCAAGGCTAATCTCACGTTTCATTATCTATTTATCTTCTCGATTCGATTTCTTCGATACAATGCAAGTGTTACAAGTCCAGTAGTCACCTGTGCACGAAGTGGCGAATTTTTACGTACTTATTGAGATAACGATATATCTGTGAGATTTTTAATTATTGTGATCTCTGAGAATATGGCATATCATTACGTTGCATATATTATTTTACGATAAAATGTATCTCTATTTACTATGTATTTGTACGATGAGGATGAAAATAATATAGATAATAAAAAACCGGAAAAGTGCGATTTGGACTCGTACATTAAGGGTTCCGTGCCCCCGTACAATGATTTAAAAGTAGTTTAGTTAAAAAACAAGATTCTTATATGACGATCCCTTTTAATTTTTAACTTTATTTTATTTTTCGTATTTTTTGTTATAGAGGCCACAGTAATGCATAATCAACGGAAATTTTAAGTGTCCAGCTATTACGCTTCAAGAGATAGAGCCTTGTGACAGACGGACAGACAGACAGCAGAGCCTTAGTGATAGGTTCCCGTTAGCACCCTTTGGGTACGGAATCCTAAAATGCGTCACTCTACAAAAAATTGTGACACGGACAATAAAAATGGGTACAAAGATATACTAAAATAATAAAAACAGATTTTAAATTCATTTTTATCACCAACATTTTGAATGTAAAAAAGTTGTTTTTCTTTTAACAAAAAATATTTATAAAACTATTAATAAATAAGGCCACTACGACGTCTCGTTCAGTAATTGTCACCAATTGTCAATTTATAAGGAAAATTTTAATTAGTATACACCGATATTAATTTTGAAGTGTTGCAACCCCTTTGTGTCCTCCTTATATCGTGTTCTGTGGTCGTACGCGCGCAGGAAGCCGCGTTCGCTACTAATTAAACTCGTATAGATTAACTTGCGCCTCTATACCGTGTTATTTGTGTCTATGGTGAAATCGTGATTCCATATATAGGCGGTAAATGGCCACGCCGAAAACCACAAATTGCTCCGTACAAAGCTATGATTTATCGCTTGTCGGTGTGCTATTGTTCAGTTAATGAGATTGCTCTGTCAGCACAAATCTCGCGTACTGGTGCTGCGCCCCGCCGCCGAGTGTATTATGTTTGAGATAACTGCTTTCCATTTGAATAGATATTTTGTTGCCGACTACGCCACAGTTGAACTCGTATGTGTATTGATAAAAATCAATTCATGCACGTTCGTGTTTTTGCAAATTCAAAAATAGTAAAAAAATCCTAATAAAGTTAATACGATCAGGGATAAGTGTAACACATGAGAGATAAGATATTATTTTGGTGCTGATAACGCGTTTCTAAATATAAAACAAGTGTTAAGTAGTATTATTTTAATAAATGACTGTACGGATTGTCTTTTCCACTGCTCTATGTCCACAAAAGTAATTTGTTATGTTTGTCTATTGGTTTGTCCTTCTTGCATGCAGTAAAAGAGTAAAAGATCGACGTGATTTTTTTTCATTGTGATATTTCAGGTCAGAAGAGCTTATGGGTCACTATTTGTTTCAGAAAAATGCACAACTCCCATGTCATGGGAATTCATTTATTTTTGTAATGATTTTATACCTAGTCAAACGAAAGGTTCATTCGATGCCTTTCGTCTTGGCCAAATTTATAGTTTCGCTGAGATTCAAATTTGGCTAAAAATTTTTAAAAACCGTACCAATCTTAATAGATAGTATTTTTACGCTGTACTGAAACGACATAATTGTAGATTAAAATTTATAACTCATGAATTATAATTTGATATAGACTTTATCTCTCCTGGTCAGAACTCGACATATCAAGTCGGGGAAAAAGCTTTTCCGTATTTTGAAAGTAAAAAGTTGGAGTGTCGGTAAGAGTAGCACAAAACTGGTTCAAGCGTTTTCAGTCCGGTTATTTAGATGTCAAAGATGAACCTCGCTCTGTTCGACCTCTTACGGGTAAAGTCAATACCATTTAGGGAAAAGTAGAACAAGATCGGCATATTAGTTCTTATAACATAATTGTGGAAATTGCACCACAAAACGGTTGAAATCTATTCGAAAAAAATTGGATATACAATAAAGCTCAATACTCGGGTCCCACACGAGTTCACTGAATGAAATCTAATGAATCGTGTACTTATTTGCGATTCGCTATTGAAGCGTAATGCAACCGAACCGTTTTGGAAAAGATTAATCATTCAAGTCAACCAAGGCAAGCAAGTTCCACAAACTATAGTGAAATCCGGTTTAACTCGCAATAAGTTAATGCTGTGTGTGTGATGGGATTGGAAGGCCATTATTCTTTATGAGCTTTTACCGCCGGACAAAATCATCAATTCGAATCTCCACTACTAAAAGCGGATGAGACTCGAGCAAGAAGTAGAGAAAAAACCTAAAAGGTGTGGGTTTTTTTCACCATGATTACTCCAGAACACACGCATCTTTATCCACTCAGCAAATTTTGAAAGAGTTTGGTTGGGAAGTGCAAATGCATCCACCAGATAGTCCTGATCTTGCATTCTCAGTTTTTCACCTGTTTCGGTCTCTTCAAAATTCTTTGGGTAATGTTAGGGTAACATCAATAGAGGACTGTCAAAATTACTTGTTGAAGTTTTTTGATTAAAAATCCTAAAATTTCTACAGCAATGGGATGATGTCACTACCTACAAAATGGCAACAACTTGTTGAACAATATGGCACATTTATATTACAATTAAATGTTGATGAAATATGATGTAAAATTATATTGAATTTGTATATGAAATACGAAAAACCTTTTTCCCCGACCCTGTATCACAATCGTTTGATCATTACATAACACGATGTAGCACTAGGATTGGAATCGAAAGTGGTATTACGATGAGAGTCGAAAGCGAGATCCAGTATAGGCAACACGATGGTGATTTGCGATTGCATAAAAAAGAATCACAACTTCTTGTGATAAAATCTTGAAATAAATAGGCGATCGGGATCACAATTAAAAACGGAATTAAGTAGAATCAACGGGACGAGGGTCGAAATCGAAGAAGAATCGGGACAGGAACCAAGATCGAAAACGTAATCAGAAGAACAATTGACAATGAGTTGAAGAACTACAAACAATCAGAAGAACGATTGACAATGAGTTGAGTAACTTCAATAAACAGACCTCTCTATAAAACATGAAGAAATTCATACGGTATCCACTGGGTGGAGCCGCAGCCGAATGGTGGTAGAAAATAATCGTGTACGTATCAATCGCTTAAGTATTTACTTTAAAATAATAGGTTAAATCTGTGATACATTTTACTAATATTATGTATCTTTGCGTTACTTTAAAACTTCATATTCTAAATGAGTTTTCGACTATAGGATTGAGGACCGTTTTGATATTATTGATTGAAAACAGTAAATTCGATATATTGTCTTTACATCTTATATAAAACACACTGTATATAATTGCAATTGTAAGGTACATCCTGAATAACGCTTTTTCACACGATACCATTAAGCTGTAAGTAAAGAGAACGAGACGGGATCGGAATGAACGCTCCATCCTTGCCATCTCGGGACATTGTTTGTCCTCACCTCAGTAGTTAGTAGTAAACCGGGTTAAGCCCTAAGCGGTAGCTAGCTCTCCGGTTAGAAGTTTATCAAAGCCCGGCAGATATACGAGCGGCCGGCCCGCCCCCCCCCGCGGCTATGAACTTTAAAGCTTCGCACCTGAGACCGTTCGCCGGTCGCCGGCGAACGCGATAACACCGTATTTTATACGTCATGCGAGCCGAAGTCGCGCCACGTGAATTACTTCCGCGTAAAAATTACAAAAGCCGCCGTTATATTGCTCGTGCTATAACTTTTTCTCTTTACTGCTTTCGCGTTTTTCTTTTTTTTTTATGAAAAATATTTACGATTCTGTTCCGTGTGCGGTATCGATTTGTGTATGGGTTTAGTTTTTCTGTTTATTTTTTTTAACGTGCTCACCTTAGATTTGTTTATATGATAAACTCATAAGTTGTTCGAATGATACGATATTTTCAATATCATACTGTAATCGTATGATATTGGAATTGGCCTCGGCTCCGCCTGAGTGAATAAGCATAATATTCAATATAAAATTTTGCTTTTCTTTTTTAACACAGGCACATGTTTGCGACGGCCTATAAAGAGCACTTGTGGGAAAATATTTTAAAATAGCTAATTACACAATATAAAATATCATTCTATATTTTATATCATATTGGATTTGATCTTGTTTTATTATGCACTGACCTGGTATCATCGACCAGAATTCTCAACGAGGGGTTAACTTCAAAAGAAAATATATATTTTTTTTAAGTATTTTGTATTTTTGTATCATATCCTAATGCGCGGTATCAGTTATCAAAAAAAAATGAAAAAAATTCTATGATGGATATAATTATTGATTTTTTTTTATTATTTTATGGAATTGTTTTGGTATAACTAACATATTTTCTATGTATAGGTAAAACTATTATCTAGCTATCTGTAACTATGGTTTTCAGAATTTCCTGATGAAGTTGGAAATGAACCTACAAAACTTTGAAGTTTTTTTTGGATACATAGCATTTTCATATCATTAGATATCAATAAATATCATTTATTCAGTGATGAAATATCATGACTAATCATTTTGCTTCACGGTATAAACTATTATAGCATAAAATTTAATTAGAGTACATCTTGTAAATTTGGCATAATACAAATTGACAAACACTTAAATCTATATACATTTACAATGAAAATAGGTTGACTTTGTTCGCCAATCATGTAAAAACTACTAAACGTATAGACATGGGACTGGGACCATTCGATGCGGGATGATTTGTACATGGTTCTAGGCTACTCATTTTTCGGGTTCCGTAAATCCTTTGCCATTTTATTTATAAATAAAAATTAACCAGCGAAGCGGACGGGACAGCTAGTTTAATATAATGATATCTGTTGTCAGTTTATTTGCTCACTCGATTATTGATATTTAATCGTTTACAATCTTATTAATCGCCTCGGTTAGTTTTGTTTTTGGTGACATATTATTTAAGAATTATTTGTATTATTTTTCAATATATAAATACATTTTATTCGTTTTGAAAAAGTTAAATTTTGATAATGTGAAAAAACTACGTCACAAGAAAATCCTAACGACTGCAAGTAAAATTCACGCACGATATGCACAGCATGCTTTTATTTTTCATTTCATTCCAAAAAAAAATCATATTTTAAAGTCTTTCAAAATCTTTAATTTGATCAGCCTGACATAATAAAAAAAAATGTTCTCTCATATATCGGCCTACACCACAGTCGACAGTACGACTGTGAATTTTGTAATGTAATTCACAAAAAAACAATTTTTGGATTTTTCATTTTATCACATCATGTCTTTTCATTTTGATTTTGGTGTAAAAACCTTTTTATCTCACCTTTTACGGTTCTAGGTACTCTAAAATTCAACTCAAACCCACTCATAAAAACTTTAGGTTTTGGTAAGTAGATTGTCAGTGTAACAAAATAGGAATACCTCTTATTTAAGGTGACCAAGAAGTTCGATTTTCAAGCAACTTAATATTTCTATCGTTCTTGAAAAGAAGGGTTTTGACAAATGGATAGAGAGACAAATGAAAAGCAAAGTGCTCATATAAGAGTTTTCTTTTTGTGATATTGAACGCTACAAAGTATATTTAGAATATATTTATGGTATATTTAAAAGTTTAAAGACAAATGAGAAAAACTGTCATATTTTTTATGAGGTCACACTGACTATTTTACTATTTTGAAGTATATCAATTCCATTATCCTTAATTTAATACGCATAAACAGATCAAGTCTCTTTCAAGTTTTATAAAAATATACACCGATACCTTAATGATGCTAAAATGTAACTGAGTTACCAAAGATTTGAATTTTTATTATAGTTTTTGAAAATATTTAAAATAATATCTTATTTAAAAAAAAAAGGTAAAACATAGAAGTAAGGAAAAGGAAAATTACAACAAATTATATTATTTTTCTAGATTACTCGTGGGGCCACATCTACACTCTCTTTTAGATATTCAACATTAACCCACACAGAACAACCGTAGCGGTTGTTGGTATAATCGGGCCACACGTTAGCCTTTAGGTGATATATGTATAAACTTCACAGCATTGTCTCTACTATAGGGTAGCCGGAGATCGTACATTTGGTGGGGTTATATGTTTCGCAAATATTTCGACGCATACTACATGACATGACGCGAGCACATACCTGTACGCAGGTTTCGCACACAGCAAAAGTACTATTCACCTAATCTCGAGGTGCGGATTCCCTCATAGTATTTTACTTCGAAGTCAGTGAGCGTTTATTTTTGAATATTTACTTCATTTAAGAAAAAACTCGTACATGCTCCGAATAGAATGCACAAACGTCGGTTGAAATTGTGATTGAAGATATGATGATCACTTCAATCAAGATCAAATAAATTTAAATATAAAAATAAGAGAGAGTAAGAGCGGAGGGAGTCCGCAATATTTCTATTATAAGAATTTAATAGACTAAATAATTGAATGTTTTCTAGCCAAAATTACATAGGTCCTGAATTGACCTGCGTTAAACAGATTTGAATGTTCAAAACAAATTACGTGTAGAATGTACATAAATGCGTCATTTAACACTGTTATCATTTTTAAAACAGCAATTGTACTTAATGTCTTTACCTGCAATGATATGTAAATAAATCCTCAAACTAAATTGAATAATATCTCAGCTGAACATTGACAGAGATACTCTCAGCGAAGTGCATTTCAAACAAGAACAAACAGCTAAGTAGTTAAGGTGAGACTAGCTGGATAGGTTGACGCGCGTCTCCTTCGTGCCGAAAGCTGTATGCACAGTTCCAATGTACGAGCGGTTGCAATGTAAGATGTTTCTTTACTTTAAATTTAAAAAGTACAATGTTTGTCACTTATTTACTTTCTTCTTGAAGAGTTTAAATTTTAAATATTGCTTATAATTTCATTTCGTCTCTTAAAGGGTATCTAGCGGAGACTTCAAAAAAATATACCACTTTTCGACAGTAACTCTAATTTCTAATGTAGATTCTTGCAGCTTCTTAATAAATGGTATTTAATTGTGAATAAAAATTAGAATATCCTTCAAATGTATAAGAGAACAAAAACGATTACCTACACTCCTTTGGGATCCTTCTATATATTTATCACGTTTTTCTACGTTGTTCTTTCATTTATATTTTCAGTAATAAAAAATAATTTTTTTAGTCTAAAATTGTTTTAGATTTCATCCCAGAGAATTAAAGATTAAATATATCCCTTCTCACATCTATTCCTTAATTATAATGTCTCTTGTCTACCATTGAAGTTAGATTTACTTATTTATCGTGATATTTTCAGATGCACTTTGAGCATTATATTTCACTTATAAAAACATTATCTCTATCATTCCGAAGAAGTGCAGTCATTTAAAAACGCATTCATTTGCATGCAAACCAACAAATTACGCAATACAACGTCACACTAAACCTATCTGATCCTGTCCTATCTAAGCCTGTGCTAACGTACGTTTTGTGTGGTACTGTAAATTTCTAGAACGGCTTATGTAGAATAATGGCAATACGTAATTGATTTAAATTCAGATAATGAAAGTCTTTGGGGGTTCAACGAAGTAAATTACGGCTAAGTAATAAAGGCAGTCACCGACGCAGCGGGTACGTTGCAGAACAGTTTGAATTAGTTTTCCGATACAGTGGATTTCGTGTCGGTATTTTTGGAGCGAAGTTGCTTACGCGGTTTGCAGTAGGAGTTTATTGGTAGAAACCGTTATGTAACGCAAAAAAGCGTCAAGCCCTCTCAATATGATTTTTTTTTCTCTCTCTTTTTCCCTCTTGAAATTTACTACTTAGTATCTCTTAATATTAGTATAATTTACTAATTTGGGTGCAATTTTTATTAAAAGAATATTGTTCCTAAAATGTTAAATAAAACTTTTGGATTTTATTCTTTATTTTGCATTATTTATACTGTAATAATTTATTCCTGACGGGGATTCCCACGACCGCACATACAGTATTTTTCTTAATATATTTTCTTTGAGTTCAATGAATAGCTAAGTTTGAAAAGTTTAGATTGTTATTACATTGTATATAATTTAATGATAACAATGACAACACAATGACACCCTGACAGGATTGGTAAAATATTTTCATTACTATGGTTCAGACACGGATAAAATTCTAGGAATAGCGTTTGGACTTCAGGAACTATTAAGCGTCACGCGTACCTCTTTCATGAAATCTCAAATATAATTTCGAGTACTTTATTCGACATTGTTATACATATATAAAAGTCGAAAAATAATTTCTTTGTTTTTCAACACTTGATTTATTCGAATTATCATTCAAGGATTACTATTGAAAATATAATAACATCCAAAGCAGAGTGTTACAGCAAGAATTAATTGTTTGCTCATTTTTGCTGAAAAATGTCAAAGCAGCTCTTTGAGCTCCACGAAGGAAAGCAATTTTATGTACAGAACTATAGATCATCTATTGTTGAATATGTTAATGAAATGTCTAGAATTATATCCGAGAGTAAATAGGATAGATTGAAAACATTGCTGATAATACAAGAAAAAAATATTGCTACTATTCATTTATAATCGCTATGTATCTTTCCAATTTTTTGCGTTTTTTTTCTTTGTTCGAAATATAAAAAAAGGAAATGGCAAGATAGACTATCTTTAGACATCGAAAAAGCGGTCGTCGCCTTCAAAAGGGTCATTGTCAAACCCTCTTAAGAAAGGTGAGCTTATAGTATTTTTTTCAGTGCTTACATCGGATAAAACGATGTGAAGAGCGACCCTAAAACTACATTGAAAAATAACGCATGAATCATCAACTTCTCGAATTACATCTCGTTTTGGCGATGTAATAATTTTAGTACGATTATGAATAGTATAATTTAATTTAAAAATAGTATACGAACTCACATCCACTATCAAGTTAAAGTATATAATTATCGGAAATGGTTTATAATAGCGAATTACATTATAAAAAAAGAGAACACAACCTTTTTTTTTTATTATCACAGAATCAGCGCGATCGCGCGTCTTCATTTATTATAAACAGTAAGTACATATTGTCTTCATTTCTTCTAAAATGGAGCAATTTCTCAACTTCAACGTTATAATAATATCGCTCCATAAATATCACTAACAGAGAAGAATCTTAATATTGTAGGCGATGGTGCGGGATGGTTTAAAGAAGGCAGGCGCAGGTAATTACGGAGGGCCCGCTGGGACAGGCCTCATAAAGACCCGAACAAGATTTAGCCTCGATAAAAGTTAATATTAACCCGAGGCACTGAACATAGAACCTTATTTATTTCCCTATATATATATCACAATAATAAGCTATCTTATTAAGTTTATCTTATTTTGTTCTACAAATTGTTTATGACCATTTAGGCTGCGTATTCTTTTCGTCATTATTTGACAATTTAAGACTTACTTTAAACTTACTTTTATTATATATTATATTATATTAAATATTATTATATAATATACTATATATATATTATATTATATATTATTATTTTATTATATATTATATATATTAAACTACTTATTTTGATTCAATCACGTAAGCTGCGTCTATTTATTAATAAATGTTTATCGTAAAACAATATATTAAAACTCTACATCTATGAAGTATTTATATTGATTATTATAAATATACAAAATAATTCGAAACGAGAGCAACTATTATTTGATACAAAAAACCAGTGTATTGTAATTAAACCAATAAGTATCTTTGTCGTAGTAACATAAAATAGCGTAACAAATTATTATTATTTATCACTTGACTATTAATTAATACCTTTAATACTAATTAAAATAATAACTAATGATAATTTTAAAAAAACTTAAAATACATTTAAACTAATAATATTTCTGAGAGCCGAATGTCACAGCATTGTAGGATGTTCATATGTAGGATATCGGTACGCTAATTATATGAGGAGCAAAATCGAGTGTTAAAAAAGTGAAGTCGTTGTTAAAAGTTGTTCCTTCGTGTAATTAATTCGTGCATCTTACACTGAACGCGTGTATTTTTCTTTCATTACTGATTTATAGATTATTTATTCTTAACGCAGTTAATAATTATTTACGTTTAAAATAACTAGTTAATTTAATAATACTAGTAATATTTAAAAAACAAAGTTCAACAGCTTTTGTTGTATATACTGTTTAACGTTTTCGCCATTGTTAACGTGTAACATAATTTATGTGATATATTTTATCAAATAAATATAAATATGAGTAGAAGAAATGTATACATGCTTTCAGTAATATGAGATATGCGATTATTTACCCCCTTTTCCTATTGTGTATATAGATATTTTACATATTTGCGTTTATTTATTTCATTTATTTTATTCCTGATAATATTTAGAATATATTCTTAAGGGTAAAATCCAGTCTCGATGCAACTGATACGTATCACTTTTTTTAGAACAAATCAATTCGACATTCACTAGCGATCCTGTTTTCATAAATATTGGGGACAATATCGCCAAAATACAATATTTTGGTCTATACTTATAAAATTATTTTTTCTAAAATTTCAACACAACAATATATCCAAATAATATAACAATAAATCCAAATAATATAACAATATATCCAAATAATTTTTGGACATATTTTTGTTTATGAAATTAATGATAAAAATCAATTTAAGTATGCGTGTATAGTAATGTATATTATAATATATACTTTTCTGCCTTTCTGTCTATCCTTTTAGGAAATGGAAATGATAACTAGAGAGGAAATGAAATGAGAAAAAGATTAAAAAAAAAGCCGTCAGAAAAATGTGGTGCTGCAAACATGAAATATATGTACGGCCAATTTTGTATAATTTCATGATTTTGTATATTTATTTATTCGCTACGAAGAAAACTGTATCTGAATCCTTAATTATTATATTCAAACCCGTCACAAATATGTACGCACGGCACGTGATGCAGTGTGATACATTTAAATGGGATAATTATAATATCATATCATATAATACCAAAGATATCGAATAAGTGATACATTGACGTCGATAATCGAAATAAAAAAAATCGAGTATATATAAAATGAATACGAAATTTCGACGTATTCATTTTATATATACTCAGATTTTAAGGAGCTCCAGTAATATGAGGCCAGTTTTCCTCTAAATTACTTTGAGCGGTATATTTCACAGTGAGCTAAGCAAACACAATACTTGTCTCAGAAGTGCGCCGTCACGAGTACACCTAGCTAGGCTACCGATGCCATTGAACGAGGTTGAAATATTGTTCTTTGTAAAGAGTTGTTTTGTCGAATGGAATAGACACGGGATGGAGCACATCTTGGCGTAGAGGTTAAAACGTTGTCTAACAGTCCTGAGTTTGATACTAAATACATTTCGAATGCCAAGTTTTTAAGTTTAAGTAATATTTTAATTATTATATATTCATAACACGCATGGATTAACTGCGTACTCGATTCTTTTTGACTGCGACGTAGATAAATTCATAAATTGTTTCGAACCTCCATCAATATTATTATAACAAAAATAGTAATGATATATATTGTTGATTTTCTTCTGTTTTAAACATTATAGAGTTAATTTTAAATTAAACATAAAACTCGCATTACTTTTTTTTTGTTCTTCTGCTCACATTTTAAGTATAAAAAATGAGAAAGGGATTATATAAGCAAATTCTGCATTGTTCCAGTGGCAAAACATTGTTATTGCTTCTCGTAATAATGGTTAATATGATACGTTTATTTTAGCTTTAAAATTAATTAAGACACTTTGCAAAATGGCTTCCCACGTTCCGTAATTTTGAGGATTCTAGCCGGCACCGAACTGATTCAATTTCAAAAACAACTAATTATTCGAGTGTTGCGTTCTATATTTTTTTATTTTTCACTCACGAGTTCAACTTCAGAAAATGATAACTGTCTAAAATCTAACTGTATTGATATCATTTTATTTCATTACAAAATTTTAATGAAACCTCTTTCAGAAGGACGTTTTCCGTTTATTAAATATGGATAGTTCTCTGCAATATTTCAGCTTTGCCATTGCTTAGCAATACTTCGTCTGTCAAGTTCTTATGTCTATGTCATTTATTCTAAATATTAGCGTATACAATTATCTGATATTTGCTTAATATTATATATTTTTTTGTATTATATTTTAAATATTATTTGTACTTGTTGAGAGGATAAAATTATGTATATATATATATATATATATATATATATATATATATATATATATATAAAATACAATTTAATAAACGTTTAGCTAATCTGGGAAAGAGTTTTGGGGCAACATTTTTTGTAACAGATCGGATGCAAACGAGCTTGAAAGCCACCAATAACAGGTGTTCACCGCCGCCCATGGACTCTCGCAACTCCACAAGAGTCACCAGTCCGTTGTAAGCTTCTTGGATAGAAATAGGATATATCTTCCCAGATATATTGTCCCCAGGTGAATTTTTGTTGTGTGGTTGATTGCCGTTGTTGGCTCCCATCCTAGTCCCGCATTTAATTTTAATTACTGTTCCCAATTACAATACTGATCTTCTTTTTCATTTCGACCCCATTCGGTCCTCGATGTTTAATCTGATTTCGCTCTTGATTCTATCCTATATTTTACATTAGGATATGCGCTATATCTCTTAAAAACTTTATTACAATCAGTTCTGTAGTTTAAGTGCAAAAGTTAATCAAACGTCCAAAAATACAATCTTTCTCATTTATGTTAATATTCTTCTGCAGCTTTATCTACAAGGATATAAAAAGAATTCCTTCATTTTTCATGGAGATCCCACGTTATTGTAGCCGCCAATCCTGACTGCGATCTCGGTCCACTGGTTTATTTAAATTACAATAAAACCAATATACAATAAAACTAAAAAAATGAAAAGCCATTAATTTAAACTTATTTTTTGTGTCATATGGTAGATAATTTTTCATATAAATTTGCACCAACTCTTTTATTCTGTCGTTCAATTTTACCCTAAAGTCAATATTATTTTCAGGTAATACGAGCAGTTCAAACATAAGCAGTAAAATGTGCATTTTTTAGCCTTTTATTTTTAGATCGTTTCAACAAAAATTTTCTTGTAGGGTCGAAATGTTTTTATCTGTAAAACTCATCCACGTTCATTAGGAAATGTTGCCCATGGAAAAATTAACATATTTTAGCGTTCTGTTTAACAATGAACCCTTATACTTTCGCTATGTCCGTCCGTCTATCTATTCGCGACTTAGCTTAGAGGTACTTAGTATCAAAAAGCTATTATTTGATATGGGTACACATATTAATCAGGAGAAACTGGAAGAATATTATTAAATAACAATTTTTAGGTTACCTCCCCTATACGTAATGGTGGGATAATTTTTTTATCGTCTATTTAACTATCTGGAGTATTGTTAGATAGGTCATTCAAAAACATGGGGGTTATGTGATATCATTTTTGGGTTAAAAGTTCTGTTTGCGAACTAGAAAAGCTTAAATTCCAATTTTTATTAGAGACAAATACCTTCCCTCTGCCAACTAAATGGTTATTCTAAGGTATGTGAAAAATATCACATATATAACCAATTTAGAAGGAAAACGATCACAGCTATGATCGCTTTACTAGTTAACGAATAATATTCGACCTACTTATAAAATGTACTTGGAGAAGTAAAAAGCAAAATTTCGTACAAATTCCATTGAAAATTACTTACTAGTAAAATAGGAAGAAAATAAAAGTTTATGAACCATGTAAAATTATAAAAATATAAAATCGTAACATCCTCAACATCCGTCTTTTATGGACCCGTTTTTAGATGTTATTAGCCGTTTAACCGCGAACTCAATTAATAGGTTCATAGTATCAAATAAAAAGCTCCCTTCTAAGTCCGCATATTGTGACGAGCAAAAACAGAACCGTATACTAGGCGTGGACTCACACGCACTTGGTGGTTTTTAAATCAGTTTAGCATTCTATGAAGATATCCTTAACAAATATTTTCTAAGGAAATATTATAATTTTCACAGTAAAAAGTAATTTATGTTCATCGTAAGATTAGTTAGTATCAAAAAACTTTGGAAGTTTAAGGCCTATAAATATTTTTAATTTTTGTTTTAAATCGGTTTTTAATTTAAGAAAGCAAAATTTTTTTAATATTGGATATTGCTAAGGTATTAAATTTAGTAAGGGAGAAAACATCGTAATATTACAAAAAAATTCAAATCCTTCAAAAGTTCAAACATGTCGCTCAAATGAAACAGTGCCGTGCAGAGGAAACAGACAAACAGAAGAATGATCGTTTGGCAAAACGTAGAGAGAAAATAAACTACTACTTTAAAGAAGTTTGATCAGTAATATGCCAATAGATGCACAAAAGAGGACTCGTTTAACACTTATTTAACAAAAGTTCTAAAAATCATGTTCGTCGAATATGTAATGTGTGTTACCCCATGGTATGTGAGTTTCATTACTGCTTTATTATCAGATTATAAATGCAATCACATTGACAGTAAATTCTTGTTAATGAAAAATAAGTTTCAAGTTCGGTTTATAAACAATGAAATACTTGCATAACGTAAGCAAATAAAGTGCAATCGAATCGAAAACTTTCTTGTCCTTTATAGTCGGCAAAAATACGTATAGAAAAGAAGCTTGCACTGCAACTTTGATCTTACGGGCGTGTCGTATCCGGACTCCGTGTGTCGCGTCGCTTTAAAAAGAAAAAGTTTGACGGTCGAAATGTCATGTCACCGAGGTTGACGCGAACTCGCCAGCGTAAATGTTTTGTAGTAAGCGGCTTGTCCATATTGTGATAAGTCCTTGGAGATGTCAGGTTCGGCCAGGCCTTGTGAGTGGCGGAGAAATTGCGAAGGCTTGCGGTCGCCGAGTTCCTCATGCATGAGAAGTTGTTTTAGTTTCTGCTCTTTCGAATCTGATAGACATTTGACAAGCTTCGTTTTTTTTTTATATATTTCGTATTTGCCAGTCGTTGGAGGGTTTACGATAATATCTTTGACTTCTCGTAGATGCGTAGGTTTAACTGTACGGTAACGTATTATATTTTGTCGTATCTGCCGTTATTCCAACCGACCTTTGACTTGACCAGACCATATTATAGATTCTTCAGGCCAAAACGGTGGAATTTCTGCAGTAAGTCGACAAACTTCGTTAGACGTGCCGTGTAAGGAAATAGAATCAGATCCCGCATCTTCATTGTTTTGTGTTTTTGGTATTTTAATAAAATATTTCTATTTTGCTCTTTGTATATTTTAGCTGATCACGTTGGGATCACCAGTTTTAGGTAAAAATGCAAAACGAAAACATTTATGCTGACGAGTGCGCGTCAACCTCGGTGACATGACATTTGGAGCGTCAAACTTTTTCCTTTTAAAGCGTCGCGACACACGGAGTCCGGATACGCCACATGGGTTTATGGCTGACACACCATCAGGAACGAATACGATTTACCATAAGTGAGACTCTTCTCTCAGTACGAGCATGCGCGTTTGCTATATCACTTATCATGGGTAGTCACTTTAACAAATTGTCAAGTCACTTGAAGAATTGCAAGCTATAAAATAAAATTATGACTTTAAGCTGCAGCACGAATGTAAGTCGAATGTAAAAAATAACAATATTTTACGCGTATCAAACGATTGATTGAGGATTACTTTTCACAATAAACTTATGGAAAATAGTACCTAAACTGAAAAAGCATTTTCAGTTGAGTGCTATCCAAAAACATTCTTATCTAGAATTATTGCTCGTCTGTTTATCAAACCATATCAACCACCAAACCTAACTCAAAATTATATTGTGTGAGGTGTTAATTCGCGGAAATCCATAATAGACGCTTGCCTTGGAATTAACAATTTAGTCTTTAAAGATTCTGTCCGTCTATTTGTATATATGCGAACGTGCTGATCTCATAGACTATTCAACATGTTACGCTGAAACATATTCACAGAAAAAATTTGCTTAGATTGAAGTAAAGTTCAGATTTTATCTCTTCAAAATCCACACTGTTTGGGTAAGTGCGTGGGATGTAATTCACCGAAACAAACGCGCGTTTCCCAATATATTCACGCGCTTCACCTCATACGGTCGCGTCGCTTCCCAAACTCTTATATTGAGTGGAAAAAACCTTGAGAGGATCAGCGCGGAATATTGTGACCCGGAAAACATGAATACGGCGTCTGCTGTAAAAAATGACTAATACGTAAAATAAAGATTTCCGAATAGGCGAAATTGTTGTAATTTATTGGAAGTAATGGGAAATTAAAAAGACTATAGTTATTTGATAAATATAATTATGTGCAATAGAATTTTTATACTGATTTTGTCCCTCGACCTATTTTAACATTTTGATATATTGCTAGCTTTCACCCGCGGCTTTGCCTGCGCGGTCATCGAAACTATTCTTTCGTCCTTCATATCGACCAATCTCGCTATCATTCGTTATTCCAATCGTGCTCCTGTTTCCAAATCGAATTCTGGCCCAGTTTTTGATTCGGATTCTGGTCTAGACCTAGATTACAGTTCTGTTTGAAATATATATACATATATATAGAACCGATAGACAAACAGGATAATAGCTATCCTATATATTATTTCCGAATACAAACTGTTATCATACCGAATTTCATCATGTTCTGGACAATAGTTTTTACGGAGTTCACGAGAAAACTCACAGATAGACAGTCTAGGATTTTAAAAGCATTGGATTCTATTCAATCAACGTTTTTAATATCCCCCAGAGAAGATTTTTCTTAAATAACTTTGATGTATAGATTTTTTCTCTTAGTGTTTTATTACATGTATACATTATGTTAGTAAGATTTATTTAGTAAATACACTAAAGATTGGAGTTCAAATTATGGATGTAGAACACTTTAGTTTTCTATAAAATTCTCGCTGTAGTAAAAAAACTAATAGCATAATGTTTAGATTATACTACTGTAGTAAGATAATAGTTACTGTATTACAATTTTATACTGTGAAGCTATTATCAATTTCCTTACTCAATATTCAAATTGAACTTTTAAATCTTCGAGCAAAACCTACTACAAAACTACTAAAAGAAAAGGTAAAAGAATTACAATTATGAGGTAAATTGTTCAGCTTGAAATATAACCTGAAGTAGCCTCGATATTTGCAATTATAATATTAAACACGATAATAAATATCAATTTCATTTTTATTAGCTAGTAAATCCCAGTAATTAAGTTTACTTATCCTCTAAATTCCACGAGTCATATAAAAGCTTTTGCGAAATCGTAATATTACCTTCGCCTAGTAGGGAATTAAATTGTTATTATGATTAAAGACTTTTAGGTATACATATTTCTACCTTACACGCAATGTTTGGATTCCATAAAGAATTAAGAGCTATTATAATTTCGTTCTATTCGTCACACACACCCTTGCTTTCAATTTTTCATTTCTACATTTATTGAAACGAAAGTTAAAATAACGATTCAAGAAATCAAAATGCGAAAATAGAGTCGATTGATTTTAAGATTTACAAGCTTTTTGGATTCAGATCTCATACATTAAAGGATAAAGTAATAAAATTGTTCCCAGCACCTTGTTCAAAGGGTCATCGGCGATGTCACCTTAATTGAAGAAAAGCCTATTTCAAAATCTACATTGAAAGAGTTGTTTATTTCATTACTATTCAACTTTTAGATTTATAATTATTTAAGCAACTTATATTACCATAAAGTTTCCTTCATATGGAATTTATGTAGAAATAAATATCTGCAGGGCATCACGTTAGACAGTTCGCGTTTCATATTAGGAAACAATAAACTGTATGTGAGTGATTGCTAAGCCAATTAAGTATAGTTCACTAGTGACGTTATTGTGTGACACTATATAACACTATATGACATCACTAATCTTTCACGGTATGACGGATCTCAGAACATAGTGTCCGTGAGGTACAGAACAGCAGTAGGCGTCCACGGAATGAACTAAATGTAATCTATAGAGTAAGAAATACAGATTCTTATAATATTGCAAAATGCAGGAAAGTTAAGTTAAGAAAGAACAAGTTAAGTCGTCGGTAACACGAGGTTTTTACGGTCTTTATGGCAACCGTATTTAGTAGCCCCATATGTATGTATGAGTCAGAGTATGAGGTGTACCAATGCAGTGGACTGATGAAGAAACCGACACAATGCATAACAAATTAAATATCCTTTAAAATTTCTCATTCATCACATTTTACGTAAATTAAATATAACTATCTTATATGGGCTTATGTATTTTCAAAATATTAATACAAGAAATTTAACATTTGTTATTAATCGTTCGGTACAAAAACACAAAATCATGTATGTGTCGTATAACACAATTCAATTTTCTGGCCAAGCACGTCTAAGTTGCAGGGAGTGTATCTTCACGCAGAGGAAAAATCTTATTGTAAGTAGCCATAAATTTATTTACGTTCGCTTCGGACGAACAAAACAAACCGATAAATCGTCGACGATCTCACTAAACATTCATGTCGCGGCCGCGTCGGACCGGCGATCTGTAAGAGAAACACTTAATAAGGCCCCGACTTTCGATTAAGTCGGTAAATCAGCGTCGGCGCACATAACTACAGCCCGAATTCCGAGCTGCGGCCCCGCCGTGACGGTAATTGCTGGATAGAAGACTGCCCTAATGGATTCCTCTTTTCTCCTTTCCGGTCTCTATTCCGCCATCTGAATACATATGAGTTATTTAACTTTTTGTTTTTGCTCCTCGCCGCTTACGTAAATAAATAGTATATTGCATTACGTCCGGGTCGTTCTTTTATGTTATTGACGATAATACTCGGAAGGTCTTTTTGGGAAGTTATCTTTCCTTAGTTTCTTATACCGTCGATGTATATCGACTTCTTCTTTTTTCCTGTTCTAGTAAGTGTATGCATTTGCTTATTAATTTATCAAAGTAGATACCTAATGGAGTTCTAAGTATAGAGCAAGTGACCAAACTCACTACAATGATTGCAAGTCTTTCTAAGAATCAACCCTTTATGACTAGGGATAATTGCTTGTCGTCCCTTTCGAAATACAGATTTGTTTATGTGATGTTTTGTATCATCTAATCATATTAAATTATAATGAAAAACTATAATTAACGGGCTCACTTTCTCGTCCATTGACCCCCCCCCCCTTCCATCGTCCGCCACTCCATTACCTTACTTATCCCTTCATCAGTTGTCCTATAGCTAAGAGGCCGATAACACATCGGTGACTCCTCTAAGGTTATGAGTTTCCATGGTTGGCGGTAACTACCTACTCTCTGGTGGCTCGCATGCACGTTTGCCGTTCGAAAATACTATATAAAAATCATATTAACTATTTAGCCTGCTTTTAATTTAGTATCTAAAATTCGTAGCAATATCCATCTGTATAAAGATTTCTTATCGCATTTCGGTACGTAATCTTGTTTATTACAGCCGTGATGTGATAGTACTAATTCTATTAGTACTAAAACGTGATAAACAAAAACCCATTAATTCATAAATCTACAATATGTTTGTATCGCCCGAATCGAAATCGAATATACGCGAGAGACATTGATCATTTTGTACTCTGCCCGCCGGCGCCGCATCGCCAGCGAACGCAGCGATAAAGCGACACCCCCAGATTTAATTAAATGCTTGTTCGTTTATCTTGTTTTTGCATCAATAAAAGAATTACATTTTGTTAATTACTTTTTCGTTTATATTTTTCAATTATGATGACAACAAAAATAGTACATTCACGTGCACAAAATCAAAATCTCGGATAAACGAATTTCAATTAAACGCGGGACAATCGTAGTGTTTCTTTATTTACACAGTGACGTAAACACATCGTGAAAAAGCCAAAAACGCTTATGGTCAAGTATACGTCGTATATTATTGTAGTTATTTTGTAAAGAAATAAATACATCAAAACACAGTCCTGGAAAAAGTAACTTTAGCTTTATTCCTCTTTTTTGAAGTGCTTGATTGATACGGATTGAATTCGAAATGTTAAGTATTGAAGATCGTTTCCGCTTTTTCGGTCAGTTATACAACAAAGACGTCCTTCCAAACCGTCACCTTCTACTGCAGCACTTCAATATTGAATCCTTGCACTTGGCCGCATACAAATGCAGATATGCTCACATAATCGACGAACCAGTCATTTCCGGCCGACTTTATTCTTGCGCCTTGTAAGTGACTGCTTTAGTGTTCTCGTTCAGCTACTTACTGTACTGTCACAACTACTGATGATTGTCCCTAACACCTGTCAATCTATGTGAATGCCTTAAAAATTTAGTAGGGATAACAATTATAATTGTACAGATGCCATCGTGGGATATTTTAACTTTTTGGCAAGCGATCTTGACAAGCCAGAGCCTTTTTTCTTGACCAGCGAAATTCAACGGAAAAAACCCGATTTCTACCGGTTTTTCAATAAAGTAGTTATTATTGTTCTTTATATTACTGCATTTAAAACGTTTTTATTAGATTAAGAATGTGGTGAGAGCGCTTGTATGATAACTACTATAGAAATACCTGAGTAATAAGTTTTTAAATTGTTAATTACACAGATACGGCACTAATGCTTAATGACGTCATTGTTTACTAGTGCCATATAAAGTAATGTTAAACTCCGTTTTGCAAGAAAGAAACAGTATAGAATATTTGATGGCTTATAATTCACAGTATTTAATGAATTTAAATTTTGAATCCATTTTATAATCACCATTTCTGGTCAGTCTATATAGTTTACATAAATCATCAACAAATATAATATTCTAAGGGTTTCCTTCGTCATCTTTTAAATTGACATTTAACAAAAAGTCACTTTTAAAATTAATTTTGCATCCCAAATTCTCCTTTTAACTGTTGTTAGGGCCAAACCCCGTTAAAAGGAAGACGTGGAAGGAAAGTTTTATTTTATAAGTGATTTTTTGTTAAAAGTTGGTGTAAAAGATGTTGGAAGATGCTCTAAATATTAGTAAACTATTGCCCTATTAACAGCTTGGTTATCAGACAATTGAAGAGTAAAAGAAAGAATGAAATCATTTTAATTAAATATAAAGTGTTATACACTCTCCCTGAAAATTGAAAGGCATTTATATAATTATCCGTACATAGCTATCAAGGCTCTATATCACGGCGACGTATACGACCTGCTTGTGGCAGTCGCCGAGCCGTGAGCGCAACTACCGCACTTCTTTATTTTTATCAAGAATTTACTGATGACTCGTAAAAATACTAACCAATCTATCTACTTTTTAAAGTTTTGCTAAACCAAGATATTAGTTTTTTAGCCAGATCTTAAACACTAGATTTTCTTACTTCAGGATACTGAAGATATCAGGGAGAGAAGTAAAATAGAACTAGTGCTTCTGTTTTGAAAAAATGTACGATTAATATTTCAAATATAATCAGCTGAATACCATCGTTATGTATCTATTTTATTACTAATTTATCACTTTCACTGACATAAGGTTTGGCTGTTTGTAAGGTTCGAATTAATTTCGGATATTAATCACTAAAATACTGTTAAAATCCTAGTTTTTAGTCTAGCAATAAACACTAGTTTAGTGTAAATCAAAGTGCATCAAAAGTGCAAAGTGCAAATCAAAAAAGTGTATCTCCATGGCACTTATATCGTTTTGTTGAGAAGTTGTTGAGAGTTGTTTTTCGGCAATAACTCAAAAACAGTATATCCGGTTATTTTTCATTTTTTTTGGTTTTACGTTTTCGAAAATAGACTAGGAACACACAATTTCTGCTAATTGCGCAGCGATTATTACCGAAATTATTCACGTAATCAGAGATATAGTTTAAAAACCTTAGTGTTTTTAAAATAACTGTCGTGATATGTGCCACTCGTTGATGTTTGCGAAAAAGATTTTTTCAACTTCTGTTACATGTAAGAAATGTCCTCCCCCTAGAAATATTTATTTTTGTTATTTAACTACCAAATTATGTAGTGGCTTATACAAAACATCTACACTACAAATTTCATCAATATACGTCTTGTGGTTTTTGAATAAAATGCCTATGACATACGGACGGACGGACGAACGGACGGACATGACGAAACTATATGGGTTCCGGTTTCGCCATTTTGGCTTGAAACCCTAAATAGACACCACTGGTGGGAGGCAATGGACTGGCAGTAGAGGTTAAGCGGACGATGAGTGTGGAGGAAAATAAACACTTTAAAAAAATGTATTAGAGTGATTGATTAGACGGACATATGGATGGATGGACGGACATAAAAAGGAGAATAAATATAGAATTGTCTTATAATAAATTATAATAAAATTCTGTCGTCTCTAATATGTAGTAGACTTCTGTGGGCATTATAATTATTTTATTGGATATTTCTTTTAAATGGTTTTATTTGTTTATTCATACTATATTTTTATTTTCAATAATCATAGGTTCTTGCCGATTTAAAAAGCTAACGGTCTCATGAAGACTTTATTTTATAAATGGTAGGATACGCATGTCTGAAGTAACATTGCTGTGCTAGTAAATATATTCCAAATAAGTTAGCCATTATCAGATTTCAGAAAAAAATTTGAAACATTGATTAGATTCCATTTCTCATACATGGGATTAACTTATATATAAGTACTATTAGAACCTTAATTGTAAATAAGACATTCACTCCTTTGTTTTATTGCAACATTGTAATTACAGCAACTATCACAAAAATTATACTTAATTAAAGATAAATTATTTTAAAGGTATCAGTCAACACAATGGGCATTATAAGGTAAGAACAACACTAATGCAGTTTTGTAAGAAGATAATCGATAAAAACCACGGGTCTTAATAGTTCAGAGAGGTTTTTAAAAGAAAGTTCTTCTGTAGATAATTGTTATTAGCATGATGGGGTTTACTTTTTCAAAATATTCCGCAACTTGAAACTCGCTAACTAACAAGTTTCTTAACTAAGTTACCAAGTATCTTAACTAAGGTACTTGCTAACATACATTTCTTTTATCACATTCGTTAGTTTTATTTCCAGTAATACTTATTATAGCGGTATAATTAGAAACCACGATGATACAGTTTAAAAAATGACTTTAATGTTTTTTTATAGAATTGAAGAGCATAGAAAAATATTTGTATTTCATAATGAAAATCTCACCTTCTTTCTTGTTTGCTGATATAATATCTATTATATAATATAAATTTAAATAAGATGTATAATTTTGAACTAAAAATCGTCCAAGTTTTTTTATTTCGATTATTCCAAGGCAAACACCATAACAATGTACAGTATGATGTTAAATTAAAATTATATTGCTTATCTCAAGGACAAGCAATATGAAAATACATACATAAAGAACAAAAAAATATTATAATGTGTTTGTGTATATGCATATACACATGTACATTTTTTTTATTTTCATTTTATTATTACTGTTTTTTCAAATGACAAAACTCACTTGAAAACATTCACATCACGATAGGACAAAATATACAACCCTTCATTTATCCCTCATATTACCTACGGAAAGTTATGAAAATTTAATTATTCATCCGGAATATAATATTTCCCATTGTTTATAATACGATAAATTCTCGGTGTCAGACACCTGCCTGAAAGGGCGTCTGCCGCTTTTGTTCGTCGTAAATAATTCCAGTTCCTCGCCACGCCCCGGCTTTTATACCACTGAAATATCCAAATTATTCAAAAAATTTCCAGTTATCATATATAACTCGCTGCCGGAGTGGAGTTTTATATGTGTCCGTGAAAATAAATACGAAACCTTGATTAATGTGAAAAGTTACGTTTTACATTTGTATTTTTTAATAATTTGTTCCGTTCTTAATTGCACAATAATAAAAATAAAAATTTGAAAATCATCATATTAAACAAGACAGATTTAATGTGTAAATGGGACGTTATTATCAACTAAAATAATTAATAAACTATTTTGGTAATTATAAAGTTAATCATAGAATGAAAAACATAAAGCGGAGTTATAAAAGTAGTAATAACATTAACTGGAAAATGCAATTAAACTGCAAGTCTTTACTTGGTTTGAGGCTTTATAATGATATTGTATTTTATAAATTCTTAGGTGTCACTTAATTATATCTGTCGGAGAACACAATATAGGTTTTTTCTTTGTAAATTTTTGAATATAATTCATTACCAATACAGGAATCAACAATTTATCATATTACTTCAAGTAAGCGATTTTCGTAAATATAGTAACAGTTACCCGCCCGCTTCACTGGGCGTAAACTTAAATTTAAAAATCTGTCTATTATTCAAATGCGCCCCCGGTTTACTCCCGTGGTCAAAGAATGAATTCTTTCATCTTCTAAATGGGCCGATTTTTTATTCCATTTTTAATTGCGATCATGGTCCTGTTCTCGATGTCAAATTTGGCTCCATAGCCGAGTTCCGTCCCGGCTCGCTTTCAATTCTAACGCCGGTCTCGATAGCGGTCTAGGTACTCCCTCGGGCATTAATGGTAGTTATAACAAATTAATATTTATACTATTTATACGACACATACACACAAATATAATATTATAAGAATCCTAAAAACATTTCTAAATTGATTCCGCATTGATCGTTTAAAGTCCCATACAGATACGTTTAGTAATTTCTATGTGATTGCTTGACAAAGATAACCATTTTCATTAAATATATAGCCGTTACCCGTCCGCTTTTCTGAACGGAAATATTATATTCAGTAATAACTGTTTTACCGGTCACGGTTCTGTTATTGGTGTCTATTCTCGTCCGATCTGATAGATCTGATCCCGGCCCCACTGTTCCAAAAAAGGTATCCTTGTCAAATTTGGTTCTTCTTGGCCATGGATATTAGTAATTAGAAGATTACCATTCTCCGGGTATTTATACATTTTTTATATAAAAGGCAATCAAGTTATGTAATATAATTATCTTCTATTTGAGAATATAATCTAAAATGTGCCTTTTCAAGTTTATCTATGTAGGCGGCCACTTTGAAAAAATGAGATTAAAAAATTCTAAGCGTTGGTTTATTTAGTGCTATTTAGTAGATTTTAAGATAATTGCATTGTTGCTTTGTTGTTGGTTCTTAACAAGAAATGGAACAACCTGAAATGCACTTCAAGAATAAAATACATAAGTAAATATTACACATTATTGTACTATATATTTTTGCTGAAATCAATATCAGAAAATTTTCCTGTGGGGAGTTATCATATTCTCAAGGAAAACTTGAAAGACGGTGAGTTCCGAAAGTTGACCTGTTACTGTTACTTGTATGCGTGAAACGTATTAGTTTATTTCTCATGTAATACATGTACGATAAGTTATTTAAAATGCTGCCATGACAAACTGAAAATTTTCAGCCAGTCGGCAACTTTGTAAGTTGATTATGCAATAGAACGTTAACAAGCAATAGTTAGTCCCAGGTTCATCGCGCCTCTCCCCACGAAGCAAACAGAGAAGCGCTCGCGTACCCGGCAGCGAAGTTTGTCTGCAGTGGACCGAGCGCTTTTGCCGTTGAGCAACTAATTAATGGACGATTGCTAGAATATTGAGCCACGGGCAAGTTTGTATTTAGGAGAGGGACGCGCTTGGCATAAATCGTAAATGCAAAGATGCAACTGGATACTTGCAACCGGAGACAAATTTATTATTGCTTATTGAGAAGATTTCAAATAGAAAATGCAACAATGAATATGTGGTACTGATATTTGACTACTGCGGATTGAATGAAAAGGAAAAAACAAAGTTTTTTTTTCCTTTAATTATAACTTCTTACCTGTACAGGTAAATTGGCGTAATTAACATATTTTTGATGATAGCAAATTATTTTTCTTAGGATACTATTTTAAAATTAATTACTTTGTACTTTAAATTAATTATAAAATACATGTTATTGTACTTCTTCATAAGTATACTGTCCTGGTACTCGGTTGAACGTTAACGGGCAATAGTGAAGTATTCTTTTTTTTTTATCAGAATACGGCATATTAAATTACTTACAAAATAAATTTTATTTTACTGCTACCTACTTGTATTGTCCAGGTACAGTTAAACATTAACAAGTGTTCGAAACATCTTTATTCTTTTTTTTTTTATTAAAATACGCCGTATTAAATTAATTATAAGAGAAATGTTATTGTACACAGCATTCTGTGTGTGCTGTCCTGGTACTTGTTTGAATGTTAACGGGTGATCAAGATTTTTTTTAACTTTTCGCTATGAAAATAAAAAAAATTCATAAAATCGAAAAGTTACTGTTTTCATACCAATTTTCAAAAATTGAGTTTTCATCAAATCATGACCTTTTATGGCCCTAGAAATGTGCTTCCACAGTCTCCTGAGTGATATTTGTGTGTATGAGTGTGTGTGTGTGTCTGTGTCTGCGCTTCGTTTGTGTTTGTGTGTGTGCGTAGCGTGTGCGTGTGCACGTGAGTGTACGTGCGCAGGTGCATCTGCGTGCGTGAATGCGTGCGTGTGTGTGTGTGTGCACGTGTTAACCGATCGAAACCCAGCTTGCAACATTCAAAAGTAGTCCTTAGAATTTCTGAAACTTTAAACTAGTTTCGTTCGGTAAATTTTGAGGAATCTCAAAAATAAACTTTTTGTAAACAAGTTTTTTTAAGTATCATGATATTCGTCCTCATACAACTAAATAGTTTCATCATCCACGGCTTGGTTTTGCCTAAATCGGAATTCTGACGGGTAATGAAACTAAAATTGCAAGCGTGACAGGGAGCAGAATCAAGACCGGGAAGAATCAAAATCGAGAACGGGACCAGGGTCGAAATTTAATATGGAACTAAAATTAGAAACAAGAACACGACCGGAATCGGGATAATGATCAATGCAGAGAAGAGAACTGAGATCGGAATTGGGATCGGGATCTAAATCGAACTCTGTATATATATATATATATATATATATATATATATATATATATATATATATATATAACACATATGAATATTATCATACATTAAATGTCAGATAAACAATATGAATATTATCATACATTAGCTTTAATTAAATATTTTATTCTACAAATTAACAGGTCCAAAACAATTGGAAGAACTAGAGGTATCGTGACATGCTAAATGATGACTCCATTCGGCCACCTAGGATATAAGCAAAGGTTCAAGGTATTAATTTTTATCATACAACTGGATTTGGTGTGTAGATTCGCTAATATAAATTTCATTTTAAAAGCTTAATCGATTATTATCTAAGGAGAAACGCTATTTTGTTGAAGCTAAAACAAATAGATTACTCTATAAGCCATTAAGCGTCCACTTATAAAACTAAACAAAACATGTTAAGCATGTATTTTTGTTTCAAAATACGATAAAACATATATACTTACTTATAAATATTGTTAGTATGAATTTCAGTAAATTCTGTTCTGTTTTGTTTATTTATTCCATTGACTATACATAAGAAAATTTCACGACAAATTTTACCGATGAATTGTTAAAATACAACAAATTGATGGATAAGTTAAGATAAGATAAGATAGGTAGATAGTAAAACGTAAGTAAGAGTTGTTTTAATCTTTTTAATTTTTATGTCGATGGCCTTGAAATATAATGATTTAACTAATGCGCCAGTAGATAATAATACTGGTACTTAAAACGATATACAATAAACATACATCTCTATAAAAAAAAGTATAACTCCCTTTTTGTGTTAGCGCTAACTCGGATTTTAAGTCTTGTAATGTGCTGGCAGAGTGATCAGCTAAAACTACAGACAAACATGTAAGCCAGACGCTAGAAAAAAGGAAGTTAGAAAAATTATTTACACAAAGTCGCCCAGCTGAAAATTCACTTCTAGTTCATTTTCTTTGGCAGTCGAACCTAACACTGAATAGTCGGAGACTTTAACTCTTAAACTACGAAAATCGACGATAGAAGAATAACGTAGTTAAAACTAGCCACTTCTAGTATCCGATGTTATAATGTGCGTTGGTGAATTGTAAGAAGTGATTGCCAGTCGGTCGAATAGACGGAGAGCTCTCGCGGGAGACACTCGGGCGTCGGCGCGGCAGTGCACGGCGTGCTGACACAGCAACATTCAGTAATTAATTACACATTTGCTGAACCATTGTTGTGTTGCGCCATAGTGATTGATTAGTTTATGGATTTTCAATTTATGCTGTCGAAACTTTGTCTTTGGACGGACTTTGCGATAGTCACCGTTCCGGGTTTGTATGCTGTAGAGCGTCATCGTGCAAATTTCTAACGCTCATCATTTTCAATGTGACAGTGACAAATAATGCAGTTTATTGTTTTCGTCGCTTTTTTGGCTTTCGTGAAATATGTAGTTTTATTCCGTAGTTTATCAGGTACAAGCTTTTAAAATTTGCGACACACAAAAATAAGTTCAGAAAACATTAACTTCTTTCTTGGAACGTTACAATAGACGACAATACAACAATTTCTGTGGACCGTTACAATACTAATACGTAAACACATAATTAAGTAACTACTATTATACTAGCAATTGTCCAGTGAAAATAAATTAACATAACAGTAATAATTTAAGTTTGGTTTAGGTCCACCGCCCTAAGAGTCCGACTGGATCTGGTGTCTTTGGAGCCCAAGACGCTCTCATCCACTGACCCACCACCGTAGGCATCTTCGCTCAACCGCGCTGAGTTAGCGCGGTGGACTTGAAGTTCAAGCTGGTCAATCTGAAATAAAAAAGACTGCGAGAGTAAATGTTTCAAAAACCGGGTGATTGAACCTCACACCAGAATAACGACGATTTCAAACGTGGCGCCGTTACGTTTACAGCAACGATGATATTCAGTTGTAATATCGGGAAGTATGCAGTAACTACTCGTCACCACATGCGATTCACAGCTGGCTTAGCTCAGATTTTCGAGGATGCTCAGAAAACACGCAGTTGTCTGTAAAATGTCTCCAAAATGTATATTTATGACTCTGATTTAGATTTTCATCTTAAAATATAGAAGACTTATCTATTAGCACGATCAGCTTTTCCACCAGGAAATAGCGGGATCGGGACGACCCTATCAAAGAAAGTAGAACTTGCTATACCAGCAAGTTATTGTTGAGCGTTAAGAGGAAAAGCTGTAAATCTCAATTATGAAAGAAAAAGTAAGTACCCTTTTAAAATTATCAGATTTTATCAATGAAGACAAAGTTTTAACTAGGCTGTAAAATATTCACGAAAATCCCGAGGTACTTAAACAAAATATGAAACCAGCGCCATTGTCATTGTTTTTAAAGCTCTCTTAATATCTTCAACTCACTTTATGGGCCTACGAAATTGTTTTTATTTTTATTGATCAGTGGAATTAGAAATTATTATGTTATTTCAAATTTAATACTCTGTATAGGTTATAAGCTCACAGACTGATATCTGTCCATTTCTAATAAAATTTATATTAAAAGTTTCTCATTGATGAAATAGTGAAATTAATTTTTGTTCAAATAGCTATACAATACAAAAATGTAACTGTGTTCTTTTTCCATTCCAATGTGAATAAATTAGGTAAGAAACACTGCCTTAGTTGTTATTGTTTTTCTTTACAACAGTAATTATATTTCAATAAAAGAAATCAACCTGTCATAACCATTGCTTTGAATTCATTTTGTATTCAATTACAAGCCGTCGTAACATACTCACTACTATGTATATTTTAGAAGACTATGACTAAAAAAATAATTTATAATTATTTTTGAAGTGAAACTTCTTTATCGGCGTATGGGAAAATTTTATAGCAATGTAACGTTTTTCTGTTGTGCGCCATCTTTATCTTTTACGCGCCATCTTTATTTCTGGGTAATATTTTTCCGTTACGCGCCATATTTATTCAATGTTATTAATGTCATTGTGGCATAAACATAATTGTTACTAAGGCCACCTATCACATATACTTTCTGTCAACACCCTAGATCTATTTACAGTTTGTATATATTACATTTTCCTATTATCTAAGTTGAAACCTTTCCAACCGACATACATGAACTATAAGAACTCACATTCTTTCATTGAGTGACTCGATTTTATATGTAGCGTTCGATAATTTTCCTACAATTCTATATGGCCCTTTATAACATCGCATTAATTGAAAAGTTTTACCTATCACCCTTCTAGGTACATATTACTAGGTACGTACTTCTAGGTACGTACCATTACCAAGTCTCCTACATGAAACTCTGAACATTTCTATTTCTGAAACTCAGTAGTGACGTGAAAAATAATATTTCAATTAAGTGATTAGCGAAAAATTTTATAAATTTATTGGCAAAAGAATAAAGATATTTATTCTAATTCCAGTGGATTTCTAACAGAAGTAAGTAATTAAACCTTTTTCTAATACATTCAAGACGTGGTGTGATTACGGTATTTATTTTTTAAGGTTATTTCAGGTTAACCTTAGTTTTTGATTGTAAATATCAGTGAGTTAATCCATTAATTACAAAATATATAATAACGATAACAATAATAGTAATAATTCTATTATAATTACTGAAATGCTATAATCTTAGTAGCAGAAAGGTGAAATAATTGTATTATTTTTGTATCCATGTATCTAATTTAGCTTTATTCAACCAATTTCTGTGAAGTTGTAAATAGTAAATCATTTTTCGAAAAATGATGTCATAAAGAAGTTTCACTTCTTTCGTGTGTACACTAATACACACACACTTTTTTAGTCATAGTTTTCTAAAATAAAAATAAAAAAATAACTATGATTGATTTCGTATCAATTTGAATTGGAATTGAAATTGAGTTCTCAATTAATAATAATGTACACTCTATACTAAATTTCTTCCTATTTCGAATACAAATATTACCTAATCTCGATTTATTTAACTGGGAACCGAAAAAGCGCAAACTTTCAGAACTATCGGTTCGCTTCCTTTAAACAAGGATTATTCGGTATTAAAACGCAAGCCACGTTTTTAGCGAGCCGCGCCCCGCCGCACGTACAGCTGCATTGCCGCTGCATCGGCGGCCGGCGCGCTAACCCGCTTAGGAGTCGGCTTCACTCCCCTGAATCGTTGAAGAGATCTTCGGCGTTGCGAACGCGAATTCTTAAAATGTATCAGCTAATGATATAAGGTTCTGAGACTTTGAAGCGTCTTGGAAAGGGCAGATAGAAGTGATACAATATAATAAAATTATATTAAAAAGAAACAAAGATAAAACGATGTATTATAAGTTGTATTGTAATCATATGAAAGAAAAAAAAAATCAATTTGTGTGTCCATACATACTACAACATTTAGTAAGTAAATTATATATTCAGCAAAAACCATAATAGTGGTTACCACTAGAGCCTGGTCTTCCTTGAGACCTTCATTTACCCTACCGAAGAAGTGTTGAAGAAGCCAACCTGAGATTGTTCATACGTTTATTAATCAATTTTCGTTCATAATATGGTTACATTTGTTTCATGGTTTAATTAATTTATATTATGAGCATCGAGAGTAGTGAGTTAAAAATAAACATATATTTTTAATTTTTAATTTAATGATTCTGCTTTCTTTTTGTTTGAATTAATTTTCATAGGAAAATGAAATACAAAACACATCGTAAAACACTACCGGAAGTTAATTAGACATGTTTATTTCGATTTAAAATTAGTAATAACAAGGAACAGAAACATTGCTACATCTCCAATGATAACAACATTGTTTATATTTATCCTGAAAAGGTTAATTCAAAAGTTTTCTTTGAATCTATTCATTTGACTTGAAATATGAAAAAAGGCTACGCGAAAAGTCCTTTCTTTAACACGAATGAAAGAGATTTAAAAAGCGAAAAACTTGTTATCGTGACGGCGGACATTAAAGAGGGAGGCTTATCGTATTTACTCCATAGGAAAATGCTATTTAATATTGCGTCCGCACACCCCTTGATGCTGTCGAATATTCAGACAAAAGGCTTATAAAGTTTTGGCTTCGGTGTTTTCTGTAACCTGATAGAATCAACTTTTCCAATAAGGCACCGAACGATATTATATTACCCGGAATTCCGTAAACTGAGAAATGTTTCACAATAATTAATTAAACGGAGAATTTTGAACGTTCCGACACAACATAGGACCCATTCTGTTGTTGTTTCGGAGTTTGATCATCCACTACTGACCCGTAATCCTTTTATAAGCTTTTTATTGTACAATCAACGACTCGCGACTTTAAAATAGATCTACAGTCGCCCAGTACAGATTGTGAATTGATAACGGCCGTTTTCACTAATAAGATGACAAGCCGTGATCGAGTAACTTGGACGGGTTTAAGATAAAAGCTCACTGATTAATTTGCTTGCGGTTAAGGCCTTCTGGTTGTTAATCGTTCAACTATTGCAACTCAAAAAACCTAAAGCACCTATAAACCATGCCCACAATTATAGAGACTCCATATACAGAATTTTTTATTTGTAACAAAATGTAAATTATTATTGCGTCAACGAATAAATTCTTTTCATTGACAGTTATATTATAATACATCCATCGCAATAATGAAACAAGTCCATATTTCAATTGTATACGGAGTTTTTAATACCACGCTGAAGTTGATTTTTAACCATGAAGCTATTTCCAGTCTATAGAACAGAACTAGTCTAAGTCAATTGTAGTTATATCCATAAATGAATATGAAAATGTGCACTTTAGTCAATATTAATAGCAACAGTCGTGCTCGATCGGTCTCCATGGTAAAAAGTGTTTTTTTTTTTATTTATGAATTGAATAATAACAATGAAATTAATTAGAACGCTTGAAAATAATTAAATAAGTAATACTACTATCACTGAATAAATGGTAAGAAATATTTGATCAAAATAAATAATGATTAGAATCCTAAAAACATGTATTCTATATTGCTGTACTGTATTCAGCATTTTTCGTTGCGGTCACACTTTTTTTCGTATTTTAAATAGCATATCAATATCTTGAAAAAGTTCGCGATACCATATGTCCAACTATAGTAGTTACGTTACTATAGATACTTTTTTTCCTTTTAAAAGTTGATAGAAATGCCGGCCAAACTCAGACCATGTTCAAGACTTTCATTACCTGTAGATTACTTTTTGAATTACTATTACATTTTTATTACATGAAAGTGTTATGTTGCTATATTGACTTCAATGACAATTAGCTTAAAGAATGAAATCTTTCTTTTTAATTTTGAATATTTGAAGAAATTGAGTAACGGACGTTTTAATTAGCATATTTTTAAGTGATTGTAAGGTATTTAATTTTGATCTACGTTTAGCCCAAAATGTTAAAAAAATATGTAAAAAAGTAAATATCTACAAAACTTAATTGCTTAAACCATAAAATAAAAATGTAAATAAAAAAATATAGCAATAATACCAAGCAAAAGAAATTGAATCCCTTAAAAATAAATTACTTAAATACATAAACTAGAAAAACAATGTGAATGAAACGTAAAAACAAATAAAAATAAACTTTGAGAATAAAAGGATTAAAATGTAAAATGCATATGATGATAATGTATAATTTTATAAGAAAAACATAAATTGTAATATGAAAGAAACACTACTTATGTCCTGCATAAAAATACATTTACTCTAAGTGTAACGGCGATTTCTGATATCGTCACGTAAGCCCGCACCTCGGATATGTTATGCAGTCACCTCTGAGAACGGATTTCTTGAGGTGTGGTGGGCATATTGATGGACAACGTTTTCAGGCGATCAGATTTCTTTATTACAGCCGAGTTTCATATGTGGCGGTAGGAGTACAAATGCGAAGAATGCACATTTTTTGATGCGCAGGTAAGTGAAAATCTTCTCGGACGAAAGATACTCCGTCACGCGACCAAGGGACCGGGTTATATGGGATTTTTACCCACTAAAAACACTTCCTTAGGGTGACTATTTTTAAAGCTAATATTCTATGATGATAGCCATAGGTCAGCAGATTTACTGGGCGTTAAAGCGAATTTCAAACTAAGCAGTCAGTGCTTTGTTTGGGGACTTCGCGGCGCGTGGGTGCATGATATATGATTTTTGACCGAACTTCCCGGCTCGGTATGGAATAAGAATAGAGATTTATTTTAGACGATAAGAATTTGTTATTTTTAATCATCTCTACGAGACAGGCGTGTTTGTCTAAAATTAACAATTTTATCGACCGGGTTTGACGCTGCCTTAAATGAGTTCGCGAGATCTGCGAGTTCGTTAATATCGATGATCGATATCACGGACATGATTTGATTTAATGTGTCCGTAGACACATCATTATTAGTTTTAGGCGGGTCTTTTCGGCGGCTTGCCGTTACATTAGCATATGAGATATTTTTGGAGACCGCTCGCGCGGGCGCTTGACGTGGAGTAGCCTTGTAGGTCAGAGAGATATTTTTATCCCTGTTATTCCTATTTGGGAGCACGCGGGCATCCCAAGTAGTTAACCGTGTGACCAGATAGATGTGTTTCAAAGAACACAGGCGGGTGGGCCGTCTGTATCTTTGTTTCTAGTGCATGCTGCTGTGCCATGGTCGCCCAACCACTTGACGCAGCGTACTTTTCTAAAACAGTCCTTAGAACTGTCACCATAAAGTTGACAGTTATGACATTGTCTTAGTGTGCTTCGTTTCTGGAATAACTCCACTTTAATCCCTGAGAGGGAGCATACCGTCATGATTTTAAAGAAAATAGCTTTAAGGTTATCTTTAGCGGATGGGTCGGCAGAGACCATTACGAGATCAAGTGGTTTGCGGTTACGATTTGTAACGCGACGGACCGCCTGCACGGGAACTTTGTGCTAAAAGGTCAGTTTTGACATCTTCTAGCGCAAATTCCTTCGGTACACTCCTAAGGACAACACGAAACTCGCACTCTTCTTTAAGGAAGTAGGTATGATAGGCAGCTTTCATTGTTGCCAATAAATTAGACAGATTACGAAAATCTGGGACTGAATCGGACTGGACTTTTAGTTCTTTATTTTTGGTATTTCGTGCAACAATAATAACATTAAATAACAATCGCGCAACGAAATAACAATATTCTTTAATTCGCATTGTTTGAGAATTTCAGAAAATTTTTCTTTTTCCCAAAGGAAGATAAGGGGCGGTTTCTGCTCCTTCCGTTTCCGTCCAGAGATAGGGGATGTGTCAACGTTAGCTTCGACGCTGAGCTCTGAACTTTTTAATTTTTTGGATTTAATATCCGATTGACTATTTGGTACGGAAGCATCATGAAAGGGTGTGGACCCTGAATTAGTTTTGGCCTTATTGGCCAGAGAATAGTATTGGAAACCGAAGCCGAAAGTTATTGCATCTGAGGCTATCAGCCTCGCTTGGCTTTAGACTTTAGTGAAGAATTCTTCTTCACCTTTAGAGTCGTCGGAGCCGAAATCGCTTTCAGATTCGTCAGACAAATAATGGATCGTAGTCCAGGACATAGGTTCTTTTTCAATATGATTATGGAGCACGGAGCACTGCATAGCACTACAAAGCACGGCGTCGCAGCTCCTGTACACACATAAGCACACATTTGTAACACTCAAACGGATCACCGTTGCACACTTACCGGTGTTATAACGCGACCGAGCGGCACGGGAACCGGACACTGATAGACGGATGCACCTTTTTTTTTTCCCTCTTGCGACAAGGAGGAAGTAAAAATGCATACGCACACCCGCGCGCCCGGATACTGTGAGGCTGAAACCCACTAAAAAGTGCCCCTGAAATAAACATTGCTGGTACGGCGATGCTGTTAGCTGGGAATCTATTCAGCTTCACCTGACGCTGGACAACACGCACGGGTGCTGAAAGCGCGTGACTTGCCTTGTGGAGGATCCCTTAAGGAGGTCCTCTTAGGAAGTCATTGGGATACTAACACGGGTTGGGCCCATTCGACATCTATTCGCGGTCGTATCGTAATGACCGCTGCGGTTCTCGGCCTCTGATTGGTCCCTCCTGCCAAGGCACAATTCCATATGCAACTCATATGTGCATCACAATAAATTTGTATTTACAATTAAATACGACAAAAACACGATATAAATAAACAAGACAAAATAATAAACACACGCAAAAAATATACAAAAATAGGCAAACATTATGAAATACACAATGCCTTACGACTAATCCCTACCCGGGTAATAAAACGCGATAATTCAAATAATTTAATAAATACACACAAATATACGATAAAATAAAAAACAATTCTTAACCTATGTCCGTTCGTATAAAACAAAATAATATATATTATCTAATCAAACACTTAGAGCGCGGCTGTCCGTAACATTACGTTTATCACAAAACGTTGAAAAATTAAATGTCCGCCCGTGTAAAGCCCGGACGGGCCGTTAGTACATTATAATTAAATGTAAATAAAATATGGTGAAAAGTTATCTTGAATTTGTTTACAAAATACGAAAAAACCTTTTTCCCCGACCTTATATGTTACGTTATATACTTGAAAAGTTTTTTTTACTTTCTAATTTTCCCTAAATTAAACCTTCTAATTCAGGGTTTGTTTATTTCTGCTATATATATGACAGCGTTGAATACGGACAACTAGTATTGAAGCAAACACAACTGTATTCATACAATTATCTCATAAAAATCAGGTTAAATTGTCATCGTGTTTTCGCTAAAATACTGAGTATGCAAAACTAAGACAAAAAGGAATATGCTATAAAGTTCCGCAATAAATCTCGTGACAATCTATACAGAAACAGTGAGACGACCAAACCAACTACGTGTTGTTCGCTTCGACTCTCGTTGTATATAACGGAACTACCACTCTCTGTATACGTAGATACAAATATAAAATTCGTAAAGTAAGAAAACGTATCGCGACAGATGGTCTGGATACATAGACAGACGTGAGATTAATCTTATAAGGGTTCAATTTTGTTATCGGGGTGCGTATGGAACCCTAAATATATAGAAATCATATTTTCTGCGTTTAACCGTGGCACAATACAATTTTCGCTCCGTGTTTTAAATGCTCCGACCTGCGTGTCAGATTGATCACCGATTGTCATCTGTCTACCCACGACGTCGGCCCTCTGGCGAGCTGTCGCCGACCCATCGACTGAACCATCGCTTTAAAACTTCTTTCTGGTGTTATTAGCTAATTTCCTACCAATTTCCCTTTTATCTAAATAAAGATTAATAAATGTTTTGCCATATATTTTGACGAACTGTCGCTCGTGCTCTTTACCTCTTGAGCCTCGTCCGCCATCTTTTCAAGGGACAATATTTTGGAAAGCGATAAATATATTAATTTACTCACAAACTGTTTTATTACGAGTTGTGTAAAATACTCAGTGTGCCCCAAGTATGATATTATGGTTGGTTTAAGGCATTTTGAAACTGTATTTGTAGAATATATAATACGGTCAACTACAAGCCAAATATCAAATCTATAAAAAGCCACTTATTTTGGCTTTTTATAGATATCGTATAGTTCGAAAAAAAGTTCGTAAGTTTTTATTTTAATAGATAGATATTCATAAAATACACACAGATGTTTATAAAACACATTTAATAAAGATCTGGCAAATTGAGTGTTATTGTAATTATGTTTGTTTTAAATAAAACTGACAATTAATGCTAATAATATTAATATGAAAATATAAAATAATATTACAGTGTCTCTGGAACATTTTTTAAACAAAAAAGTGGTGAAACCACTTTTTTGTTTAATCATAGGCCGAGTCTTCTGAGTTTGGAGGTTCAGAGTCAGAGTCTGCACTGTGTACAATACATTTATCCGTCGCATCACCCACGATAAAATCGACTACGAAATACTTCTTTTCATCTTTCTGAACGTGCTCGACACATTTCCTCTACTTACCATATCCTCATTTAATAGTTATAATTTTTTCCAAATTTATATAACTATTATATCTAGCCATATGCTTGAATATCGACGAGCACTGGAGCAATCGGTTATAACTTCGAAAGTTATTATCAAAATTACGAGGCATTACAACAAAACCATAAGATGGAATAGATTCGTGGCGATTCTCGTCGGCTGTAGTATGATAATATATTTTCACAAATTTATGCTCGTAGCGTCGCTTGCGTAGATAAAGAAACGTGATTGAAGTTTGAATTTTCGTTAAAAACTCTATCTTAAAATTGGTCCCAATCTCAATGCAAATGACGTCTTTATCCTTATCCCGATTTTAACTCAATTTTCTTTCCCTCTCGCTTTCCCTCTTTCTCTATGTGTTTCTCTCTTCTCATTGATATCCCATCAATCCTTATTCTCCTGCCAACCCTCTTCTTTCCCAAACAAAATTAGTGAATGTACAATTCCAAAATAAATAAAATAAAAGTAATTACTTTTAATTGTTTAAAAATATCAAGATGTTCAGGTAAACTAATAAACGAAAAATCAGTTAAGTGTTTTATACGACAAAGAGTTCTGTCAACATTATAATAATTTTCATTAAAATCAGCTACGTCAGTGTCAAACTTTAAGAGAATTAATTACAGAAGTGGACTTGAGATTGATCTCACAGGAATCGCGCCTAGCATGAAATTCTAGACAACAGTCGCTCTATAGGGCTATTTTTTTCATTCATCATGTTGTGTGAGAAAGATGGAGCTATAGTGAGTTCCTTTCTAAGGCGTCACGATAGGCCAGCTGGCACTTGAACTATTAGTATGCAAAAAATAACGTTGATTCGTTGTACGTGAAAGAAGGGCAAGTTAAAATACATTTTCACATTTATGATATTAGTTGGGATCAGCTAGAAAGATTTCAATATAAAATCTTGTTAAACGTGCATCAAAATTTAATAAAAACTGCATGCTTAAACTGATAGTAGAAAAACGTTGAAGTTCATAGATTTTAAGCTATTGCATAGCTTCTATCGCGGGCCTTGAGCGTGGAGACCGAATCCAGAAATTCCGTAACGAAAATAACCTAACACCCCCACTCCGACCGGCACAGCGGTGATACTTTTTACTTTTGCCATCTATCGATGAATAGCAGAACTTTTAATGACTTTTTTGAAATATCACGCTTGTTTCTCTAGTTCAGCAATTCGCCTCTAGGTGGCATTGGTTGTATCGGCGTTACTGCGCATGCGTAATCCCCCTCTTCGCTCCGCAATCTGGACTCATGCCTGCTTAGAGTTTCGGCGTTAGGGCACCTCCTCAAAAAAAAAATACTGCATAAATAAAATAAATAAATAATTATAATTGCATAAGTTGATAAAAAATACTATGCAATAGCTTTTTTTTTATTCTATGCTCGAAATTAATATTCTAGTACTACAAGTATAGAATTTTACATTTTAATAGCGCACCTGATAATTTCTGTAAGATAAAGATATTTATAGATGTCAATGGAGCACGTTGCCGTGTAAATGCAAATTTTTCCATCAATATTCATGGAAAAAGCGGCCGCGGCGCCTCCGATAATTGGGTTCCGCGAACCCCCGATACTTGCCATAGTGCCTTTGACTAAATTTTTCTTCCTTATTGAATTCCACGATGAGGGAATTTCCCTCTGAGGAAAAATAATGAAAATTGATGAAATAACGTTTAAGAGTTGAGTGCCCGAACCGTGCATTTACATAATTGAATTTAATTAAATATCATCTTTGTATGATCACGACACTAGTCAGGACAAGGTATGTGTGGAAATAGTGCTCACTGAGAATTTATCATTATTTTATAGACTATGTTTACGAATGAAAGCGTTAATTACAATAAAACTGTACTATTAATTACAGTAAAACATTTAAGTTCTAAGTTAAATGAATTTTTACCTCAGACCCAGCTTAAAATATTTGGCCATTCGTCTACCACCACTAGTTGATAACATTTAAACAATACTACTACTTCTTGTAAAAAGTTGTAATACGGAATCAGCGACAAATAGGAAGTGTATATAATATAAAATGTTGTAATTGAATTTATTAAAAATCCTACTTATGTGCAGTTAATTTCATTCTTGAAAATAAGAATATTTCCATATTATTTACATTTCCTTTTTATAATTTATCTGTATTAATTTAAAGTTCATTTCAATAAAATGATGGCCTTAATTATTTGTTTATGTTTAGTTGAAAGCCGTCAAAATTTTATTGTACCTCGTTTATAAGGTATCTTGTTTATCTTAGATTCTATATTTTGAATACTACTTCAAATAGTGTTAAAAGTAGATTAGAGATATTACCTATGGATAAGAGAAGACTATTTAAAAGAATTATAGCGGAGTGGGATTATTTAGAAATAAATTTCTCATTCCATAGAAAGTTCACGCCACATGGAAATGTTTGAGCTTCAGTTAAATCACTGGTATATTTTCGTGTTACATACAACCAAATTTGTATTCTAGAATTTTTAGATTTTCAAGTATACCAGTATTTATAAATTATACATTCTTTCATTAAAACTGTAAATACCAAATAAACAAAAAGTTTAATAATATCGCCGCATCATGTAATCATGTACATTATTTTTAAATTATTTAAAGTAATATATTGACTGTAAATTTTATATACCAAATACTAAGATTAGTAATAAAGATTTGCGAACGTTAAAAAATGATAGAACCTCTAGTTCTTGAAATGGTATAAGTAGATAATACACTAATATTATACGACCAGTTATTATAGAGTCTGAACGAACAGCTGCAGGTCGCTTATCGCACACACTAATGAGTCGATTCGTTCAAACTTTAAGCAGAGACAAAGTGCTATGAACGACGACTGGACACAACAGCTGGTAAATATTTTACCTAGGAGGCCCTTATCAGCCGTAGACGAAAATTACACGGTCGTGACGCTGATTCAAATTGTAACAGACAGGTAACTCGATATTTTAGGCAGACTATTTTTTTATTTCACGTACGTATATCATTTTCAATTATATATAGCGTCTTAGATAAATCATTAGTATTTTTTGTGATATCTAATATACACCAGATGATGGTAGTGGGTCGGCGGTCAGGACAGTTGTTTTTGAATTAGAAGGCACGCGTTCGAACTCGACCACCGTTGAACTGACCACAAGCACGTTAAACCGTCGGTCCCTGGGATTGTTGTTTCATAGCTTGTAGCATTCGCCGGTAAGCTCCGTCCTCGACCGAATCTGCGTGGACAGCTAAAGTTGAAATCTTTGGTCTAAAAAAGATTATGGACACACCTCGCGGTGGGGTGATCAACACCAGACACAACACGGTTAGAATATCTAAACGCAAATATATTACTTAAGCGTTAATAAATACTTAGGAGGTGATTTTTTTACCTGAAACGGGCGCGGCGCCGCCGAGGGCGAGCGCGGGCGGCGCGCTGCAATTTCCATAAATCTTACGATGTCGACCTTTTGTCTTTGTCCCCAGCGCGCGGCTTAGGCAAATTCAGATCCACCGCAAATTGTCCCGCGCGCGTCGCCTCCCTCGTCCCGCCCTCCAGCAGGTCGGTGCGTGATATGTTAGACCTTCTTTGTTAACCGACCGCCTCGTATGTAAGCCCTCCGACTATCGCCTAGGATCATCTGTGAAGCGGAATCGAGCTGGATGACTCAGAAAATTTACGAGTTGTACTTGACTTTAACGGTAATTACCTAGAGTGCATCCGTTTGGGGTTAACTAAAACTATATCAAAGGTCGAATGTTTACGAAAAATGTTTCACAATATTCTTTGCTAAAAATTCCAAATTAAGGAAATCGTTGAACTGTGAGTCCACGTTGGAGATCAAAGTTTTACCCATTATTCCGATGAGGAAAATCTTATCTCGCACGCATTACTAACAATACATGCACATTCACTCTCGTGAGCGCCGTCTCATAACCTCGCGCAACTACAGGCTGCGTGAGGTGTGCGAGGTGATGTGAGTGAGTATACCTGCACCGCCATCAAGTTTACCCGCAATAACGGTGATTATCATTCATTAAAATATAAGTCATAACGTCATAAGAAATACATGAAATTGGTCTCGTGTCTACAACTTAATCCAAGTAGTTATTTAATGCTTAATTATAGATACGACAAGACTACCATAAAATATTGTTTCAAAATATTGTATTGCATAATGCTGCATTACGTACCTGCTCAACGGTTGATCTTTTAATTAAGTTTCTTACACAATACACACGGAGAGCTAAGCTTATGATTCAGGTCTACAGGTACCGAACTTAGATACCAGCTTCTTACAATTCTTAACCTTTTTATATAATCTGATGATAAATATAACAAAATAATTATTGTTATTAACAAATTACAATAAATTTAAATTTGAATTTTCAAATCATGTTCTTTGAACCCATGTGGTATTTAAAAAAAATTCTTTCAAAAATAATCAAAATTCTTTCATGACGTATGTCCGCGGTTTTATAACTGCGCCGAATTTCCAGTTAATAACAACAGTAACCACTAGTACGTGTAAAACAACTGTATCATGATATGACGTCAAACTGAAATGAAATGCGCGCACACGCGACTGCCACGCCTGTCCGGTCAGCCGTCGTTTTTTTGTCATTCCTCTATATCTCTGATTTAACCATAATCGCATATTCAACAAAATAGCATATTCGTTCATGTTCAAAGAACATACTAATGTGGTGTGACAATTGGAAAAGAGTGATGAGAATGCATCTTAAACTGTACGAAAGTATGCAGAATGAAATCCAAACACAGGAGACCAAACGTGCTATAGTACCACCTGTGATCCTGTGGCTAGAGGATCGAGCCACTGTCATCCTCTATTTACAGATCTGTAAAGGAAATAGAGGTGGCTATCGGTTTTGCAGGTTCTATGCACTTCCTGAAAATAAAGGTAATTTAATTAAGTTGTGCGAATTGTACACAGCAAAAATAAAGCAAATACTTCGAATAAACAATTCAGTACGCACACGCACATGAGTCTCGTATGAGAGCACAAATAGTGATTTGCACTATTTCAGAATGACCAACTTTGTAAAAGATAGCGGAAAAGCATTATAGATCATTATCTTGTACACTGTGAATTGAGACTACTCTATGTGTATGAACGGAGTGAATTTAGATTGGAAAACTTTGACAGATATCGAACACCCGAACAAGTTTTCAAATTATTCATCTCAATCCCTAATTAATTAGAATATAATACCTACGTACTATACATATCGTTGCGCTGTTAAACTGTTGGCGATTTTAATATTCCTGGCACACTGGTGGATGTGATTGTTTAGCCTTTGTTAAGTATGTAGAAATTGTATTTTAGTTAATTTCTGGGAAAGGAAATAAAAAAATTTAATACATGCGTAGATGTTCAAAATCAGTCAATCTTCTCATATAAATATTTGATTCTTTATATGACGATTGGTATTAGACGAGCTAATTCGACTGTCAGCTGTGAGTCATATGCTGCATATTATTGTATGTGGCAGGCAATCGACTGAAATAAATGATCACAAAATTTACATGTGTTCTTTGAAACCGTTGTTTTATATAAGACATTAAAACTCTTCATTTACATGATCCGTGATAAAATGTAATACAAAATTGCAAAAATATATATTTTTTGACAAATTGTGTCTTTTACATGATTTGTTTTTGTGAAAATTATTTCATAATCTTAGGTCATTTGTTACACTATAATTAAGTTTCCTAGACTTTTCTAGCGCAAATACTAATAATACATGCGTTATTGTTATTTGAAAAAATACCTGCAACATGCATTTGATTATCCAAGGAATGTTCCTTCACAACATCTTATACACTCTCCCTCCTGAAGCAAATCACGTGGGATAGTCAGAATGCCGAAAATTAATCTTTGTGCCTCGAAGTTGTTTCACTGTGGGCGTTAACAAAACATTTTTATCCCAAAGGAAACGGAACCCCGCAAAGTTTTTAATTGAGTACACGCTTCAATAATCCCCGCACCAGAAGACTCATTAATTAAGTAAAGGTTCTGCAATTCGATTAAAATGGCCATCCATTATTCAAAGGATGTTGAAAACAAACAACTCGGAGGGCCCCCCTTGGTAATTAAATATAATTTTAGTAACAAATGTTACAATTTCAAAGGAAGCATAATGAATAGCTGTTATGGAATTAGCGGAATCGACATAGATTTGTTTCTGCGTCGATATTAAAAAGACAGAAATCAGAAATTGATATAAAAATTTTCAAAACTTAATAATTTATTTATATGCAAATAACGAAACAGTTGGAAATTAGTAGGTATTTCAGGATATGCTCTGTATAATCGACTATTTTTTCTTTGGGATTTTTAAATTAATTGTAATTTTAAAAAACTAAAATATCATAAGTATTTTATTAATTAAAATTTTAATATTAGTCTGGTTTTAATATCTACTGTCACCTTTACCATTAATCATATATTTTGTATGGTTTATTATTAAAGAAACCATACAATACAATAATAAATCAAAACACATTAAGGATTGCGGAAGTCCAGTAAATTTAAAATAAATGTTACCGTGCCCATCGAGGTTTGGACAGCTTAAGTCTTTAAATTTAAACATAGCAACATTATTTTTTAAATTGAATTAAAATTGGTGATATAATTTTTAATTTTCATTCAATGCTACGTATATTTTAATATATTACAAAAAAGCTTTCATATATACTGTTATCATCTTGTACACATGTTACACGTTATATGCATTAGCATCTCCGTGACGCGAACACGAGATTTTACCCATCTCAAAATCTCTTAATGCGCCTATTTAACTTCGCGCGTTTTCATATCAATAACCACGTTTCATAACCGAATAACTGGAAATAAACAAATGAAACACAATACCAAGAATTGGCTTAGGGATAGAATCTTTTCGCATGTCCCCTCGGTTATTGAACCTCGCAAGTTAGGTACTTGCATCCGGATCAGGAAGGCAACTGTCACGCATGAATTCGCGGCTCTCGTGAAATATGTAATCAACCTGATAAATCCGAGGTTGCTCCAACATGAGCTCGTCCGACCGTCGCGATTTATCGGCACGGGCAGCGTCGCCGGGCGGCCGCTCGTGGGCGGCCACCTCCGGCCGATCGAAAAGTTATTCGACACTGGCGGGCGGACGACGGCGACAGTCGCCGCGGCGAATTTACAGCTTCGCGAACAAACTTTCGCCCGCCACTCGAATGATTTCGCCGCGTCGGTTACGTATCTACCGCAAATGTGTCGATTAGTTGCGGAGGTCGTAAATGGAAGTAATAAAATGCCAAAACACGAGGACGAAGAAGTTATTTCGTTACATGATTTTATTCATTGGAAAAAAATATCATCGAAATAAGTCGTTTTGTTTGATTAGAATTCTGTTTTATCTTGTAGTCAATATATTAAATCATCGATTGGTCATACTGTTTAATTTATCGTTAAAATTGGTACATGGGTGATCCATTAATTTATAGAATATTTACCAGCATTTGCTCAATAAATACGATCTGTTTGTAAATTTACATCTCCTAGACAATTTACAAGGCATATCGAAATGAGAACGAAAATATCGATTGTTTTCGATTTTATACAGGGACATGCTGTCTGTTGTTGCAGTCGCCACTCACATTAGTCACGTACCAGAGATGGCATCATATAAATTTAACGATAGCTATATTCTTCTTATGTCCCCGGCGTTACCTGTCTCCCGCTGTACGACATGCAATGAATATATGAACACCTATAATGTTGCGGACGACGGTGTATAGTTGTAATGCAAAATAAACCACTATGAATAATAATTAAACGAAATAGGCTTAAGCTCACAATGTTCGCATGTAAATAAATTATGTGAGTTATAAGCGGCCGTGTCCATAGAGGGACAAATCTGTGTAAGCACATTATCGTAATAACTTGTGTATGTATACGATATATGTTGTAATAACTTGTACGTATTGCGTCATCCTCGTACGAGCGAGACGAGAATAGGTGAATACATGACGCAAGAACACCGAGGTATTGCATCATCCTCGAGTGAGCGAGATAGACAACGCTAGGTAGAGCGGGGATAGGCGGCGCGGACACTTAGGAGTAAAGCCAAAGAGAACAATAAAGATATGATATTGGCGTGTGTTTTATTATCCCTGAGATTGATTATGAACATATTCGGTTCATTATGGCATGAACATATTCGGTTCATGAGTCCGCTGGGCTGTCAGTATGTCATGAGAACATACTGGACAGATGCATCCACGCCGGCGGTGGCGGCCGGGATCGTATGGCTGTATGGCCCGAAAATTAGGTGAATAGACATTTAGGGCATACAGCCAGCTCGCTACCGCATAAACGGGTGGATAAGGACACTAGTTAGGTAAAGGGATAAACGGGATAAGAACAGCGCGGTGTCCGCCCGCTACGCGTTGTAAGTACAGTATAGATTATGGACACGGCCTAGAATTATAAGTACTACAATAAGGTTTATTTTAATGGTGTATAATAATGGTGTATAAATAATAGAGTAGCATGTAAAATAATAATATGAAAGAAATAAATAAGAAAGCTGAATCCCTGCGGGGGGAAAGGGGAACGCAGTAGACACCCGCCGGTCACACGGAGAGAGGTGAACACTCCCGCCTATAAGCAGGGCCAGCCTAAGGTGCGTCCAGTTCGAGTGCAGCGGCCGACGGGAAGCAACAAGAAGAGGAAGCACCGCCGGGTGAAGCTCAGTTCAGTTCAACAACGACGACGGCGTTTCATTCAGCGACGACCGCCGCGCGCCCGGTGCTCGATTTGTAGAGAAGCGCATTTGGCTTCTAGTTGCCCGCGTCTACTGAAAGCTGACGTTGATGAGAGATGGAACATGGCAAAGAAATCAAGAGTGTGTTTTAAGTGCCTGAAGTACAGGAAATTCAGACATCGTTGCAACCTACGTCCCTCCGGGTTGACGGTTGTAGACGCACCCACCACCCGCTTCTGCACTCAAATAAAAGAACTGGCGAAGAGTCTACGACTTCACATCACGAAGCGACGACAACACTTAAAGCAGTAGTGACGTCGGCGCGCCATCGTTCATCATCGACGCTGTTAAAGATGATTCCAGTGGTAATACGAGGCGCGACTGCTACGTTATCTACGTTCGCATTATTAGACGAAGGGTCTACTGTCACGCTGATGGAAGCCGCTGTTGCCGAACGCGTCGGAGCGACCGGCCCGAAGGAGCCGTTCACCATAGAGAGAGTGGCCGGCGCTCGGATAAACGCAAATGAGTTTAGAAGATAAGTATCACGATCCGGGACTGCATCAGAAAGCGGAACATCCGCTGGTAGCTCACACTGTGCGCGATCTCCATATAGTCGATACCCGACAACATCGTCGAAGAGTGAGCATCTGGCGGATATTCGAAGTCAAATCACTTATGCGAGCGGTACACCCACCATTTTGCTGGGCCAAGACAACTGGCATCTTATCGTGACGCGCGGCGTGAGGAGCGGTGGCCTTCAACAGCCTGCAGCCTCGTTCACCGAACTGGGCTGGGTGCTGCACGGCCCGTGCTCGCGTCGTGGGTGGCGAGCTCGAGTGAACTTAGTACAGTCTCGAGAAGTTGAACAAGAAGACTCCATCGAAAAGCTTATTAAAGAACATTTCGCTCTGGACAACATAGGAATAACACCACGACGGCCGAAGACGGATCCAGAGAAGCGTGCTCTCGACATTCTGGACAAAGAGAGTAGAAGAATGACAGACGGTAGATTCCAAACGGGATTTGGCGAAAAGATGACGTCGACATCCCGAATAATAGAACCACGGCGTTGTCTCGTTTGCATAATTTGGAGAAAAAACTAAGGCATGATGAAGAATTGAAAGCGAAATATATAAAACAGATGCGACACCTGTTCGATAATGGATACGCCGAAAGGCGCACGAGCCACCGACGCCCGGACGCACCTGGTACTTGCCTCATTTCGCGGTCGTTACGCCATGGAAGCCGAAACCCAGAATTGTATTCGACGCCGCCGCTTGTAGCCACGCGTATGTCTTACTGACTTGCTGCTGCCGGGACCGGATTTGCTTCAGTCACTGCCAGGAATATTGATGAGATTTAGACAGCATGCGGTGGCGGTCACGGCAGATATAAAGGAGATGTTCTTGCAGATCAGAATACGGGAAGAAGATAGAGACGCATTACGATTCCTGTGGCACAGCGATATATATAAAAAACAAGAATGCTGAAGAACATCGGAAGGAGCACGCGAGGGCTGCTGACGCGATCGTCTATAACCATTACATGGACGATTACCTCCAGAGCTTCCCTACCGTCGAAGAAGCGACGAGAGTGGCGAAAGAAGTAGCACTGGTCCATAACAAAGCCAAATTCGAACTCTGAAAGTGGGCATCGAACGAACCGGCCGTGCTAGAGGCTGTCTCATCTACGTCGAGTCAAGATGCGGAGATAAAATTAGATCCGGAAAATCCTGGGACTCATATGGAGGCCGGCGAGAGATATTGTCCTACAATTTAGACATGAAGAGGTTAGCCGCGACATAGCCGACGGTGAAAGACGGCCGACGAAAAGAGAGGCGCTCCGGACCGTCATGTCCCTTTATGATCCTTTGGGGCTGATCACACCGATCACTGTCGGCGCGAAGAGGATCCTGCAGGCGACGTGGAAGACGGGGCTGGGTTGGGACGAAATCATCGCGGACGAGCTGCACGAGCAATGGAAGGACTGGCTGGGTAAGATGCGGGCGCTGGTTCAACTCGAGATCCCGCGCTCGTACTTATGCTATACGAGAGCCGTCTCGCTGCAGCTGCACACGTTCGTCGACGCTAGCGAAACAGTCTACGCCGCCGCCGTCTACTGGAGGATGCGGACGGACGATGGGAAGGTACATGTCTCTCTCGTGGCAGCCAAAGGAAGAGTGGCGCCGCTAAAGGTGACGTCGATACCGCGGCTGGAGCTTCAGGCCGCCGTCCTGGGTAGCAGATTAGCGAAAACCGTGACGGAGGAACACGATTTGAGGCCCGAGCGTAGAGTATTCTGGTCGGATTCCAGAACAGTGTTGACCTGGATCCGGACCGGAGCTCGGAGCTACAAACCGTTTGTAGCGCATCGGATAGCCGAACTAGAAGAAAGCACGAAGAAGGTGGAGTGGAAATGGGTCCCGACAAAAGAGAACGTCGCAGACGACGTCACACGTGACGCGCCAAGCAATCTGGATCAAGATCACAGATGGTTTCACGGCTCGTAGTTCTTATATAAAGAAGAAGACGATTGGCCTACGGAGCGCGTCACTCCAACTGTCGAAACCGGAGAAGAACGAGTACTCCACTGCACCTCCGCACCGGCGGGAGATATTCGAAAAGCAATGCCCAATATAGAAAAGTATTCGTCATGGCTACGTCTGGTGAGAGCGACGGGTCGAGTACTGCAGTTTATCGACCTGTGCCGCCGGCGGGAGAGCATTTACGCAGCGAAGCACAAGCGAACCAGGAAGAAGGAAAACGAGCCCGCCTGGACGCCAAGTCACAAAGTCAGCGCTGGAGTGCCGAGGACAGCCGGTAGCGCAAAACAGAAGAAGACGGCGATACGACCGCTACCAGCTGAATACGAGCTAGCCGCAGAACAGCTGCTGACGAAGGCTGCGCAGATGGACAGCTTCGAAGAAGACATCAAGAGGCTGATGAAGGGGCATCCCGTGGAGAAAGAAAGCAGACTCCATGGCCTAAGCGTGACGATGGATCAAGGGATGATAAAATTAAATACGCGCATAAGCAGAGTCGAAGGTGTAGGAGAGACGACTAAGAGTCCTGCCGTTCTGGCGGGCGAGCATCCATACACCCGTTTGTATATCGCCTGGACGCACGTCAAGATGCATCACGGAGGAGTCGAGACGGTAGTGAACGAGCTACGGCAGCGCATCTGGGTGCTGCGACTCCGACCGAGCGTGCGGTCCGTCATACGCAGCTGTCTTCCATGCCGCATTAGAAAAATGAAGCCGACGGAACCCCTCACAGGTGAACATCCCAGTGCGCGCTTGGCGCACCACCAGAAGACCACCTTCACGGGCCTGGACTTCTGCGGCCCGTACTTGGTCACCGTGGGCCGCCAACACCACAAACGATACGTGGCCCTATTCACGTGTTTGACCACGCGAGCCGTTCATCTCGAGCTCGCGGGGTCCCTCTCCGGACGCAGCGATACTCACTCTCAGGCGCTTCATGGCGCGCCGAGGGTGTCCGACGGAGATCTGGAGCGACAGGGGCACCAACTTCGTGGGGGCGGACAACGAGCTGCGAAGAGAGGCGCTACGGGCGTTCGAAGAGGAAGCATCAGAGCACCTGGTCCGCTGGCGATACATACCGCCGGGCGCACCATTCATGGGGGGAGCCTGGGAGCGCATGGTCCAGTCGGTGAAGAGGGCTCTCACCACCGTTCTCCAGGAGCAGCATCCGAGGGAAGAGGTGCTGTCGACGCTGCTGGCCGAGGCGGAGTTCACGGTCAACAGCAGGCCGCTCACCCACGTGTCCGTGTCCGCCGAGGATCCGGAGGCGCTCACCCCGAACCACTTTCTGCTGGGCGGCGCGGCGCGGGTACCAACACCGGGCGCGTTCGTCGAGGCCGATCTCAACAGTCGACAGCAGTGGCGTCGTGCTCAGCGGTTAGCGGACCACTTCTGGCAGCGCTGGCTTCGGGAGTACCTGCCGCTGCTTCAACGACGCCATTCATCACAGCAGAAAGGGACGCCGCCGGAGGTCGACGACATGGTGCTGATCGTCGACGAGAACCTGCCGCGGAACACGTGGCCGAGAGGAAGAGTGCTGGAGCTCTATCCCGGGAAGGATGGCGTGGTACGAGTGGTGGAGCTGCAGACGGCTGCCGGGCGCTTGAAGAGGCCAGTAAAGAAGATCGTCGTCCTCCCGAAATGAAATGCAAGAATTGCACGGCGGGAGAATGTTGTAATGCAAATATGCTATAGACGACGGTGTATAGTTGTAATGCAAAATAAACCACTATGAATAATAATTAAACTAAATAGGCTTAAGCTCACAATGTTCGTATGTAAATAAATGATGTGAGTTGTAAGCGGCCGTGTCCATAGAGGGACACATCGGTGTAAGAATATTATCGCAATAACTTGTGTATGTATACGATATGTTGTAATAATTTGTACGTATTGCGTCATCCTCGTACGAGCGAGACGAGGATAGGTGAATAGATGACGCAAGAACACCGAGGTATTGCATCATCCTCGAGTGAGCGATAGACAACGCTAGGTAGAGCGGGGATAGGCGGCGCGGACACGTAGGAGTAAACCGAACAATAAAGATATGTTATTGGCGTGTGTTTCATTATCCCTAGATTGATTATGAACATATTCGGTTCATTATAACATGAACATATTCGGTTCATGAGTCCGCTGGGCTGTCAGTATGTCATAAGAACATACTGGACAGATGCATCCACGCCGGCGGTGGCGGCGGGATCGTATGGCTGTATGGCCCGAAAATTAGGTGAATAGGCATTTAGGGCATACAGCCAGCTCGCTACCATAAACGGGTGGATAAGGACACTAGTTGGTAAAGGGATAAACGGGATAAGAACAGCGCGGTGTCCGCCCGCCACGCGTTGTAAGAACAGCATAGATTGGACACGGCCTAGAATTATAAGTACTACAATAAGGTTAATTTTAATGGTGTATAAATAATGGTGTATAAATAATAGAGTAGCATGTAAAATAATAATATGAAAGAAATAAATAAGAAAGCTGAATCCCTGCGGGGGGAAAGGGGAACGCAGTAGACACCCGCCGGTCACACGGAGAGAGGGGTGAACACTCCCGCCTATATAAGCAGGGCCACCCTAAGGGTGCGTCCAGTTCGAGTGCAGCGGCCGACGGGGAAGCAACAAGAAGAGGAAGCAGCCCGTCGCAGGGGGTGAAGCTCAGTTCAGTTCAACAACGACGACGGCGTTTCATTCAGAACCCTATCACGTGGAGGAACAATCGTCCTTCACATATAACGTAGTTACTATGTTCATGTATGAGCCAATCGCGGTCTGAAATAATTTTTGTTATTTATTTGTTTCACTTAAATGTAAAGTATACAAGAATTGGCTAAGGTGCCTTTAAATGTTATTGCCCTTGGTGATTTAAATTTTTAAATATTTTTTTTACAAAAAATATTGTATCGTAAATGTGAATAAGTTATTACAGAATTGTTTAAAACGTATTTAACAACATACTACTTCTAAATTCTCTTTGTAACATACATGCGCATAACATAAGGGTGTTCCATCAAAACGAACATTTTTTTCTTGCTGACACATGAAAATTTTGTTAATACATCGAGAAAAAAAAATTCTCTGAAAGTTTGAGTCTTTAATTTTATTTTAAGTGGTTCCTTTCGATAATTCAATATTGCCCATTTAAATAACGTGTAAATTACGATTTTTTTATTTCAAATTAATATATGTAGTTCGGTTTGGTATCACGATTTTTTATTGCGATTAGTCAAAAATTTGTAATATATTAGTGACTCTTAATAAGTGCCCAATAACATTTTTATTACTTGAACGGCCTCACCTCAGACTCGAAAATGCAATTTTCTTGTAAATTGTTATGTTTTCTTTCTCATCAGCGTAACAGCTGAAATTACAAAAATAATGTCAAAGAATAATTTGTAGGAAATTAAATTACCTACAAAGATATCTTCTGTGTGGAATTTTTGAAGTACGTAGTCCATAAGATATAAACTGTTTAATGAATTAAAAACAAAAAAATATTTAAAATTTCAATTTCAACCTCCAAAGTAATGTCAAATTGAGCATTGATTTAATTTTATTGTATATGCATAATGGTATGAAAGAAGAGACAAAATAATAAAATGGAATCAATGCTCAATTTGACATTATTTTGGAGGTTATATCACAAACTGAATGACACATAAACAACACACAAATGAATTCAAACAAAAAAAACAAAAATTTAATCAAAGTAGTAATTAAAGTTGAATTAAATATTGAAATTAAAATGTTGGAAAAAAATTATTGTTATTATGTGTTTATCATACGCTTTATAAGACAATTAAAACACAACAACATAAGAACACAGCAACTACGCGTTTTTATATTTACTAAGTCTGCATTCTGAGACTGTCATGACAATAAATGTATTTATGTGCTTCTGTTCTCGACCTACTACGCTAGGTGGAGCACGAGTGTGGGTCCCGTGAACGAATTATAGGTGGCCCGCGTGAGCAAGTTTGGGAATTCCCGCGAAGTTGAAAAAGTGTCACCCGCCTTATTTCATTTATTAATTTCAGCGATTTCTTTTTTGTCTTTACTACCAACATCAGATCTGATGCCCGACACAGAAGATTCATTAAGACTGAGACTATGTCAGACGTACGTTACTAATATCAATTGCTAATGTTTTGATTGTTATTATATACAATTTTGTTAGTTTACTTGCCAGATGTTGCAATTATTTTATAATTGTGTTAAATTTCAGAGTGTTGTATTTTTTTTTTCTCTCTCAACACTTTTTCAGTTGCCTGCCAAAGATATTTGAATCGTCGAATTAGCGCGACTGTTAAAAAGGTTGGGCAAGCCAGATTTAGAAAATAATTCACATTTTTTATTCAAGAAACTTTTTAATATGTATGGTGGATATTAGGGCGACGACAAACCAAATATAATATAATATATTTTTATATCCATATATCTTTTACCGCCAATCACGGACATTGTAAGCGAGCACAACAACAATGTATTATCACTTTTAACCTTTATCATTACCTATTGTTTTATAGAAATTCAACAGCTCCTATTCATGTCTTCGTCTGTCGGTTAAGATGGGAAAGTAGTGTTTAAGTTTATCAAAGTAAACTATATAGAGATGAGCAAACGCACCGCCTTAGGAAGCGATAAAGTATCGGAGCCCGGTAAACAGCCGCATTGAATATTCATGCACCGAACTTACTCCCAACTTCGAGATAAGAAATTATGGTAATGATGTTAAATCGGCATAATCCGTCTTGCCAGTTCACACAATTCCCCCAAACCGCTTGTAATTTATTTTCAGACATTTTCGACTCATTTAAATATTTTTTTAAAAATAGACTTATCCGGTGCGGCAATGGGCGGATGATGTAAAGTGAACATTAATAATGGTGAATTCGTTATCTATAAATTCATTGTATATGAACTTCTATTCCTGAGTAAAGAAAAAAATATGATTTTATATAATTGCCTACCTTTAAACATCGAATCTGTACACGCTATCATCGTTCACGGGACAATCGATGATAATTATATTGCATTAGCGATTATAAATGAATTTCTCATTTTGTGAAATTAAAATAGACTATAAAAAACATTGAGATTAAAATTTGACCAGAGAAATATTTTAACTGTTGAAATTCAGCTAACGCATATTACCATCCCGAATGGATGAATTTACCGAAGAAAACATTAAAATTCTGTTCTCAGACTACCGACCTACTAGCGCTTTAGAGGCCAAGTACCGATGCAACGATCGCCCTTACCGTTTGTACTTAAAGATACTTCTAAGTTTCAGTGAACGAGGTTAATTCAGTGTTATACAGACCGAGTCTTATGTTGAAAATATGAAAATGCTTTTTATAATCGATCGATACGCATCTTTACATGTGCAATATTTTGACCCTTTTTTTTGATATTCATCTTTAAAATCATGAAATACATTAAAAAAACTATCCAAGTGTGAATACGCAATGCCCAAGTGTGTTACACAAGAAGTAACAACTAAAAATATTTAACACCATTAAGAGTTACATACCGTGCATGCTTCATACAGACAAACGCATGGACAGACAGCAGAACCTTAATAATAGGTTTCCATTTCAGAATTTGAACACGGAACCTTAGAAACAGCAATTATCATCAGTATGCGAGCGAACGTGAGTAGCGGCTCTTCTCTAGCCATGCAGCGATCAAATGACCTTTATGGAACAAGCGGTGCAATCTCATCCTTACTTATTTTATTTTAAACTTTAATATAATAATAACTTCTGTTATTATTATATTATTATACACAATATAATAATAACAGAACGTTATTATTATATTGTGAAAGTTACTATCATAAGGGTTTAAAAGTAGATTGTATGTTAGTGATAAATTAACCTACACGCAAGGCATGTTGTGTTGGTATGTTTGGTCACACGAATCTTCACTTCACGAAATTACTTTAAACATTCATTAAATCGATAATCGTGTATATTTGTAGATATGGTTGCTATTTCGCAATTTCTATCTTGTGTAAATGTGTACAAAGCTTATTTAATCATTTGAAATACAATAAGGACAACGTCGAGTTATTTGTCAAATTTAAATGCACTTTTGTGTTCTTCCCTGTTCATATGATTACCGATGAGAAAATTTAATAGCGGTTATTAACGACCTCAATGCTTCCATTTCGGCGTCTATACTGAAGGCCTCTCGGTCTACTACACCACGCACTAGCTACTCTTTGTCTACGTTAGTATAACAGCGTGGTATATTTATTACACTTATGCTTATAGCTTTAACCGTAGATATCAAGTTCGTTGAACTCGGCTTTAAACATTAGGGCAGTTATTATTTTTAAATATGAACGACGGCGATAGCAAGACCGATGGCGAAAATATAAAAATTTCAGCACTGAATGCAATACGGATTTGCAAAATTGTGTTTTTTGATTTCAATTAAAAAAAAATCAATTTGAATATTAAAAAATCAATAAATTTAGATTTTTAAAATTCGCAGATGTCCAATAATGGTGTTATATTCTCTTTACTTCGTCTTCGTAGCCCAAGTCAAGTGATCGACGTGTCTATAATAAAATCCCTTTTTCTTTGAAGAATTATTTTTAATTAAATTCAATGTTACAATGTTCGATAGAATAAAACGTTATAGATTAAGGATTAATATTAAGGATAGATGTTGCCTGTGATACGGTTATGCGTAGACTCTCTTAGAATGAGGGGGTGCCTCTGGTTATATATCAAACGGGTGAACAAAGAAGTCGCCATCGGCGGCTTACGTTTGTCGATCCCAATTTTATCTATAGGTTTAATTTATTACTTTGTTTTCGTGCTTTGAACAGAAAGTATCTGTTTGGTGCTCTCGAAAGTCGGCGTCCCTTTTAGATAATGAATTATCTATACAACTTTGGGGATCCCTTGTCTAGGAGGATCATGACCTTATATTAATATTATGGGTTTTGCCCTTAAGTCCCGTCTGCGCCATAGGCGGCAAGCTCACAAACAGATAAGAATTCAAAGAATTCATTATAGAATTCGGCACGTGTGGATAACAATATGGATGGTACATAGGATTATGTATAACATTTTGTATGGTACGTAAGACTGACAAAATTTTTGCTTGACGCCTTCATAGAGTATTTAAAATAAGATGAAAAGTCGTCCATCACTAGCAGGTTTCGTTATCGTCCCCGTTTTCGCGAAGCTGTATTTTGAATTGTTAAGTAGCTTTCGGTGATTTAAATTATTGATGGCAATTAATTACTTAATTCAGAGACAATGAATGACTTAAAATTAGATAGGTTTAACCTCTTGCAAACAGCGGTAACTCAAATCGTATATAAGACTTTGCATGAATCTTTTTTCAGCAGAAAGTAACTAAATCACAGTTCTCACGATGGCATTGCGTGATAGGAGTTTGACATATCTTTGTGATTGTAGTAAATTTGTAAATTGCATCACGTTTTCTTCATTCACTGTCAAAGCAACAATTATTGTTTAAATTTTTTTCGTGTGTAGAAGAAAAATGAAAGCAGAATCAATGCAATGGAGATGCGATTCTTGAGTGGAATGTGTGGAGTATTTAGAAGAAACAGGTATAGAAATGGTAATGTCATAATAAAGTGTGGTTTGAAAGATAATGTGGAGAAAGGAATGTTGCGGTGGTTTGACTAAACGGAAAGAGTGAATAAAAGTAGACTGACAAAGAAAATTTATATGCGAATGTGTGTGATGGAAGCGTCGGTAAGTAAAATCCTAGAGAATCTCATGCCGACCAAATTAGTGGCATATAAGATAAATGCCGGATTTTCAAAACCAGAGACCTACGAGCTCGCATGAAACGATTGGTGGATATCAGTGAAGCAAGAGATGTGTGTAATGATCTTACCATGTGGAGGAGATCTATGGTCTCTGGTTACACTTCAAGGAAATAATTGTGAGTATACAGAAAAAATAATGATATTTCAGAAATGGAAATCATAACACTTCACACAATGAACTATTATTATGACTTACGTATATTATTTTTATATAATTTTTTAATTTATTTGACCTTTGTAAGAAAGCAAATACGCTACGCTCCACAAGGTAGTACTTCACGTCAGACAAATTCAACAAGATCGTTCAGACACGACGAGCCAGTATCATCTATCATAGCCTAAAACGCAACCTTGCAGAGACAAGGGTATACGGCTGAGAGGGATTCGCTGGGGACTAAATTATTCCGTATCATATAAACCACTGTTGCGTAGTAATTGTTCTAAGAATTTTATACATTGTATTTTTAACTAATCTACTTATCTGATAAAGTAATTGAATTAACTCAACAACAATATTATAAACATTATATTTTTGGTTTATATGAAAGAGCTATATTGTGAATTGTTTATTTTGACCTTGACCAATTTGATCATGACCTTATTTTGACCAATGAACCTTATTACTTATCATGTGATATCACATTCCGGAAATCTCTTTTACTGCGATTAGCAAGCAAAAGTAATATCGACTACTTATGTCTTTTAAAAGAAACCACTTTCTCTGTAGAAATTTATTTATATACTGTATGAAGTTGCAACTATGTCGTTCTATGCATTACATATTTTTTAATAGCCGTTTGTGACGTCATATCTAGTTTTACCATTGAAAACTTTACAAACTGTTTCAGATGCTTTTCATTCCCATTTAATGAAAAAAGTAAAAAATTGTGGAATCACCTCAGTACTCGACTGTCCGCTAGTCCATTTATTCCTTTGTTATAGCAGTGCATCGCATTTTTACACACTCCATTGTGTAGGGCGACGTTGGACTTATATTTAAAGTCCATTTCAGGTCCCATAGTCACTTTTATCAGGTGTAAAATTTTGCGGTTTTTTAGATTCCAAAATTGTTAGTTTTGTATTTCCTTCCGCGCTAACTTTAAAACATATTTTTGAAAATGTCGAAAAATTTAGAATAAAAGAGCTTTGTAAATAAACTCAATGAAAATTGTTCTGCATAATATCTGTTAACCGGAGGTTTAGACAAACCACAATTTTCGGTTTTAGATAATAGCAATCTAGTCATGAGAAGGCAAGAGAATTTCAAGACAACACGAGTACCTAGATATCATCCTCTCGAACATTTACTTGTGCGGATATTATTTTCCATCAAATATTTCAAATTTATTCTATTTCATTGGTTTTATGGAGCCTTTATCTCATATGGCTGGTTTTTATTTAAAACATCCTACAAATATGAATTATCGAATAACAAGGAATGACATAAAAATATATAAGAATAACATATAAAATTTATATTAGTAGAATATCAACGACTTACACAACTCCTTTTATCTCCTGAATATTTATCTAGATCTGCGAATTAAAAGCGATTTACAAAAACATATTTATTATTATAATAAATAAGAGAGGAATAAAAAACTATTTATTACTAAAAACACATTTTATTTTCCTAACGACCTAAGGACCCATTGGTTAACGGATTTTGGAAATTCAGTTCTTTGATTTGATCAAGTAACTGATTTTTTTTAAGTAAGTCGTTTGTAATTCTTTTTTATATTAAAAAAAACAGTTTAGGTTTGGATCTAACCACATGAATAATACTTTCCTGTGATTTTTTTTATTATATAGAAAATATTAAACATATTGCCATATTTCATAGTACGATGAACAACGAATATAATTGAATCTAAATATTTCCACGTATTTATTAAAATCAAAAAATAATTATATAGTATAAAACAAAGTCGCTATCGGCGTCTATTTGGATGTTTTTGTTAAATCTTTTAAATTGAGAAACGGATTTCGATACGATATTCACCACTTACAATTGTTATACATACACATATGTATAAAAACCGCTCATTTAATTTGTAGAAGGTTGAGAAGAGTCGATGTTTGGTGATCAAGTCTTAAAAAATATTTTTTCTCGGGCTTACATCGCTAACGATTGCTAAACCTTATGAGATACATGAAAACAGTGTATGCGCAGGATTGTGTGTCTTTTACGACAGACTACAAAGAAGACGGCGTTGTTGTTACTTCTACGTCTTAAAGAGCATCCACAGAAATCATTTTATCATCAGAAATCTATCATCAATATTTTACATATATCAACGGATTGTATTAGCGAAGCAATCCGACCGATATAATAATAATTCTTATCCTATGAGATATGTTAGTTACATTGGGCGTTTGATGTAAATCAAAACTTCTGTTTGCAGCATCTGATATATAGAAGGGACTGTCTGTGTATTAGTTGTCTATGCATTCTTACATCTTTCATCTGATTTAGATGACGTTTCGATGTGTTTTAAGCTTGAACGGGAAGTTTTACATTTCCATTTCTTTAAGATTTATATCCAAGTACGACGTCATTATATTGTATCAACTACGACTTACGGAATCTCCTTTTTGAAATTCGAGTTATAGAGTATAATTATGTATTATCAATACTTCGTAGGGAAACAACATTTTGTTTGAGTTACAAAGTCTAAATAATTCGAGATACCGCGTATTTTGGGGTTCATCGGAAGGGAATGCCAATTTTTTTTTTCGACTTACTGAGGATTTCGACTTAACGAGGTTCGAGTTATTGAGATTCCACTGTATTCGTACTAGGGAAAGTGAACGTTTTACAAATATCAGTTCAGTATATTTAATGTTCCAGCATGGAATTAAAAAATGAGAATGAGAAATCTCCAAGTTCAGGTACACCGTCACAAGTTAACGTACATACCAAAGTTAATATAGCAGCGAGAAACACGAAGGTTTTATTTATTTCGATTTTCCAGCACGCAAACCTCCAGATAAATAGTTTCCGAGACGTGAGCTGCTGTAAGGTAAGAAATATTTTCTTCACAAACAGAAATTTCCCGGCAAACAGTTCCGGCGGGTCCCGGCTGGTTCAATCTGTAAAATTGATATTGGAGTACTCCAAGGGGAGGGAGGGGCGTTGGGAGGAGAAACATCAAAAAGGATTATCTCCAGTCTTCGAGTTTTTTTCTAAAAAATCTCGCTTTTTTTTCACCGAATTCACGTTTTAATTGCGCTCTAAATAAGAATTGTAATTTAACTCTTTTCCCCCATCGGTTCTTTTTTTTTTGACGATCGCGAAGCACTTAAAAGCGAATCGTAACGAAGCGATTTTAAATGCTTCACGTTCATCAAACGAATATTTAATCTTAATAGAAATTATCGTTCGTAAATAAATTACATCCAATTAAGACGTTAATAAAATTATATTCGAGTGTAACAGGATGGCTTTATCTAATTAAGTGAGGAACTTAAAAGTAATGAAATTATTACGTTAAAATTAACTTTCTCGCAGAATGAATTTTAAAACCATTTATTTTTATATGATGCCAAATTTGTTATATAAGTAAGGCATTTCGTACGGGTTTCTCTTTTGAAAAAAATTTCTGTAAGGTAGGTTTATTGTAGATATTTATTTTTCAAATCAGATTATTTTTATAGACAAAAGAAATCGTTGTTTTTTGAACATAATTAATTTTTATCGAAGCTAACCTACTAATTTATCTAAGACTTTTATAATCTAGAACAAATGACAGGTTATCAGGCTTACATATTACTGAGTCGTTGTCAAACATATACACTATCAAGGGCTGATTGAATTCAAGATCTAAAGAAATTATATTTCATGATTATTATTATTATTCATAGAATTATATTTAAAAATATATTCTTTTAAAAGAAAAAAATATGATATAACCTTTTTAGAGTAAGAAAATTAAATTGGAAACTGAAACAGTAATAGTTCGAAAATTATTAAAATAAAATATTTTAAAAAAATTGAACAGACTTCAAAAAATGAATGAGGAACTCACTAAAAAGTAAAAAATAATCGAACTTAGATTTTTAACACAAAAAAAAACGTTTTAAAATAAAATACGTACATAATAATCGTTATATTAACTAAATAAAAGTAAAAAAAAAACCTTATTTAATCTATCTACTATACGTATTTTATATTCTACTATATACACACAATTTAGCTTAGTATCTACCTAAACCTATTTATCTATTTACATTATTGCGAATAGGTTTGATCATCTCGCGAGTTGATTGCCGTTCGCCAACATACTACTTGTCGTGGTAGGTACCAGTAGCACAGTAAGTGAATCGCGCGCAGCTTATGCCCAGTAGACTGCCGGAGGACCGCTGCGGACGGACGAGACACGTGAGCGCGTCGCGTATATTTGTGTAAATGACACATAAAAATTTTAACAAAAAAAAAACCGACTTCAAAACAAAAACTATTCCAAAACTAATAAATATGCACTTAAAAGCAAAAAAGGATTCCGGATTCTTCTACAATCTAATAATCAACATACTTTTTCTACTCGTCAATATGTAGGTACGATGTATGTGTTTACCGCGCAAAAAGGTAGGTAGGTGGGTATCTATGAAGTGGATAGGTATCCACTTCAAATTTAACTCAACATACACCTATGAATAACAAATAATGATTAAAATATTTTTTAGAGTTCTCCTAAGTAAAATTTAATGGAATAAATTAGATTACTTAAAAGTCAAACAAATTGTTACGATAATATAACGTAGTTACAATTATTGTTAATTTTGGAGTCCGTGTCAGCCAAGGAAACTACAATATACCTAGCAATAGATACCGACTCTAAAACTCTAAAAAATATTTGGATTATAGTTTATTATTCATAGGTATATGTTGAGTTAAATTTGAAGTGGGTACGTATGTACCTACCTACCTTCTTGCGTGGTAAACACATAGATCGTACCTAAATATTGATGAGTAGAAAAGTGAGTTAATTATTAAGCTATAGAAGAATACGCAATTATTTTTTTACTTATCAATGCATATTAATTTGTTTAGAATAGTTTTTTTTTTGAAGTCGGTATTTTTTTGTTCAAATTTTTGCTACACCTATTTCTGTATGTTATATTTTCATTCCATATAAAATTCTTTATACCCTAGCAATATTCAACACTGCGTTTTTATTTGTTTATGGTTTCACAAAATAAATCAAAATTATCTATTACGATATATCTTTCACAAGAGTAATTTAAAGGTCGATTAATTTTTACTTTACTAGTTTCGTAACCAACTTCAAATGATTCTCTGAAAATACAAATAAATTTCATAGAATTCAATCTTAACTTAATTGACAAAATTTTGGATAACTCTGGTAACGGAGGCTTCTGCACCTTTAGTTTCACAGTGCAAAGCGTAGCTTTAATTATATATCATCAAAAATATAATTTTACTCCAATTCCGAAAGATTGAAAGGCATAAGATTACTCTTTCTTATCTTCAACTCTCTTATCTTCTTCAACGACTACATCCCTTCGAAGTTTGGAATATTTACCTTTAGAAAATTTTCCGGTACTCCATGTACCATATCGCTTCTCTTCACTAGATTTCTTTACGTGCAACATTCTTTAATTTTAATTGTGAGTATACTCACATTTTGTACTTATAACAAAACCCATGGAATTAACTTGCAAGTAAAGTAAATTGTTCAATTGAGAAACATTGACATGTAGAATAAGTATATGTTATAGCAAGAATTATAATATCAGACTAAAATTTTTCTTACAACCAAGAATGTCATATACGGCATTGATGACGTCGAACGAGAAGACGTATAACAAATAATATGAGCTTTGACGACGAAACTCGTGTTTCGCTCGCACTTCTTCCACGTTTTAGATTTGTTGAGTAAGAACCGCTTTTTTACCCTTTCGTATACATTTGAGATTGACAGGCGATGTCGTGTGAGACTACTTGAAACAGGGTTCAATTGATAACAGCCCCATTTTAAGGGGCCATAAAAATATTTGTACTACTACATTCATATCACGATGATATCTTATAAAGTATATTAATTTTATCACTCCCAATTTTGAAAGCGATTCCAAACTTACTTGTATCGTCGGACGACGTTGTTATTGTGGACTCATCGGATAGTCAATGTCGTCAATCACTTGAAAATGAAGTGTGATTAACTTCTTATATCTCTTGTTTGAGTTTGTCATTTCATTTATTATTAAAGTTTACGTAAAAATCAGCAAAAAACAGTTTAAATATACTTGAGCGTACGATCCTACTCGTAATTCTGCGGTTTCCTGTCCGGCGTTCTCTTAACATAAACCACGTATTTCAACAGCTATCCTCTTTCACAGAACTGTTGCGTCCGCGCACGGCAGGGCCGGCGGCGCTCCTTTATCCGCGGCCGTCGAGTCACGAATGACTAATGGCCGCTATTTACGGAGGCGACATTCCCCGTATCGGGCCATTAATTCCCTAATAGAGCAGCGGGCCCACATTTCATCTGTTTGGCCGGCCACCAGCGCGCGCGCGGAACTATTTTCGCTCGAGAACCCGCAAATTTATAGCTTGAAGTTGGTTCTAAATGGTCGGAGGCCAGAGCACGAAATCTCATTTGGGTGCGAGGGTTCCGCATTGCGTTGTTGTTGCCAAGCGGCTTTGATATATCTTTATCGTTCGGTCGGTGTAACCTTCGTGAACCCTTTTTTGTTTCGATGCATGTATAAGAAGGAACTACGAGATGTTTCAAACAGAAATAATATTATAAGGAGCGTATCCGTTTTAAAAAAAATCTAAATTTTAATGTGTTCAGTGCAAATATTCAATTTAAGGGTATTAGATCGGTTAGCTAAAAAACCACATTATTACGTTGCAATAAAACGAAAACGCAGCAGATTTAAGATCAACTTAATTATAATATTAAAATATATATTATACATTTTTTATGTTTTAAATTTATTTACGTCGACAAAATTATAAGAGTTAACATTCTATCGATTCAGTGTTCAAACGGATACGGTTTTTGCTTCGGAAGTGAAAGATTGTTCTGTCCCATTTAAATCACATCACCACTGAGAAAGGTCCCGGCGCAATAAATAAATATATATATTACATATTGTGGCGATAAGATCTCGAATCGTGCGCGCTGGCCCGTATATTGATAGGTATGGGTTGGTCGCCCGCACAGTAACATCGTGCAGAACCGCCAGTTAAAGTGTTCTCCAAGGCACGAAACGAGTTATTTAGTTTGACTTAAAGTCGGAATCCAATATGGTACGTTGTGGTTCGTAGGTAGCACTCTTAACCGCTGAGCGACCACCGCTCGGGAAATTTGAAAATCAATAGGTTTGATTTATGTGCAGATAACATACAGAAATTCTCAGTAAGCACTGGACGGCGTGAGTACTACGTCGTCATACGAGTACGTTTTAGTTAGAATAAAGTGCACACTGTGGAGTTGAGTAGATGCTGATATGCCTTGCTTGTCACTTTAATATGAATATAGAGAACATTTCACCGATATATCTTTATGAAATTGTATGAAAAGCAATATATTTTAACAAAAGTTTTCAATCGTATAGTATGTAACATCAAATTCTTGTTACTTCATAATTAATGAATGAAAAAAAAAATGTCACTTATAGAAATCACTATTGACGTTTAACCTCTATTAAAAGTGATTTTAATCTATAAAAATCTATAGACAGTACTTAACAACTTTATCAAAGGTTTTTAAATTTTTCTTTCTAAATATATGTGCCTAGGTGTACAGAAAACGTTATCTTTCACGATGAAACATTCAACAGGAAATATCTAGGCATCGGCAGGGCGAAATGGTCGATGTATCTCCCGCGGTGTAGGGACGGGCCCGCTCTCGCCGCGAACCCTCCTACACCTTCATGGAATTCGCCCGCATTATTTATTCACGAAACTTGATGTCGTTGAGGTTATTCCTTTTATATAAATAAAACATTTACTGTCAAAAATACTATATAATAACTACTGCCGTATTGGTATAGAACATAGACATAATCATGTTAAACGTATAAATGAACTATGCCTTTGTTATATATATGCATATACATATATGAAGCGTAAACAGTTGTCATAATTACGGACCGTTTTTCTCTATGTATGTACATCTCTGTTTGTCTTTGCTTAGGTATACGTTACTGTGGTATGAAGTACGCTTTGGCTAACTTGGCTGCAGCGAAGAATGGTCGGGCTCGAATAGTGAGATACCACACTCTCACAAAATACGAATGTGAAACAGCATCTACCGCTGTTATATTTTGTCAAGTGAGTGCGAGTTGCAGTGGTTTATTCCTCTCCTCATCAGATGTCTCGTTATTTCCTAAATTTTCCGTGGCCCACTCTTCCTCCATTAGATATCCTTGCCTTTATGCCTTTCTAAGAAGCCATCAACGCAATAGTAGCTCATCTGGAGCTTGCGAGCGTTCATGGAAAGTGGTGATCTCTGGTGGCTCGTGTGTATCAAATATTATTTGAAGCATTTAGCTTTAAAAAATGCTTAGAAAAGAGTTTTGGCGGTGATAAGTGTTTTTAGTTCACCTAATAACCTAATAAAAGCTTTTTGTCAAATGGTATTTAATTTTTCCCTAGTTTCATTTTATAAAATACGTATAAAACCTTCCAGAGCGTTTATAAAAACCGATTGAGTAGCCTACTATAAAAAATAATTTAACTGCTGTTGATATACAATTGAAGTACGTAATTTGGTAATTATCTAAAGAATGCTAATTGACGCCTGCTTTTTTTTCATCACTTAAGCTCATAAAAAGGTAAGTTCATCTAAAGTTCAAAGACATCTTAAATAGAATTTTCTCTTTGGCTTGAGTTAAAAAAGAAAAAAAAATTTAAAATCCTATTCGTCGCTTAAACATATTTGCGCTGGCAAACGGAATGATTTTCACCGAGTTAAACGCTGTTAAGCCATAGCGTTTGCATTGCGCTCGGAAATTTCACTTAACTTTGTTTTAAGGAAAATTTTCACGAAAATGAACTCCCGCGCCGCTTTAGCGAAGGCGGCAGCGCCGCGCCCCGACGCGTCTGAACTCGCTGTTGCTTAACGCGACTTACTAAATAACTTCGCGTCTCTCAAAACAAACTATCTATCTTTCGTATTTGGCAGTAGAGATATTCACCTTTTTGTCGTTGTTTCGAAGAAGAATGTGATGAAAAGTTGAGACCAAAGAGAGCTTAGATAGCTCCACAGCTGGTTAATTGCTTAGATTTATTGAAGAAAACAGTTTTAATCGATAATAAAAAAAGAAACGGTTTGGTACTATTTAGATTCCTTCGCTTAGGGTTCCGTATAACTTTTAATTCTGAAGATAAACAAGTGTGTTATGTTTTTCTTAACCTCTTAAGAATAACAAACATACTATAATCGAAAGCGTGTACTGTGTACGCGTACGAAATGGAGCTTCTTTACGATATATGACTTTTATTATATTTTTTATTTGAAATAAGTAGGTTCAACGAATTTCCGGCAAATAAATAATTCAATTTTACATTTCAAGCAGCTATTTAAATAATTTCACGAAAATGGGTTATTCATAAAAGTTGATTAGTCAATCTTATTAATTTATTCAAAAATACGAGTTTTGAATTAAAAGAGCAAATTATGCAATTGAAGCCAAAAAAAAGCATCTGATAATTTCGTCTATTAACAGGTTCAATTGTTGTTATCTTCCTCTATTTAAAGTAGTACAATCATTAAATGCTTGCTACTTTTGAAGAATGTATATTTCTAAACTTATAATTGGGTATAATTTGTTATTGATACTTATAGTAAATAGTGAGGTTAAAATAAAATGAATGTCGAAATCGATGACGCGTTTTTGTCTTCGAAAAGAAGCATGCAGCTCTTACGGTAAAATATTGCAAGAAAACGCTAAGTTATTTTTTTTTAATATCGTACTAAATTTCTCCACTAGAGCAATAAAGAAGTTTAATTTCAAAAACGAAACACTCAAAATTCCGGAACGACCATATCCATTGCCTTATAATTCTGTCCATTTTTCGTACCTGATAAAATTATGCTGGCGGGTGCCTTATGTAAGAAGCCGTTACGCAGTTTTCTGTGGTAGGAGAAATAAAAAAATGCTGTTGACTCGCGTGAATAAACTTATGACATAAAAATATTTTTTCGCGCATTCCATTCTGTGGAGCGTCGTAAGATAAGAATTCCATTTAAGGTTAAAGATTATTACCTGAAATTGTGTCTCGGTTGCGCTGTAGTTTATTAGCATTTGAATAGTGAATTTTGTAAGAAAGGAATGCAGCTACGCTCTCGATATAAAAAAAAAAATTGTATAAACAAAATAAGAAGACATAAATAAAAATGAGTGAGATTTAAAATGTAACTCTTTAAATTTCGTTGTAAATATAAGGAGATATAAATTTTATTTTAAAATTGAGTTTATTTAAAATTTTTCATGACTGCTATACATTAGTAACAAACTATTTAAAACATTGCAATAAATAGGTTTGAAATTATATAATAATTTGGCTCATTTATTTTTACAAGGTCCATAATAGTGCGAAAAGAGTTATCACGGCTAGAAAAATTGGATTTATGTCGCCCACGAAAACCTGAAAATACAGAATAAATGAAATGTGCTTTTATTCTAAGAGCTTTCTGAACGAACTTCTGACCGTAACCAATGATTCAGAAGAGGGTTATATGCTTATTTATTATCCCCGGTTTCGCTGATATCAAAACTTTGACTGGTAGTAGAAACGGAATCGAAAACAAAACGAGGAGCAGAGTCAAGAACGGAACCAGGATCATAATTGAAACCGGCATTGGAATCAAAATCGAAAACGAGTCTGGGGTCGAGATCAGAATGAAAATTGTGACCGGGAACGGAATCAAAAGTGTGCGTGCGTGCGCGTGCGCGTGTGCATGTGTGTATTTGTTTGTTCGCTTCCACATATGAATAGTTCAAAGTCAAGAAAAATTTCGTGGATAGAAATGAAACAGAAACTTATGTAGAACTTTTAAGTTATTATAATAAATGAGGGTTTTGATAAACTTTCCCGAAATGGTGTACACAATTCTCTCCGCGTTCATTTTTACTAACAAATACAATATCACATTTTACTTTCTGTACAATAAAAAGAAACAAAAGCTATGCCACATGGAGGGAGATAAAATCGTAAATACCCGGACTACTTAAACGGAGCCTATCACTTAACGAGATTGACTATTTCTTCTTCGCGACCAGTTCGCTTACACGCGACATGTCGCCCCTTGGACCGTGCGTGTGGACGAGTCGCCTTCGAGTTCGGCAGCCCGAGAGCGACTGCAGAACATAAAAACGGATAAAGCAAGTCACAACGTTAATACGAAAAGTTTAACGACTGTTGTTTTACCGCTTGTCGCGGGCCGAATTTTATTCATGTTCCGGCGCTCGCGACTTTCCCGTCCGCCGAGACGCCTCACGAGACGTGGATTAATTTCGGCGATGCGAGAAAGGAGTTCGCAGCTCTTAAGACGTCCGTCCCGGCCGGTTTAGGGGTCCGCGGCGGCCGGCCGCGTTTCTAATTCGATCCTCGGAGCCCGTGAACTTCTCCCGGCAAGATGCGAAGCAACAAGATGCGAAGTTTCTGTGATTGGGATGGTGTGACGTTCGTTTTCATGAGTAAAAATATCTGACAAGTGCGATAAGGGCTTGCACCTTGAGGGTTCCGTCCTCAGAGTACCATCTAACTTGCGTATGTAGATATTTCAGCCATCAAAAATTTGGATGATTTTTGTCTGTTCGATGATTCCGAAAATTTTGTTCTTATTCTGTTTTATAACAATGTCCTAATGTATTTTTTAAATATTCGTATCTTTGAAGATCTTAAATTTCCATAGCGAGAAGATAAGAATGTTCCTCTATAGATCGGTCTGCATTACGATGTGTACTCCAACTGCAATGTTAAATTATAGTCAGAACATTTGAACATGATTATATATATATAGGATACTAATTAGGTTATGGAAATAAGGGTACAATAAAGTATAAATTATTATTATAAAATAAAATAAAGAGAGGACACTTGACCTAATAAATTGAAGCATTTAACAAATTGTTTAAAAGTAGTCGTGAATATCATTTAAACCTATATTTGAGTACTAAATACGGAATATTTATTGATTGAATTGATATGAAACTGAAAATACCTACGAGACGCGCACGCGTCGGAGCCTACGTGCATCGACCCCTAGCGAAAACGACGTCTCTTATACCTACCTACTACACAGCGCGGGCGGCTCGTTCTGATTATATGATGCTTTTCACTAAATATTATTTGTATCGTTAAGTATTATGAAATATTATGGACAAAGAAATTAGATTATATATGAGTAGGTATCAATACCAGGATTTGCATTTATTTGTATTTCAAACATTTACATTCATACCTTTCTTTTTTTTTTCTTATAACTACACATATCAAATTAATTTGAAAGAAAAAAAAGAAATAAAGATACATTAATATTGGTATTATTATTGTATAAATTATTATTATTGTTTTTTATTACTTTTTGCTGTCTACGTATAACACAAAGAACAAAATAATTATCGTTTGGATTGGATTTGAGACTTTATAAATATTGTGTTTTTACGACCCAATAGTACTTAATATAATTATTCATAAGAAAAATAAATAATGTATCAAATACTACTAGTTGGCAAGCAATATTTATTTGATTATGAGTTTAAGATCAACGAATCAAAAGATGAAATTGGATGATGATACCCTTTGAATTATTGGAAACAAGGAATGAGGTGGCTTGGCTGATCAAGGCTGACCCGACGTTGAGGGGCCAGGTTCAGTCGGCGCTGTTTGAGATAAAAATCGTCCTGAGGTTGAAGGACAGGTTGAAACTGTTCAGCTAAGTTCAATGGTGGGTCAGGCCAAGGCAGCCCTAGGTATGAGGGAGTCAGGCCGAGTCAGTTATAAGTTAAGTAACAAGCGTCATCGTCGCTGCTCAGAACCGCAGCGGTTATCACGATGCTATAAAATCCACATTACCGACAGTGTGACTGGACTGCTCAAGACGTTCTCAGTTTATAATGAAGCCTTTGAACAAAACAGCAGCACTAGTCGTCACAATAAAATAAAAACGACGCGATACCGTAGCTCATTTTCATTATCTTCTAGTAAGTCCCGGGATCATAATATTTATTATAAACAAAAAAACAATCGAATGCATGAGTCATAAAATTTTATATTCGATGTGTTTCCAAAAGTAATCAAAGCAATCAAGCATTTACATAATACGAGACTATCTTCTCTTAATAATATTATACCGCAGATCGACCCATTATCTAAAGAATAAACAATGCTAGCGAAGCTAAGGTAGAAGAATGCGCTAAATTATACAGTTGGGACGAGAGGGAAAATTATACATTATTCTTTTCCCAAACTCAGTGCAGCGGGTAAAAATTGGTGTCAAGTATTAGGTATCCACAGTACGATATATGTGGGCCGAAAACTAATCTAGTCTTTTCCATGTCGTGAATATTATGCGGAATTCTTGACCGAAATACCGTCTAAATGCATAAAATATGAAGATTATTCAGGACAGTATTAATATGCAAAAATAAATGTATAAATTACGTGTCAGATAGGAGACAAAAAGCAGTGGATGGTATAGAGATAGACCATCGGGCAGTGAGAGTTGGTGCGCAAGCGGCGCAGTTTCATGAACTTGAGCAATTTTTGAAATATCTAAGTAGCGTTAAAATAAATCACAGTAAGGACATTCACGACAAGAGATGTCAAGTATATGTCAATGGCACCATATACGGCAGTCTAAATAATTAATGTTATCTAAACCCTCAAAAATATGAACTTAACAATGATTTCGGCGCTGTATTAGTACAAAATATTTCCCTTTACGAACTAAAATTTGAACGCGACATTCTCTTGACTAGGGCGTGGCTCGTCAATCGCGTTTCAGATTGTTTTAGTATATCTATTAGGAACGACCAGACATCGAGTAATATCAATTCTGACCTTCTGATTTACAAAAAATATTGGCTAAATGTAAAGAAAGCTTCTCCAAAAATGTATATGATCTTGGTTTTACTGAAATCGTCGAAATGTCGAGAGAATTAACAAATTCTGAACCAATTACCGCCCGTAGCGTACGTTGCATGTCGAAAAGTTGATTGTTTGTGATATAATACAATATATGTTAGGCAGCAATATAATACTAATCTTCTTAGCATTACACACATAGAGAGCGTGGTACATTGAAAAAAAACTTTGATTTAAATAACAAAATAAGCAATTTTCTAAGGTTAGTATAGAACCTACATAAGTACGACGTTATTATTAATAAATAAATATTGTTGAAGTAACTAAATTTATTAATGTAAATTTAATCCATGTTATAGTGAATTTAACTAGTTCATGTTGTATTAATTTAACTTAAAACTTTAATCAAACTTACAATAAATAATTATTTGTAAAATCTGTAAAAGAAGGTTCTTTTTACTTAACGAGTACAGTAATATTTATTAGGAAACTATGTGTTTTTAACTAAATTAATTTAGTATATATAATAGTTAATTAAGTAATTTTTCATGGACTTTAGTTTTTATTAAATCTCATATAAAAGTTTAAATAATGCACCTATAATTTTTTTCTTTTGGGAGCTCTTCTTATATACATAATAAACAAGACTCCGTTATAAAATTTATAATAGTTTTTATTTGTTTTATTATGATTTTTTTAATTAAACAAAATAAAAATCGGGTAAAAGTTATTAAAAATTTTTTACTAAAAATTTGATTGTAGTTGCTTCTGTATTTATATATCGTGTTTAATAGTTTTGCTAAAATTTTTATTTTGTTTATAAATTTTTATAAACAAATAGACAAGTTAATATTTATCGAAAATTTTTTTGGCCATTTTATGTCTTCGTAAAATGATGATTTAAAAAATTTTTTCTTAAAACAATTTTTAATTGTTTATAATCGTTTTTTCATTTATCAATCCTTTAAATTATTTATTAAAATTTTTTTTTTAAATTCATCATTTTCTATTCTTAATAATTATAAAAAAAAAAAAATTATTTAAATTTTTATTGTTTATCAAATAAACAATTTGTTATAAACAATTCTGATTTTCCTTATATTTTTTTCGTAACTTTAATAAATTATAAATAAGTCATGTGCACAAAGGGTCAAAAATTTTTTCTCTATTTGTTTTGCATTTTAATAATTTTTCAAATCAAACTGAAACCGTCCTCTGTTTTGTCAACTTTAAATTGTTATATCTTCTAAACTATTGGTGATACGGTCTTTGACATTCAAGTCGATCTTTTAGACAATTTATAGATACAGAGGAGATAAAATTGATTAGATAGATCAATAAATTGTCTAAAAGATCGACTTGAATGTCAAAGACCGTATCACCAATAGTTTAGAAGTTATAACAATTTAAAAGTTGACAAAACAGAGGACGGTTTCGAGTTTGATTTGAAAAATTATTAAAAATGCAAAACAAATAGAGAAAATTTTTTGACCACTTTGATGCACATGACTGTATTTATAATTTATTAAAGTTACGGCAAAAATATAAGGAAAATCAGAATTTGTTTATAACAAATTGTTTATTTGATAAACAATGAAAATTGAAATAATTTTTTTTTTATAATTATATTAAGAATAGAAAATGATGAATTTAAAAAAAATTCTTAATAAATAATTTAAAGGATTGATAAATGAAAAAAACGATTATAAACAATTAAAAATTGTTTTTAAGAAAAATTTTTTTTTAAAATCATCATTTTACGAAGACAATAAAATGGCCAAAAAAAATTTTCGATAAATATTAAACTTGTCTATTTGTTTATAAAAATTTATAAACAAATGGCGCAAAAAATTTTAGCAAAACTATTAAACACGATATATAAATACAGAACAACTACAATCAAATTTTTAGTAAAAAATTTTTAATAACTTTCCGGATTTTTATTTTTGTTTACTTAAAAATCATAATAAACAAATAAAAACTTTTATAAATTTTATAACGGAGTCTTGTTTATTATGTATATAAGAAGAGCTCCCAAAAAGAAAAAAATTATAGGTGCATTATTTAAACTTTTATATGAGATTTAATAAAAACTAAAGTCCATGAAAAATTACTTAATTAACTATTAGATAACTTTAAGAAAAATAGAGTTAAACATTTTTTCCAACGGGATCGTATTCTTTCAAGTTTCTAGAAGACTATAATTTTTCAAATTTTTAAATTAATATTGAATATTGAAAAAAATTATTTTATAATGCACGCTTCGTTTGGCGGCGGCGACAGCTGAAACGGCCGTGCGGAACCCAATTTTCAGCGTAAAATTAAAATTATAAATAATAGAGCTACAACTCCGGAGTCGAGTTATTTTACTAAAATTTTCTCCTCTTTAGGAAATTTTTCAAATTTGAGCTAACTTTAATATTTTTGAGTTATAGCTGCAAAACGGACACTACCTTTTGACTTTTCGTTTTTGTTTATAACAACTGGAATTTTTATTGGCGGATAAATTCCAAAATTCCCATTCTTCAGGATTGAATTCCGAATCCAATGCAGCAAACCCCATATTTTTAAGACTGTTTTAACTATTTTTCGTAGAAAACTCACTTCTCGACCAGACTACACATCTGTCAGTTGTTTTAACATTTCTCACGATTACGATGAATGTGACTATTTGCATTTTTCTGAGGATGTGCGTATTTGGCATGAAACTTACGTCGAAATAACAATAGAACTATTTACCGAACTAAAATAATTAAACTATTAACACTTATTTAGGTATTTGATATCTCTCAGGCTTCTCAAATCAATATTCAATTCGTTGGATAGCGATTTGTAGTGGAAGAACAGCGGGTCAACGGTAGGTTGAATGCTACATGTTGACGCCTGTTGCAGGCAAGCGTTTTAGTAGTTGGGTTTAGAGATAAAATATAATAAAAATTGGATTAAAACAACCGAATTGTTAAATAAATAGTTGTTTATTATATTTCTTTTTTTATAGGATCAAGTAAAACAGATTTTCTTATGAAATTATATTATTATTAACATATATATATATATATATATATATATATATATATATATATATATATATATATATATATATATATTATTATTAACAGAATTTCCTATGAAATTATGTTTTATCTATATGACATCACTCTATTGCATCCATGGATTTAGTAGGTATGCCTAAATAAATATATGGATGAATTGATTTAATATATTTATCATATGAATGATGTATTAATTGATTACTTTACGATAGTATGTCTTTAAATAATCAATTAAAATGAGAAAAAGTATAATATATACTTACATTAGTAAAAGATAGAAGAGACGAGCCCTTTTATTTAGTACAGACTGACCCTGTAACCGTCAGTCAAGAAATTGTTGAATCTCAATTCTTTTGTAAAATATCAGATTTTAAAATATTATTCAAGCTACGTATAATTGCACGAGCACTGGCTCGTGTGTGTCTAAGCACATTTTCATCTTTATCTAAGCACGTAAAATTCACAGAATCGTACGCATCATATGTAGGTGCCATTCAAATGTTTTTCTGTCCAAAAGTAGTATTTCAGAGTTTATAATAAACATTATTACGCACAGCAGATCAGAAAAATGACCAAATTCAATTACATTAATCCTCTGAATGCATACGAATTTAATTTAAAACGACAATGAATAGGTATATGAGCATTATTAATAGATTGATTTTCGTGAGTATCTCATCAAGTCGGTGTATGGCGCAATATAATGTGCATTTGACGTATGCACATTATACACACATAGGTGTATTTTCAGATTTTCCTTGGTTTTACAACGAATAACTTGTACGGTAGTATACACTAAATATATGGTTGTATCCGTTTGTGTGTAATGTATGGTTAATAATATTCGAATCTTGGTTATTTCTATAGCTAATTAAAATACAATAAAAATTACTTCACTGTTTCTTAAACAAAAATAATTAATTAATAAAACAGAAAATTTATACGTGTTAATAAAAACATATAAACGAGGTCTCTAAAATATTGAACGGACAATAATTTCCGTTTGCTACTTGAATATTTTTTCATACTTATCATCTGTTCATTATATACATTACGTACATACTTATTATCTTAATGTAAGGCGGAGTATAAATTTGATGTTATTTATAAATATCCTATTCACACATATTAATCTTTTCAATGTTTCTTCTTCGATATACTTCCTAAAAATCGATTCGCCAACTTCACGACCGGCGGAGAAACAAAACAGCGCACAGGCGAATATACCAAGAGGAATGTTTATTGGGAAAGAAAAGCGTTCGTATTTAACATGTTGACGTGGAAACAATGGATATTAAGAAGAGAGCGTCGTAATGGATGCCTCACTTCACGCCGTCGCGGAATGATATTACTTCTGGGCCGTAAATTGAATTCCGTGATCAGAATGTACGTGACCGAAATCGACAACACGCGTGTTTGTATTGGGAGCACTGCCCGAGTCCACACCTATACATATAGAATTATCCAAATTTCGACACCCTCACGAAACTTTGTTATCTATTCGGCAGGACGGAATTCTATTTGCAGCTTTTACACTGAAGTTGCAACATAGAGGAAAAGGAAAAGAAAAAAAAACACCTGAACGTAGACAAATGAAATTCAGCTTAAAACTTTGTTGTGGTGACGGTCACCATAACAACTATAATAATAATATCAATAACAACAAACCTTTATTTTTATATATAAATGTATGCGCGATAGACAAAGGTACTGAGCAAAACTCGAAGATCTAGGTACGACAGGTTTCTGAACGAGAATCATTTAAAATGGCAAATTTAGAACGATTGGGAAAGAAGTTGGAGAGGCACGTTATATTTGAATGTGTAATCGTAAATCTTAAAATATGCCAAAATAAATTACGATTGCATTCCATTGTTTATTCTCAAGCTGCGTACAAATAAAGCGTGAGGTGTCATCGGTGTAAAGGTTGTACTAAAGGTATTCTGGCTATGCCACAATGATTAAGAGCGCCATCTAGGCAAAACTAGCTAAATATAATAATTCTAGCTCATTATGATATTATAATGATTCATTTGTTATACTTCTCAAATGAATAACAAATGATATATAACTTGAAAGTAGTTGTTTATGATAGTGCGAGGATTTGCCTTTACTCGTTGTGTTTGTTTGTGTTTATTTGTCTCTATTTATATTTGTGTGCATAAATGTGTGCAACATTAACTTCTGTGTAATGTCGAAACAGTTGATGCATTAAATGCATTTCCCTGCTTTATTAATTGACTACACAATTATAGTAAATTGCCAATTTTACAATAGTAAAGTTCAATGAGCCATCCAAAAACATATTTTTTTAAGGATACTAATTGAATGCTCTAGCATGAAATCTTAGGAGAATTATATTATATAACAATGACCCGAGTAATTTATAATATCATAGAGCCTATACTATTCGGTGTGTTTGTTTCGTTGAGCATTACAGTAGTGTATTTGTGTTAACCAAGCATGGCATACAGAACGCAAAACTATCACTAAACAATTTAGATTTCGCGTATAAATTTGTGAATGACTGTTGCAATATTTCATAGAAATGGATAATAATTCATTTTACTAAATTTCCTAAAGTGCAGATGTCATAATAAATAATTTATTACTATAATTGTAAAGCATAATTATTATGCTTTAAGTTAAGAATTGTTAGGCCGTGAATACACGTAGTACCAATCGTATGTCCAAACATGTAATGCCAGTTAATTTTTGAATAAAAAAATAAGTTAAATATAAATAATAAATAGAAATAAAAATAAATAAACGAATTTTTTTAATTGTAATATATATTGACACATATTTATGTATAATAACGTTCCTTCCTTTTGTTTCTAAGACGTTTGGCACTAAAATAATAATCACGAAAATTTTGATGTGGAAAAGTTTACCCAGTGACACTTCACCGGGTTTACCTATTCTTTGTAAAGAAATTACACTGAAATTCCTAAATTTCAAAGATGTAACGAAACTATGTAAAGATGTAAAATGTAAGAAGTAATGAAAATTATATACTTAATTTTTATAATAAATATTTTTTGAATGATTCGTAAGGTTGACGAAGAATCATAATTCGCTTCTGATGTGACAAGAAAGAAGAAAAATATAAAAAAAAGCTTTTACCTTGAAAGAACTTTGTGACTGAAAAATTTTAACAAAACTCAATGAACTCGTTTTCTGCTTTCATACAAAGCGAAATTATAATTACAAATGCTTATGTACGGCTATAAGTACTCGTGCGTACCAAATACAAGTACGCAGAGTATTGTCTATGTGCACGATGTAAACGCCGTCTAGCGGCCGCAACTTTTTGGGATTTAGCCAATATTCATATGTTCATGTAATAGTAAAAACATTAATTGTATAGTTGTTTATTATTATTATTAATAAATAACTCTGTTTCTTCAACACAACTACAAGTGAACAACAACAGTATCTTCTTGTTTCGTTTCACTTTTCATAGTGGAAATAATTATATATTGGTGCTGTTGCTGCTGGTGCTGGTGCTGTTGCTGTAGTTTCGGTAATTTAATTACTTGAACTTTGATTTACAATCATTTTTATTTCACAAAACAATGACAATTATCTGTCTAAGTCTCTAGCAATGAGGGTTTTCTGAAATAACGGCCACTAGGCAGCAGCACTGTGACGTCTGATCCAGACGTCCGTAGTCCTGTCTGATTTTTTTAATTTTTAATAAAATTAAACAAGTACAATAAATATTGTCTCAGAATCGAAATATCCCAATGTTGTGCAGTGCCTATGTGCTCAAAAAAAAAACCGGAGTTCAGAAGTATCCAAAGGATAAAATACGTTTAAAACAATGGCTTGGAGCCATTCGTCGAGATCAGTTTACGCCTACAAACAATAGTCTTATGTGCAAAAATCACTTCAATAAAGATGATTACGAGCTGCCGAAAGACTTAGTGTTAGGAAAACGTAAGTATTTTATAGCATTCTATGGTTAAATTACCTGTGGAATAAAATGAATACATATTAATATAAACCTTTCAAACAAAATTCTATGCATAATTTCAATCAAGTGAAAACTGTTATTAATTATTAAAGATAAACTGGACGAAAGAAAATAATTAATAAGTTAAATGAATTGATTAAAGATTAACCGTTATTTTATTGAGGATGGTTTGGTGATGAAAAGTTATAGCCTGATAATCATGATTTCTTTAATGCTTGCACTGTCTAAAACTCCACATATACCCAATCTTTCATTTGATAAGGAATGATAATTCAAAATCTTATTTCTGACTGACTCTGCCCACTCCTTTTTTTGACTACTTCAAGACACAGATCTCGAGTCATGGCATATACTTCTCTTTTTTTCTTTTATTTACATCATACTCCAATATTTCATAGGTAAGATCTGCTGCTTTTTTTGGTGAAACATCTAATTTATGTTTTTTAGCTTCATGTTATACTTGTTTCTTTTGTGTTGGTGTTTGTTTAATAAACCATATATTTTGTTCACGAAACTTTAAAATTGCATAGCAAATGACTGACACACGCTTATATACAGCTTTTGGCTCTTTTCCAGCAACGCATTCACAAACAGATTGTAAAATACATCCATTTTCAGAACATAGAGCAAGGGAGGTGAAATACCTAAGGGATTTAGTATTTTCAGAGTGAACTTGGCCTTAAAAGAATATATACATACTTGTATTTGTTGTTACTAACGCTAATAGATAGTCGTTTTGCGGCATGTTATAACCTCTTTTGGGTACTGCTGAATACTCTAACGTACCTATGCCATCTTTATCTAGTTCAAAAAAAAATATATATTAATGTTAACAATATCAAAATTTGATATCTTTGTTTTTGAGTAAACACTTTTGTAGGATTTCTCCTTTGGCCATTCTATTGAATATTTTACATTGTCACTTTTATAGGTTATTATCATTTGCATTTGATTTAAAGTTATTATTTATATTGTAATCAGTTAGCCTGAAACAACAAAACATAATCATCATAAATATCTTCTAATTTGATGAAAATAAACAGTGAAAAAAACATCTAAAAGTCTGTAAATAATTACCTTTCAATTAGTTTTTCCTTGGTGCCAGTTACTTTTGCACCTCTTCTTTTGAACTCGAGTTTTAACTCAGCAACCTTTTTTTGTCCATATTCACGTGAATTATCAATTTTTAAATAGTATTAATAAACAAACCCTGAAAACTGGAACCGTGCAGAAAATTTTCGTTTCGTTTATTAAATTTTGATCGCGCGCATTATTGAAATGGACCTCTTGCCAAAGTGGCGCCAACTAGTAGCGTGATTTTTCGTGAAATCCCTCATTAAATTATCAGCTAATAAGGATTTTATAATCAACTGGGTGTTATTGTTTCTTCCATGAAACACATAATTATATCAAAAAAGTAATATCTTTTCGAATAACGATGAAGACAGTATTTGTTGTGAAATCGGAGTAACAAATAATACAACTATCTCTATTGTTGCAGAAACAATTATTGTAATAAACATCAATTATGGCTATAATTGTTGCCTCACATCGAACGAAAAACTTAAGTGTTGTGCCTTACATAATATTTAAGATAGTTTACTCAAGAAAACTGAATTCGTTATGGCGGAGATTAAAAATTAGTAAAATTCATCAAAATGTCCTTAAAGCGGTAGTTCTGTGAAGACGGAATTGTTTCTTTGTCACAAATGTGATCTGACATTAGTGTTTTTCTAAAATTATATCGCATAATTATTCGTCTTTTATTTATAAGTTTTTTGTACATAATTTTCAATTTTTAATAAGAAATATGGTGCCCCATTTCGATAATACTAATAATTTTATTAAAATTTTATACATAATTTGTCCAAAATGTACTGCATTTCTCGATAATCTTCCCGTTTCTGCTACATAATCTACTGCGGTCGATTATATTATTATTTTCATCAACATATATTTCGGACGTAGCAAATAGCTGTACAGGACAATGCACGAAACTCTGCCGTTGTGAAGTTAATCACGATATTGTCACAATTGTGTAAAATTGATACGGGAGGACACGGAGGAAAGGTGCGGGAGCGTTGAACCTGCGCGTTGCATCATTCAAAGGCAATTCAGAGCGGCAGAGTTTCGTGCTTTATACTGTACATATTTGTGCGTGACGTGTGACTACAAATACACGTACGTAGCGCGTCTTCGTTAGTTGCAGTTTAATATCTATCTTGGGACGCAATAGTTGCAGCGAAACAATTAAATTAATTACAATTACTTCAAGTATATTTAATATTACATATTCTTCAAACAATAAAGATATTTAAAATAAATAGACTTGTAATCTCAATTCATTGTAAAAATTCAATACATACGGAACCGTGTAGCTCAAAACGTGAAGTTTTTCTACAGAAAGGGATCTCCCCAACCGAAAGCCTTAAACTAGTATTATTCTACACACGTAACTAAGAGGGAGGCGCGGCCGGGAGAAATAAAGCGGGTAGGTCGGCGTTTAGCGGTGATGAGAACGGATGACGATACGCGATCTCGACATAATTTATAACGTTATTTATTTCGACATAAATCAGCGGCGCTGGAATCGGCGCCGGCCCTCTCGCGCGCGGACGCAGAAGTTTTCAGTGAAAAATTACACCAATAATTTTGTTAGAACTCTCGACGTCTCGACGGAAGTCCTGCAATTAGATTACGAGTGGAATTTAAGTCTGTGATGCATCTCTATGGCCGTTCCGTCGGAGTTTATATTGAGTGTGTATTAACTGTACGAATTCGGTAGTTAATTATGTTCAGTGGAGGAAAGAAAACAGTGAAATAATTCCATTCAAATTTCAATATTGTTTTTGATGTGATAACGTCTTATAAATCGATGAACGCCGTCTGCACGCACGAAAAAGCATGACTCATTGTCGCGTTCCGCCTGAGCCGAGCGTACGAGCGAGAGCGCGGAACGAGCGATCTCTCTTCCACTCCATCGGCCGATGCGTCCGAGTAGAAGAGAGACAGCGGCCGCACACAACCTACACGTGAACTGTTTGGTCAACTGTTTATAAAGCGAAGTAAAAAGTTAACGCAGTTTCGATTGTTTATTACAACAATTGCGGCAAGTGATAATAATTCAATTTAATTCATAAAAGTATGCAATTTTTCATGAATGTTTTCTTATGACGTTATCACGTAAAATTACCGCTCGTAAACCGACTTTATTTAATTATTTCTCGATAAAGAATTTCATTACGTAAACCGGCCACGTCGACGAGCGTGATATCGATTGCGATTTCGTTCTCGGTCATGTTCTCAATTTCGAGCTTGGTCATTGCTCAATTAAATTCTGATCTGATTCTTCTAGAGGGATGTATACTTTTAAACCGACTATACACATTATTACGCTTAAATTATTTTATTACGAAACATCATCGTTTTTGCTTTTGATTACAAAATTTTGGTCGTGATCGCAATTTCTGCGTGTTAAAGATAGTTATAAAATATATGAAAACAAAGATAGGAAAAGAAGAACAAATATTCACATGAACATAAACTAAATTATGAATAATATTTTGCCTGTAACTATCCAAGTTTTCGTTTTATATACGAAAATAGTAAATGTTTCTAAGATAAAACTAGTATGAATAATTTTATGAAAACCGTCTACCTATCAATGAAAATCTTTTCAAATACAGCCCAAATGTATCGAATACTAGTTCGGACAAACAAACATACATAAAAACAAAAAATTATAAAATGTTTGTTCAGGTTTTGGTATTTATACGTGAATACGCATATGCGATTAGGATATAGCCTTTATTTTGTTATCACAGACAGACACTTCAATTTTATTTATGTGTATAGATTGAGTAATTATTTTATTTTCGGGATAAACCTAATAATACACAAGAGTTTTCTTTTATGTAGTCTTCCGCGTATAGCGTCACTCTTGTTGAAAGCTTGTCATGTGATGGAGTTTATTTATGATACTCAATAATAGGTAGTTTCTCCGTTATACCTTTTCTTTATATACTTGTGTTGTTATTTCACATGTAACTGTCGTAGAAAACTATACCATATAAATATTTAACACTCTGGCAGGCCACACCTCTTCGAAGGACCTTAGATATTCCATAGACGCGTAAAGTGGATGCGTAAGTGCGGAACAACTTGCGAACAGGCATGGTAAATTGTAGCACTGTCTCTGGTATCGTACATAGTCTACCTTTCTTTGCTCTCGACGTCTCTTTGCCTAGCCTGTCGGAAATTCCTCCTATCTATAGAACGTTCCACTAAATTGAACCATTACAAGGTCTAAAGTACTTTAATATTCATACAATCTTAACAGTCTTAATATAATATTTATAGATACGCAATCGCCGGCGATAAAGGCACAATTTTGTCGTATGAATAGCGAGAAATATTATATACATAATATTTCTCGCTAGGAGGAGATGGCGAGTCTTCGGCGTACGCGCAAGAAAGGAATGTATGACAAGAGTAGAATATGCCTATCTGAATATTGCGCGAACACATTATTTTTCAAAATTTTCGCTAAAACCGGATCCCATCTACGAAAGGTAAAAAAAAATTGTCATGTCAGATGTTAATAGAATAGACATGGATCGAGATCAAGATTGCAAAAATATCGTACGATATAAAAAAAAAATTGATTATACGTTCACTTGTGCAGAGCTTCGGGTACAGCTAGTATAACATAATTATGTATTAAAAAGTATATTAAAGGTTACATCTCAAGTTGCTATTTTTGAATAAGCAACCTTGAATTGGAATATTTCTAATCTCGTAAAGAATTACAAATCAAATTATAAATGAGTAAACCGAGTAAACGGTTTATAAATTTTACTGAAGTTCGTTTTCGCTTGCAAAAATCTTTTAATTACTCTCAAGTTGGGCCTAAAAAAGTTTTACTTTACTTGAGAGGATAAATATCGACAAACTTAAGAACCATAGGCAAATAGGAACTGTATTTTAAAAATACAAATAGTCTAACTAATGAGACAGTTCAGCAATATACCAGTTTAAATAATAAATAAAATGACAAAGACATTTAACTATCTATTATTGAATGAATACAAATAGCTTCTCCCGCGTATATTTTATCCTACTTCCATCCCAAGCCCGAAACATCCTAATCAAGTTTGATCGCGAAGGCACCGTATATGATGCTAAGAGCAATTGGTATAGCGTATGTCGCCGTGAGCCGGAGTCCTCGTTGTCCATATATTCATATCTATTTCTCAGGGCTATCATACTAAATGAGGAGTTTACGGAACTGTGCGTGCCGCGGTTGGAAGCGGAAACAAATCACTTGCAAACTATCTATTAACTATTCCGCAGAGAAATAGCTACGACGGCTCACCGCCGCCCATCGGTTCTCTTTGCATACAACTTCACGCACCCATTGTTGAAGACCGATTAAAGCATTGGCAGTATTTTAACCGGCAAAAAGAAACGGAGGCTTTCAATTCGATGCCTATATAATTTTTGTGTATATCCATGCATATTTTTCTACTGGATGATTCGATTTTCTTGATTTTTTTTATCCTACCTAAGATGTATCTCAAAGATGGTTCCGTTTTAATTCGTAGAAGGACTTTTACCCCTAGTGGTTCAAGAATAAGGAATGAATTTAAAAGTGGCAGTAACTATTACTGAAAAATAGAAAATCGAATTGTATTTTTCTATAACATAGGATATACGCCAGAATTGATTTCATTGCAATTTTCCGAACAAAATGCCACCCTTTAAGGGTTAAAACCTAGAGGTTAAATAAACTTAGTATTCAATAATTAACAAATACGTATAAATTAAGCTTCACAACATTATAAAACATTAATGATATCTCTTTAACAAAAAATATCTGACTTGTTACAAACTCAAGAAATTAATAATACCAACCTATTTATTTTGTAACCTATTTTATTATATTTACAATTTTGACTAAGTTACCTATCGAATGAAATTAACAAATTTTTAGACGATACCAAACAAAAGACTATACACTACTTTACATAGATTATGTATTATTATTGTGAGAAAGAATTGGTAAAGCGCTTATTCATTTGTGCGCGTTTGTTTGTGATGCTTTTACGCTTCAACCTTGCGCCCAATTGGAGTAAAATTTGATATAAAGATACAGTCTATGCCATGGAAAAACAAATATGATAATGTTCATTTCAGAAAAAAAGTGGGTTTGGCACCGTCATTGGAACCTGAAGTAAGACTGGAATCGAAATTGACAGCAGAATCAAAATTAGAATTGGAAGTAAGACCGAAAATGGAACTGGAAAAACAATTAACATTGAGACCTGATTCGAAATTCGAAAACGGAGTCGAGATCAATAATTGGGAACAAGATTATATGTGACACTCATGTGGAAAGGATTAAAAATTAAGGCCTTCAATTTATATCCAACGCAGGCACAACCATAGCAAAACCCGTTAAAGCATTTTTTAAAGTTCTTTACAGAACGTTTTACCTTTCGCTCAATTGCTACGGCAGTTTCAAAACCATTTTTTTCATAATCTAACTAAAATACAACAGAATTACACATAACAAAATGGATCAGATACACATAAAATGAATATGGAACAAAATAAATAGTTATTTTATTGTTTAAAATCAGATATAAGTCCTTGTGGTGAAAAAAACATGAACTAGAATGTCACAATACTAAACAATAATTACACCTCTTGATCTTAGGTATAATTTGAAATTAAATTATTACTTTAAACATTATTTAAATATTTTTTGTTTTGTTCAATATTTATATTTCGTTTGTTCCTGGATGCCTGCTGCTAGACATAAGAGCTACTCAAATTTTTTTCTTTATTTCTCTCTTTACTTGCAGTCTAACGCAAGTCGTGGATCGTCTGTAGTCACTAGTTTGAAGGTCATTTCATGCTACGACCGATGTCTCACGTTTCGTGGTCGAACATTCCATTTTTCACTATCGTCGAATCTACCTAGTGAAACGGAACCCTATATGGCCTACATGTATATCTACTGTTTGATTATACTTGTACGCCTTAACACACGTGATCGTCGAGTCAATTGATTTAATAGAATTATGTAGCGCTGAACAGTCTAGCTTTGACTCAGGAACAAAAGTTCGACTTTTACAGGGTTCATGATCTGAACCTAGATTTTATCGGATTGTCGCGAAAGTCCGCGGGCTGATGTTTCGTTTCGCGTGCTTTTCACGCTATACGAAAAATAGAGCTGTGTGCTCTCTTCCCGCGCTTACAGCGTCACAGTGTTTCCTCATTAATTCGGCATGTCGTTCCAAAATCAGTCTGCAGTAGCGACCGTTAGGTATTTAGAGCAACCGCAGTGTAGCCCTGTTGAATTTTGGGGCTTGGCAGCACTTTTTTGCGCTGCCATGTAAATTAAATTGTTTGGCACCATAGAGCTCTCCAATCGGTAAGATATGACAATTAAATTTTTATGTGTTCAATATCAATTATAAAGAAAGAAAATATTTAATTATCTGAGTTTTCTAGAGTTTGGCACTGGGGCTATTAATGTAGAAGCTCAGTATGAGATTATGTATATTATAGTCAAATCGAAAATTATATCATCAAAGTATCGATTGATATTAACTCAGGTCTCAAATGAGACAAATAATATCGAAATATGTAGCAATCTCAATAAAATCAATCAACGCTGCGATCGAATTTTTTAAATGCGCTAGAACACTCCGATTCGTTTATACATGTATTAGAATGCTAATTATATAAATTTCTTCAAGTAAATAACTTCAAATAATTACACCTTAAAATTAAAATGCAATAGGCAAATAACATATTTTAGACAATACACAGTGAAATAAAATGATATACAATAAAGTTAAATTAAGGAATGGAATAAAATAAAATTAAATGTGAGCAGTAAAGTGTTCTATAATTAAACATTCAAAATGTAACTGTTATTTAAGTATTGTGTAAGATTTCCTATGTTTAAGTCGTACTTATTCTAACTATTTATTTACTACGCGACTTTATTACAATGTTTGATTTTTGTGTACCAGAACCACCTCTGGGAAAAGGAGTTCAATTCGCAATGAAGCCAGGAGCTTGACCTGATCTCCTTGCAGATGGAGCCCCACTTAGTCACCCATGGAACCCTCGACGAACAGATCTGATGCTTATCAGACCTGCTCACCTACCTCTGGTACTTTTAAATGTGATATCACCGAAATACATCAAATGCAAAAAGGGAAATTTAATATCTCAGTTAAAAAAACTTTATTTCAAATTTCGGGATAGCTCCCGGAAGCCAGTGGTCATTCAGGCGAATGAACTGCTGGCCTAAAAGATAACTGTTTATTAAGAAATCCGCACATACGAAAGAGAGTATAAGGATAAATATTTAGTATTTTCTTTCCTGCATCAATTAACGTCCGTGATCTTTTCGATGAACTGCTGAGGCCGTTTCGCTGAGACTCGAAACTCTCACCGTTTCTTCTTCAAAACCCGACATCGTTCCTCGTGGTTCAATGATCGACTCGCCTTTCGTATGTGCCAAAATAGGGTGCCCTTACCCCGCGCGCCCAGCGTCCGCGCATCATAACATCACCCGGCCGCGGCCGTACTGTCTTGTCTTCAATTGTTTTCGTAAAGATAAATGCCACTGTCTCTATTTTTTTTTTCTAGAGACACTGACGCAAAAAGTGCGCATGTTGCCTTTTATTAGTAGATTCTTATAAAGAGTCATATACATGAAACTTAATTACAAAATAAATATGTAAAAATAGTAACACAATTTACGCCATGAATTGAAATAATCAATCTTTAGAAAGTAATGAAAGAAAATCAAATCATATACTAATGAATATTGATAAAACAAATAAAAAAATTAAATATCAAACCTAAGCAGTTACATAAAGCGATAACTCATATCTCACCTAATTAATTATAAATAAATCTCTCGTCAACTTATTTTGAATCAATAAAATCATAGATACTTTACCTAATCATCTACATCAATGTCAATGCACATATCACACTTCATTCAATTCTTAAGGTCAATCATAATCATATCCCAATAATACAACTTATGATATTAATTGACATGACATAAATTGTCCTTATTCAAGATGTGAACAAAATATGATAACATAATACGTGTAGTGAAATGTGTATAAAATCTCAAATTTAATATTTTCGGACAGCCAAATTAAGGCTAGTTTCTTATAGCATAAGATGTACTGTGTACGTTCCCTTTATATTTTTTTTTATGAATGGTCAAATGTGCCTTTAAACAACGACACATGTCCATGACTATTTATGTGAAACGATACTCGTCTTTCTTACAATGATTTTTTTTTTATTTACTTTTTTTATGTACTCATACAAAAACACGTTAGTCGAACTAAAGACGTCCGAAACAAAAGATTGCTTTATTATTATTATTATTTTCAACAGCACAAGCTCATCTAAAGAAATAACAAGGCGTTTCCATGAACTCGTAATATATTTTAGTATTTTTATTTGTAAACATAAGAATCCGTTTCACTAGCGATGTGATAACATAGGCATTGTCACTTCGTTTTGTTGAATTTGAGAGCTATATCGTTATTGCATTTCCTTATTTCCAATTTAAGCTTAACTTTTTCGTTCAATATTTAAAGTCTTATATGTGATATATAGACGGAAAATATTAGGAATCGAGTACGTAAAGGGCAATAAAACTGAAGCGGATTAGACATGAAACAGGGGCTTATAATGAAATTACGAAAGCTTTTCAACCAATCCCTATAACCTTTACTGAGTTCGAGAAGGAAACATGAAAATTAAATTATCTTTACCCAATCTCCGATAATAATCTAGCAAAATTAATTTTTCGTATATAATCCTGAATCTGTTAACGACATTACATTCTAATTACATTATACCACTAGCTTTTGTTTGCGACTTCGCCTGCGTGTGTCTACTACTAATTGATTCCTAACTCTCTATATCGAGTAATCTTGCTATTCCTATGTATATATATATATATATATATATATATATATGTTATCTCTCAACTCCAACACTTTCGACTGATAACCATGAAACTTAACACGTGTATTTATTTTTATAGTGATTTTTTTGTTAAACACTTTGTTTTAGTCAACATCAGGTGGTGCTGCAGCATACCGACTTCTATACCGGTCAACCGATCACCATACAAATTAAAAATATGTTAAATTAACTTTATTATTATAAATATTATTTATTTGTCAATCTGTTACATAAAATAAAGGTTTAATGTGTTATTGAAAACTTGAATAAAATTCAATTCATTTATAAAGACAAGATATTTTTTGACAGGGCAACGTCTGCCGGGTTCAGCTAGTTTATTATATAAATACAATAGGATTACTGACTATTTCTTTTATTTTTTCTTTCCCTCTACACCACTCCGATGAGTGACAGTTCCGATGGTCCTCTCCATCAGATATACCATTGCTTTCTAAAATTTTCTCTAGTCCACTTCTCTCTTTATCACATTTCGTCTCTCTTTAAAAGACGTGGCTACGTACCAGCGACTCCTTTGGGTTGTGAGTTTCCATGGACGACAGTGATCACCTATTCTTTGCTGATCTTTAAGTACCACAAAAAAAACTTTATCAACTGAGTTTATGAATACAACTTAAAACAATATAATATCATTGTCTGCGAAACCCTGAAGGCATTTTTTTCCAGACAATACATATTATTACTCAAAGTCATAACTAATTATTACTTGGGCGATTTAACTAGTGAATTCGATATATCCACCCCTCTGCTGGGCGCGGGGCTACTCTAGGAGTAAACATTAGGCCATCTAATCAACGTGTTGTTTCAGCTCGTGTTGGGATATTCTCATGTCGTTAAAGCTTCGGATGCAATTTTACCAACACGTGAGTTTAATCCATGTATAAATTAAATCATTCTGGATAGCTGAAACCAAGACAGTAAGCATTTAAAAACACAACCTACCAAACTCATAATGATATGCAAACATGTTAATATTTATACGTTACACTGAAACAAGAAAACGATATAGACCTTTTAATTTCTTCACAACTATAAAAGGTTTTCTTAAATTTTACTTATGAATATCTTTATTTGTAATGTTCTTATTGTCGTCTTATAGATCAACGGAAGTATGATAAAGCAAAGAAAAGTTTTCACTTTAAATGTAATTAATAATTTTAGCAAGATCATAATGGAGAAATTGTAGGAAACCTTATACACAACAAGCTATCTAAAGTTATATGTATACTAAAGAAGCTAGTTAGCAACTGAACGTTTCTTAATGAATACACTTACTTATTCACGAAATAATTTAGATAGATGTTTTCTTTAGGGACACGTTGTCCTAGTTTGTTAGGAAGACTTTAGGTTTAGGAACGGTTCCTACACGATAAAGACACAGCGAGGCATAGTTTAGTTGGCGCATACAACTCGTACGTACCTGCAGTCGTAGCGTTACCTCCATTAGTCGACACATTAAGAAAATCATAACATAATGACATGGTTTTGTTCACATTTTCTTCGCCGTCAAAATAGATGACTTCTATCGCAATCGGTACATTTATTATTAAAATAATCAATGGTTTAGACCATCAGCTATGAACTTTCGCCTCCTCCGCTGGTGCTCGACACGCTGTCCGCAAGGAACACTGGTTCATTAATCTCTGTTGTTGTGCAACAATTGTTTAGGCGATACAGTAGTAACGAGCAGAAATAATAACAATACAAACACCAAGCCATTTGGAGAATGATGATACCTGTTTTTCGGCACGTGTGTGAACAATGTATTGAAAAAAAAAAGGGAATGAGACAAGGTGCAAGACTGCGTTCGCGTAATGACGGCATATCAAAGGAGTAAGGCAGATTCTATTGTACGCTATTGTAGTTTTCATTCACAAGCGGCCCACTTACTACGTTTTAACATTTATTTCACCTCCAATGGACAATTACATCAACTGGGTGATTGATTTTGCAGTTTTGCCTTTCTAAACAAAACCGTCAAAGTAATTATTACTTAGCGATTAATTAACAATTCAGATCACCTTATCATGCCTTCAATTATAGTTTACCTGAACATCGGTTTTTCATCAAGTTCACCACATTCTAAAAATTCAAATTCATTATAATGCAAAGTTATTTACAAGCATACAATTATTGTAAGTCTACACAATGTTATGTCTTAAAATTTTAGGTTGTGAGTAGAAATCGAAATGCAATATGGCTTAAACCACGTATAGTTAACCGAATATGTAAAAAGGAATTGACTCGGAACCCTTATTTTGACTCGGAACCCTAAAAACATGTTTTTAGGGTTTCGAGCCAAAGTGGAAAAAACGAACGTCTCATAGTTTCATCATATTCGTCTGTCCATCTGTCCGTATGTCACAGTCACTTTGCTTAAAAACAACAAGATTTATATTGATGAAACACGAGGTATAAGTGTCTTGTATAAGCCGCTACTTAATTAAATTAAAAGAACTGTTGAAGTTTGTGCCATATGTTGATGTTTTCTGAAAAAAAAAATCAGCTTCTATTACATATATGGACGGCCCCTCCTAAAAATATTTATTTTGTTACTTAACAACTAAACTAAGTAGCGGTTTATACAAGACAGCTTCTAAGCAATTTTTTGGGCTAATTAAATATTTTCTAAAAAAGTCGTTCCGAAAGTAGCAGAAATTGTGCCCCCCTTTTATTTTTTAAATTGTATATCCAAGAAATGTGAAAAAAACTACAAACGTAACGTTTATTAAATAATTTTAACGAATTTTGACATGATCGGATATATATTTTTTTAAATTATTACCGAAAACTACGCTTCTCAACAAAAGGACATAAATGGCATGAACTTTTGTTGGTACAAGTCTTTTGCTGGTACACTTTACGTTAGTTAAATAGAACTGAATTTAACTAATAACTGACAGAGAACTATATAGGTACTTTATTATCTAATCCGGATAATAGCGATAGCTTTTACCATAAACATGTATACTTAGTGTTATATTTAAATAATAAAAAAAATCATTTTCAAATGTAAGCAATCGTTTTAAATGGAACGTTACTAATACTATGGAACACTCAAATATTTGTATGAGCAAACGTCAAATATGAATAGCGCTTCATACGTAGATTACCGAGCGCCTTTTATACCGGAAAGTTGAATTAATTTACCTACTGTCAATATAATATACAACGTTTGTTATCAAGCTTTGTTCTTAATCGAGTTTCAGCTCATTTTGCGTGCAATGAACCTTTAATGTAATATTCGAATCGTGAAAGTCCTTTCGCGTCTCTAAGACTAGCTATTTAATGTATGTTTACGCGTCAAATAGATATTCTGATAGACAGAGCATCTATTTGACACGTAAACATAAACAAATATATCGAGTAGTTGTTATTATAAAAGTCTTTAAGTTCATTCTCAAAGACTTTTATCATATTTATATACGATTTTTATAGTGTGTACGTATGTATAAAATAAAATAATAAATCTATATCTCTTACTTTCTCTTCTCTTTTTTCATTTATGAGCCAAAACTTTTATACAACCGAAGAAGTAGATTTTTAATAAATAGACCGATTAATTCTGTAGGTTGCTCGTTTTTCGTCAGTAAAAACTATCATCTCAATGACTGATAATTAATAATAAGATGACATATTAAACATGTTATATAGTGATATATTGAATAAAGATATTTTAAATTGAATTTTACCGATTATTATAAGTTCTGTTTTCACCCTCCAGATACAACCCCTGAAATATATCGTCAATTGAGAAACCAATGCTAGTAAAATATTAAAGTAATATTGTATAAATAATAAATCGAAATGTACATACCATAATAGAATTTTTAATACTGACTGTATAATACGGACGGAAAAGGAATAAAATATTTTAGATGTGGTTTTGAAATTAATCGATCCGCACGTTTACACAAATGTACCGATTTTAACCCAATATAAATAGAAAGAGCTTGGATTCTTAGATTCTGGATGCACAAAAATGTTACGGGGAATATTATATGCTTATTTTGTGAATAATATCTCCTTGTAAGCCTTTATGGACCAATAACGCAAAAAGGCACACACGCTGACATACTGCAATGCATTAGCTATGCAACTTGAACTAATTCCGGTTGCATATTTTATACCTATGTAATCGTAAGTCCGCGCTAACGAGAGCGCAAAAAGTACATGGCGCGGTTCACAAACATTCTGAATACGTTGACTCAGACGTGTCAATTAAAATCGGACTGTATAATAGTAAAAATTAAGGTTCGATTTCGTGGGTCCTCGTGTGATATGTCGATGTTTTCGTGTACGCAGTCGAAAAAGTTACACAGAGCTTCGTTAAAGCAGACGCGCGGGATTACCGACTCGGTCGTGTGATTTAAAATGCTTTTGCCTTTCGAATTCTGCTACTGAATTAATAAAAAAAATAATGATTGTTTACAAAAAAAATTGTGCGTCACGGGACACCCGGTAGATGTGAAACATCAAAACTGTTCTATACTGTATTACTACAATTAGAATAATGGCAATAAGATGAGGATGGCAGGTATTGCGGATTAAAAGAAGAAGCTCATTATTTTCATCAACCACATTTGATATTATATTTCATCGGTATACAATCAGACGCGCACGCCGTATGTCAAAATTAAGCCTGTCCAAAGTGTACGACGTTTGGTAATGTCTCATGCGAACGCGTTATCACAGCACTAGTTGCGGACAGCGTAGGCCAAAACAAGCGTCTCCTAAAAGTTGAGACATCTTGGTTAAAATCAGAGACGTCGGATTGGGGTAAACCCATTCCGATGCAAGTACAGATGTTTCACACCAAAATATAAATGATGTCACGGTGTGGTTTAATTAAGAAATTAATTGAAAAAAAACAGAAAAGTCTTAAGCATGCCCAAATAAAGCAGTAGTTTTAATCACTTCTTTAATGTTTTCAATCACTTAGGTTATTGTTAAAATCCGACCGCGCCATTTTCATTCAAGCAATGAGTGCGTTTTTGCCCATTGTGGCGCGTCTTCCTGTGCTCAGGCACAGGAAAACGCATATGGTCTTTTATTTTAATAATTTTTATCTGTAGGGAAGGTTTGATAGAAATATCCTTTTCCTTTTTTTTTTGCTCTGGAAACGTGAATACACAAATGCATATTATTTTTGCATTATGTTTGCTCTAACTTAAACTTGTAATTTTTTATTATGTTCATGTAGATATATTTAACGTATACTATACACACGTAGTGTATGTAAAATTAATCAAAATTAATGTACAAAATCAATCAAATTTCTTGACTCATAAAGAAAAATAATCACAAAATCTCGTTAGCCACCAAAACCACAAAAGAATTTAACCAGCTGATTAAATTAATTGTTTTACCTAAACAACAAAATCAATAGTAAAATATATCTCATCTAACTAATTGTAAAGAAATATACTATCAATTCCATATCAAATCAATTAAGTCATCGGTATTCCGCTTAATCATCTAAATCAAAGTACATCAAAATCACACTTGATTTGTGATCGGATTGATTTTATCAACCCGATCATAATTATATTAAACAATACAACCAACCTATAGTATTAATATTAACCTGTTCCTTATAATTCAAATATGTGTTAAATCTGTCAATTTAATACGTCTAGTGAATTGTTTAAGTATAAATATTTCTAAAAGTCATGCGAAGAGACAGATCGATATGTTACATTACATAAAGTGAAAGCGAAGAGGCGGTTGATACGAGTAGACGTGTTTCACATCTTAGTCTTAGATTTATTTATAAGAATATGAAAACGAGCATCTAAACCTTGTTAGCTCCATGAAATTAATAACGTGATACTCAAATATTGTTAATAAGTGTGTATATTGTGTTATTACAGTGATCATCAGATACTAATAAATCACTGTAAGCATGGATCTCCCCGCCAATTAGGTAGATAGATTATTTTTTTTGTCGCCTTTTTCTTGTACCTTATTATTAGATGACTTATGAGATTGCAAAAATAAATAAATGTGCATATAATCTGATTCAAAAATTGTGACCATAACTTTGAATTTGTAATTGCTTGCACGGTTGATTTGTTTTTCTTTCATCGTCAATTGTATGTAATTATTAAGTGAAAATAATCACCAGCAGAGCAACTGCCCTTCAGAAGAGGATTGTACTCATACATTGTTCAGCGAATGGTCGAAAATTCACCCACAGCTATACGTTCCGCCAGCTCGAAAAATAGGTAACTCAAATATTATATTATAAACTCTATTACAACTGTAGACTTGACGTGTGATAACTCTATAAAATAAATTCTCCAGAAATAAATGTTTTACCCTGTAATAAAAGTATATATTTCTTTTTTCTATTTTTATATATATAAAAAATAGTAATTTATTAAAATTACTAGAAAACAGATGAAAAGTGAAACGGATTTTTAGGTATACAAACTAAATATACTTAAATATATTTCGAGTTCATAGAAACGCAGTGTCTTTCATTCTTTTTGACGAGCTTTTTTCGTTGGAAAAAATAATAATAGAAAACAGTATTTTGTTTCGGACGTATTTAGTTCGACTAACTCTTGATTTATTGGCTCTGATTTGGCTGTCCAAAAATATTAAATTAGCAATTTTATTGTAAAACATACATTTCACTACACGTATTATGTTATCATGTTTTGTTAACATCTTGATATAAGGACAATTTATGGTTAATATCATGAGGTATGTTATAGGATATGATGAATTGAATTAGGTTTGATATTTGTGTATTTTCATTTAGACGATTAGGTGAGGTATCGATGATTTAATTTGATTAGATATGAAATCGATGATAGATTTACTAGGTGTTAGGTGTGATATGAGTTATCGCTTTATTTGACTGTTTAGGTTTAATAGTTTATTTATTTGATTAATTAATTAAAATGATTATTTTAATTCATAACGTGAATTGAGGTACTGTTTATATATATATATTGTAAGTTTTAATTAAGTTGACAATGTGCGCGCATGCGTCAGAGTCTCTAAGCAAAAAAAGGAGAGAAAGCTGCATTTATCCTTACAAAAATAATTGAATGAAACCGAGCATGCAGGAAAGCCAGTCGATTTCTAAACCACGAGGACGAGGTTGGTCTTGAAGGAGAAATGGTGAGGTCACGGTGGACCCCGGCAAGTGGCGAACACAAGTAAACCAAGGTTTTGCGAGTTTGTCCTAGCTATGTGTCCACACGAGTACCAGATTCAGCGAAGCAGCCGCAACAATTCATCGAAAAGATAAAAACAGGAAAGAAAATACTATACATTTATTTTTATCTTCCCTTTCGTGTTTTTTTGTTGTTTGTTTAAGATTTCTTAACAAATAGTTATCTTCAGGCTGGCAGTTCATTCGTTTGAATGAGCACTACCTTCCGGGAGCTGTCTCTAATATTGAAATAAAGTTTTTTAAGTAACCGAGATATTGAATTTCCCTTTTTGCTTTTGATCTATTTCGATGATGTCATACTTAAAAGTACCGGAGGTAGATAAGCAGGTCTGATACGCATCAGAACTGTTCGTCGAGGGTTCTATCGGTCCCCAAGCGGGCTCCATTTGCAAGGAGATCAGGTCAAACTCCTGACTTCATTGCAAATTAAACTCCTATGTTCAGAGGTGGTTCTGTTACAAAAAAAAATCAACATTGTAATAAAGTAACGTAATAAATAATTTACTAATATAATAACGATTTCAACATAGGAAATCTTGCACAACACGAAAATGACGGTTATATTTTAAATGCATAACTGTAATATTTTACTGTTCACATTTAATTTTATTTCCTTTTTAATTTAATTTTATTGCATATTATTTTATTTCATTGTTTATTGTATAAAATGTGTTATTTACCTATTGAATTTTAATTTTAAGGTGTAATTTACTTGAAGATTATTTATTTGAAGAAATTTATATAATTAGCCTTTTAATACGTGTATGAACAAATCGGAGTGCTCTAGCGCACTTAGTAAATTCAAATGTTGGATTAATTCATGTTACTGAGATTAATATTTTATTAGATATTATTTGTCTCATTTGAGGTCTGAGTTGATACCAACCGATAGTTTGATGATATAATATTTGATTTGTAATAATATAGATAATCGCATACTGAGCTTTTATGTCAATAGCCCTAGTGCTAAAAACGTTTATTTTGAGGTGCGATGCTCAAAAAATATCGAGTATACGACTTTTTTTTATAGAGACATTTTCAATGTGATCAAAACTCTAGAAAACTCAGAAAATTAAATATTTTCTTCCTTTATAATTGATATTGAGCGCATACATTTTAATTGTTTATACCATACGGATTGGAGAACTCCATTGTGCCGAATAATGCAATTTATGTGGTCGCGCAAAAATGTGTCGCCTCTATCCGAGACTCAAAACGAAACAGAGAGGTAGATTGTGGTCGCTTAAAAATCTAACAGTCTAGCTACGTCAGACTGGCTTTGCATACCATAGCAAATGAGTGGGAAAACACCCTGACGCTGTAAGCGCGGAAATATAATAAATAGCTCTATTTTTCGTAAAGCATGAAAAGTACGCGAAATGAAACATCAGCCTGTGGAGTTGTGTGACAATCCGATTAAGTCCAGGTTCAGATCGTGAACCTTGGGAGAGTCCAACTTCTGTTCCCGATTCAAAGTCAAACTTTTCTGCGCTACGTATATTAATTGACTAGACGATCATGCATGCTAAATCACACATGTAAAACCTAACAGTGTTGTTAATGTACATGTAGGCCATATAGAGTTCCGTTTAAAAGGAATCAATATTTACCTAAAAATTATAAATATGAAAAAGAAATAACAAATCGACTAGTTGATATTAGTAATCAATAAAACAAAATATTAAATTATGTATATAATATAGAACGCCTGAAGTTAGAAATTTTATGTTTGTGTACATCCTTGCTTTAGATAACTGTATAGGCGATCACACTTTGGCAATGCATCATTTGATAGAAATTAGTAAATATAACTATGAAACATTCGAGTCACTCATAACAAAATACCAGTGTAGTTGTGAGACGCGCCGCAACAGGCAAAAATGCACTCAGTGCTTGGATGGAAAGTGGCGCAAGAGAAAGGTAGTCGGATTTCAACAACAATAATCTATACGATTGAAAATATTAAAAAAGTTTTTAAAAGTAATAAGGAATCAAAGATATTGGCGAAAAAGCTTAGTTCTGCTGAATGTATAGTCAAAAGAATGCGGTGGCTTACAAATAAAAGCACCTCAGGATTAATTTATTTTAGGTCTTTTATTCTTATAATCGTATAGAATTTTAATATGAGGTCATGTTACCTATATAACCACAATTTTTGTGCTACAGAAGCAGGTTATTCGTGTCATTTATCATTTGAGAACAAAAGCGTACATGCGAACTTACACACATACATAAATATGTATGTATGTGTGTGTATGTATGTATATCGAAAACCTGATGCGTATTAAGAGATATATAAAATCGTTCCAAAAAAAAGAACAAGATCCATGAAATTAACACTAGACATAAGAATGACTTTGCTGCTAATAAAACCAGACTCAGCAAAGTTAAAAAAATATTTAATATGTATAGTATATATGTACAAAAATATTTTTGCCCATTCCTATAAGGGTGAATCAGTATTTGAAACGTGTGATTATACCAAAAGACTACAATAATAACTTATTTCAAGTACAATTTTTTTACCTACGAAATATTTTTTTTTTCGAATCGATTTAATTAAACATGCAGGCTATGTTCTTTTACTTAAGAATTATCCAGGACTATTTTTAAACAAAATCAAAAAATACGGTCATAGCCTGCTCTGTATTTTGTGCACAGATCCATCATTTTATTCAAAAACGGAAATATTTCTTGTAATGAGAGTTTTCCATACATAAAATGCATGAAGGTAGTCAAGAAAAGAAAAAGAAAGTTTGATTTTGATTTGACATTAATGGAGCCTTAAAGGTAAGACCGACTGACTCTACGCCGTGACGGCAATCGCTATGAGGCTCCCATAATCACGACATACCCTCTACGCTGCTACTTTTTGCTCCCTTGAGTGTACGTGGCGTGTGCATTATTAACGAACTATAAAAATGTTTACATTTATATTAATTCATATTTATTTATTGGTTGTCTATAATTATGTTTTTTTTTCAATAAGCATCAATGTCCGTGTTTCACATTTGCCGGGCATTCCGTAATAAGGTCCATTTTTTTTTTCATGTAGGAGGAAAATGATGTAAAAGAAAGAAAGTTTGGCAAATTATTTATGAAATTAAAACCGTAACAACGACAAATAATTTTTTATAGATAATTAAATACAACGCCGTAAAAATATATACAGTTTAAAACAGCAAATATCATACGAGCGACTCGACTCGTTAATTTTTAAATATTTACACCAAAAAAGTGAATATAGTGAGCCACTTGTCCACAATACTACATAAAAAACAATGAATTATATGTATTAAAAATACTCATTCAGAATGTAGAATCATTTGTAAAAGAAGATAACAAAAAGTTATCCCACAATTTCATGAATAGAAAAGTTATCCCACTTGATCAATTTTTGATTTGTATCACTTCATGAATGTAGGAAAACTTTCGGGAAAATATGCAGATTGTTAACTAGCGAAGCGAAACAAGAAAACCATTTGTGCTACAACCGTTAAAGTATCTTCTAGTTCAACGATAGCAAGTAGATATTTGCATTTATTTGAATTGTATGTTCCATAAATTGCTTAATATAAAGCCTATCGTAACGTAATTTAAAGCTAAAACGATATGAAAATTAAAGAGTAAACAATAAATAAACTATGTACAGTGAGGTCTAATTTGCATCCAAACGCGCAACCCTTAAAACCCAAGTTTTGCATAAGTTTCGCTTTAAAATTTTCATTATTTCAAGTAGATTAGAATGTAAACTCGGAAGAGAGGTTATCTCCCAAAGCAGAGACCACGTCCCTATTAATTACGCAAGTTCGGACTTGGACCGATAATTAATTAAGAACTTCGGTTTGCCCGCCGCCCCGCCCTCGAAAGAAGTTAGGCGGAGTTGTTGCTAAGATGCACAACCTCCCGAGGCTTTTGTGGGTTATTCTAATTTCACTGTTGCGGATTTTGACAGTGCCACGACCCAACTCAGGCGTTATTATATACAGTGGCCACATTAGTTTATCTTGTTAGCACGTATTCGTTGCAACGTCCGTAATGTTGGATCTTTTTTTCAATCTTTTACACCAATAAGGATTGCTTCGTTTCCTTTCGAAAGTCGGTAATAAATTTGTTGCGACAGTTAAATGTTGCTTAGGGTGACAGCTTCTAGTGAACTTAATGAACGCTTAATATTTGTTCTTTTGGCGCATCTTCGACACGAGTGTTTAGTGTTCACGTATGAATACAATTGTAATAAAATAAAATAATTTATTTAAATTTTAGCAATGTAAATTTTTAAATCTTTTTGTTTACTACCGAATCAAAATATTGCAAAAAATTGGGTTCAAAATGTTAAATATCAAATATTACATTTAAAAATACATTGATTTATAAAGTCTTGCCATTACGTGTCTATTGCGTTCGTGGTGTGATTGATTATAAATGCAAATAAAATAATAATTTAATAAAGTTTCTGAGGTTATAAATAGGTCGTATTGGTTAACAAAATCAACCACAATAAATAAAATATTTAACCACATATGATTAGGCAAAAGGCTATGTATTTTGTGCTTTTGCCTGTCGTTGTATATTTTTTATGTCTTTATTTTTCAATTAGCTTCCGCTCGTGGCTCCGCACGCGTAGACAAAATGATTTCCTTTATTTTGTATATTGACCGATCGCTATAATTAATCATGATCCTGATCACTATCTCGTTCTCGATTCTAATTCCAGTCCTGTTCTTGATGCCGATTCGTACCATTCTTGATTCCAAACCCGCTTTCGATTTGATTAGGTTCCGATTCTGATCCCGTTTTCGATCCTGGTCCCTCTAATAATTCTATCTCTTCATATTTTGATTCCGGTCACGATTTCGTTTCTAATTTAGGTCCAACGATCAATTACGATCTAAGTTCCGTTCTCGATTTCGAACCCTCCCGGTCTCGTGTTTCGATTCTACTTCTCGTCTTATTTGCATTTTCGATTCCATTACGGGTCACAATTCCATTTTGGGCGAAGCCGGGAAAAAAATTGGTTTTGAAATAAAATTTGTGCTATATCACTTGGGGATAAAGCTGCTTTCTATGATTAAAAGAAGTTTTAGAAACTGTAATAACACAAATATACAGAAGAAATTAAAGTGAAATGTGGATCTATTTTAGTCAAGGAGTTTCTTATTGATGAAGTATTTCTTAGCACCGGTTTATCAGTTCGGTTAGTATAGTGAAAACACGCAGACAATGTCAGATACGAATGCTAGTTTCTTTTTTCAAAAATCTTCCCATTCGCGAATATAGCATATCATCAATTTCATAGTAATTGTATGATTGGATTAAGCACACAAAAAAGCAACAAAATTCATTATACAACCATTTTTCAAAATCGTACCTCGCTTAATAAAAACCTTTACACAAAATTCACCCTCCCCCCTTAACTCAGATAACAATAGAGTTACACATTCATATACATACAAGCAAATACATGAAAACAAATGAATATTTGCGCAATCACGTGTCCTTACTGAATACCCAATTTTCATCACGATCGGTCAAACTGTTCTTAAGTTATAAAAAGATAACAGCTAAAAAACAGACAGACAGGCGTACAGTACCTTATTATGTCCGCAATCATATGTTCTCACACTAAACTAATTTTTATCACGATCGGGATATTGCAAACATTTGTATATTTTTCATGAATTTTAAAATAAGGAAGCAAAACTTTTTTTATTCTGTCACCAAAAATATTATTACATGATTTCTAATGTTACCTGAGTGTATTTCATTAACACTTAATATAAATTTGTATTTGCATAGAAATACAAATTTATATTAACTGTCAATGATGAAGCATTTTAGCTCAGAACAAATTACGTGGAAATGTAATTACTTCAATCACGGTATTTATTGTTTATAATTTTTATACTTGAGTACTGCGGCTTAATTATGTTAACTTAAAACAGTTTAGCCTAAACACAGGCTAAGCCGTTTCAAGTTAACATAATTGAGTTGATTCAACAGAAAAACCTAGGCACTGAACATTTTGGAAAATTATTTCTACGAAATAACAAGTAATATTTTCGTTTATTTATTGTAAGTTATACAATACTGTTATTTATTTATTGTGAATAATAGTATTGTATAACTTTAAACTTAATTAATTAACGTTACGTACAATAATGGAATGACTTCAGTAAATATGATACCAAAATTTTATTTGGAACTGATTTATTGTATGTTCAAATGTCAATAAATTTTATGACATAACTCATTTCATAATCTTATTTATTACTTAGAACACAATGAAAGTTCTGCGCTATTGGTCGTACATAAATGTTTCATTTCGAATGTTATGTTTTTAAAACATAATAAACACATTCATTTTGGTGGGTACTCGAGTGTCAATAGTTTTGACGTGACAACGTCTTAAATTAGGTTGCGGCTGGGAGTCACTTTGAAAAGTGTAACGCTCGGTAACGTAACGATGAGTCACCGAACGAGAGAGAGGCCGAATGCCTTGCGTCTCTCTCCACTCAACTATGATCGGTCTGCCGCGCGCGCAGCACTAGAGAATTAGTGCATAGCTTGCAAATGTATTGCAAGTTATTGTATGTATATTTGTATATAAATACGTATGTATGTGTAAAGGTAAAAATAAAATTTTGTTAATATGAAATTCAGTGCGAGATTCTTTGTATAAATTAATGTTTTAAATATAATTCTTTGTATAAATAAATGTTTTAAATTGTTACTATTATTTCATCCTTCTTCCTACTATACGAATGAATATTCACATTAAAATGATTTTACCATTCAAAGTCGTTGTCACGTAAAACTTTCGCCCGTATACCGACTTTACAGGCAACCAAATTTTTTTAAAATAAGTTTGAAGTTCGTCGTCCATAGCAAAAATGGAATTAACGCGATAAGATTTAAGGCCTACAATTTTTTATGATTTTAAAAGTGCACTGTCTCCGCAAGACTGCACTGATCGTCTTCAAAATGCTTTTGGGAGGGAAGCACATTATTTAAGCCCTGTAAGGAGATGGTATGCAGAAATTTATTGTGGCCGTGTTTCTCTCTATGATGAAATTTGTGAAGGTCGGCCGTCGACTGCGATCGCCGAGGAAAATGTGGATACTATCAGGTAATTAATTGAAGAATAACGGCGTATCACCTATAAAGAGATTAAAGGATATTTGGGGATTGATATGAGCCTAAATCAAAAAATCTTACTTCAACATTTAAAAGTTAGAAAACTTTGTTGCGGTTGAATTCCTCATAAACATACCGCTGAACATAAACGGATTCGAGTTGATTGGTGTAAAAAAATGTCGTTAAAGCGCGATCACGGACGTTCTATCGTCGTGTGTGATATTGATATTGTGACAGGAGATGTAACATGGATATGTTGTTACATGCCGGAATTGCAACAGTCTCTGTATGGGTGTTTGAAGACGACAACAAACCATCAAAATTAAGGCAGGTGAGAAAGCGTAAGCAAAAAAAGAAGCGTAGGCAAAGAAATGCGTTTTGTTTTCCTAAAATGGGTCCTATCTGTACGATTCTACTTGAAGATCAAAAAATCAATTGATTCTGAGTGGTAGACCACCATTTGTTTGCCCAGTGTCTTAGTAAAAACGAAAAAGAAGTCGCATACTATTGCACCATGGCAATGCTTCGCCGCACGCGCGATGTCATTTTTTGACCTTTGAGTAGGTAAAGCTCGTGACCCATCCCGCATTTAGTCCAGACCTAGCACCTTGCGATCTCTTTATTTTCTTAAAAATAAAAGATTCGATGAGAGGTTAGACATTTACGGATTCAGAAGAGGCTGTGATAGCCTTCAACCAGCACGTGCAAAATATGCTCTCAGACCAATGGTCCTCATGTTTTCAAAAATGATTTGAACGAGTAAAAAGTATGTAAAATGTAATGAAGAATGCTGTGAAAAGCAGTAAATATTTTATTTTACATCAAAATTGTTTTATTTATGAGTTAAGTAAAACATTTAGTGTACCCCATGTATGTGTCATAACGGATCGACCACGAAATTCAACTGGATACGATTTATTTAACATTGACTGAAAACTTGATATTCACGATTGTGGACAATACCGTCTCACATTTTCATCGTCTCGATAGAAGACGAAAATTGCTTAAATCGTATAAAGTCATTCCTTATCAGCTTTGCATAGGATTAAACAATATTAAACCGTAGCGAACAGCGACCCGCCTTAAAGAAAACGCACCCTAACAATGTTAATTGGGTTACAGCCCGTATACGCGGATATATGATTATGTATTAATTTGAATACCCCCGAAACGGCATCCCCATGGTAACGCGGCCGAGGCGCGGAGTTCTGCGCGCTGCCGAATGGGACCGTCTGCGCACCCCGCAGTATAATTACCGTGTACACTAATTGCTTACATTTTCACCGGCTGCGCTTAATTAGGCGTTGTGAGTACTTTCCCAGATCTCGCGTGTAAATATTGAATGAAATGCGAAATTAGAGCGCGTATTCCAACCGTCTAATTTTTTGAAGCAAAACTTCTTTACGCGCCCCTTGACAGTTTGCGAAATACTGTTTTTTTTAACGGAAATAACGTTTAGAATCTGTTCACGTAATTTCCGCATTTATAACTTGAATTTGGAACTCGTCACCGTAGCCGCAATATTAAAAGTGGCCAGCATTAAAAAACGTGTACTTAGTATATTTATATTTATAAATATACTTAGTATATTTATATTGTATATATACATGCATTCTGATGTATTTATTATCAATAATTGCCCTTATTAATAACTAGTTGTAATTTAGATCCTTCCGGGTAGACAGAAGAAATTTCTTGATTTTTTATATAAAACGTTATCATATATGTTAATAACTACTGAATTAAAACTTTTTTATGCGCTGCTTGAGAATAACTGGAACATTTTTTTTCTCATGAAAGTAACGTTCAGTACACTGAACAAAATGATCATTCCAACGATTTGTTTCAATAACGTAACGAATTTGCAACATTGATTTTGAGCAACCCAATATTTCGATCGTCTCAATCAATCTATATATTGGTCTAATTAATAAATCTATTAATCCGATTGATTAAATTATGCGCATTATTTGTTAATACAATGCTATCTCACACAATCGTAACGGTATACATTTAACCAAGCTAAATTCGAACTCGGTTCGGATATTTTTATTCGTGTGTCATCCATATTCTCTTTAATTAGTTGTCACATTTTTATTTGAATTTCAAATTCGTCGCCAAACCAGGCACAATCAAATTAAAATTGACCAATTTTTAAAAACGGCAACTTCATGTGTAAACCTCTAGTGTGGTCTTGTGGCCGTGGTTCCGCCTGAATGGGCGTGAAATGAATTTCTTCATTTTTTTTTACATCGAGCGATCGCGCCCTTCAATCGCTATAACGGTGCCAGTCTACACAATTGAAGTCTAGCAAACTTTAATAGTGTAGCTGCTAAATAAAAACAATGCTAAATAGAAAAGTTTTACTTCAATCGTGCGCAAAATCGAACGCGCTGGTACTTTTCTTCAGTCACGATTTCGTAGATTGGTTAACATTTAGTTTTTGTCTATAAACTATCGTCTAACTTTTCGAATTACTGTGAATCATTACCTCGAAACAAACGGCGCGGGCGGATTTTCTATCGATTTCGTAATCATTTTCGGGAATTGAAAATACCCCAGCTATAAACATCCACCAATCAAATTTTCTATTAAATTTTGAAATTAATTTCCTACTTTTCAAAAAAAAAGGTTAAATAAAAGCGACGAACGATAAATGTCGACATCGAAAATAGATTAAGCATTATTTACAAAGAAATATATTTAAAACGTTGTCACATCGCCGCCATATGCATTGTTGATAAAAATTTTGTTAAATTATTATATTCAAAATTTTATTCCACTATGTAACTGAAAGAAATATTTTTTTATGACATGTACAGAAAATAACATGACGAGCATAAACAAACTGGCCTTAAAACAGATTAAGTCTATAAAATTTTGCATCAAAATAATGTAATTATAGATTCTTAACTATTTGACATATTTTTATAACAATTGTATCAATGAATTGTTAAATATCAATCTAAAAATAAAACTCAACTGTTATAAAATAGTAACACATTTATTTTTAAGTAACAAAGTCCTTTGATTTTTATTTGCGCGAGTTTATAAATAAAAATTAGATTTTACATTACAATTGCAATTGCTAAAAAAATTAGATAAAAAGTTTGAAACAGCCTACACCACAAAAACAATAATACTTCAAATTTACACTAAAGAAAAGTGGGTCGTCGGACGTACCTACATGTGTTTTACAATCGATATTCATTCCAGAACCCTACATTTTTACTCAGGGATGTAATCACCCTCGGACGCACTATTTCACCAGCCAGATACAAATCGGCTGATTTCTAAGACTTGTAAAATTTCAGATTTTGCTCCATTTCGAAGAAAATTGATAAAACTTGAATTACTGGTGTTATACTACGTTTTTGTACTTTCTTTGTCAATATCCAATTAAGGAACCTTTTCCTTTTATTTTTCAAGTGGTTAAAAATGTTGATAACGGTCAGATCTATGTAACTTTCAGTTACTTAAAACACTGGAAATTGTGAAAGTATTAGATTGTCTGATTTAGATCAAATAAATATTGAACCGACCATACAATGAAAATGCAAAGTCAGAAATGACACTATTCCGAAATTTAACTTCATCCTGTAATTGATATTATTTTCTAATCAAGTTATATTTATCCTTTACATTATTCGTGGATAAAGGTTATATAATTCACACACAATTAGCCAATTCATCAAATTTACAGCCCGATATTAGTGTCGTATTTTTTTCTTTTTGTACATTAATAAAACTTCAAAATGCATCCAATTTCTATATTAAATTATTTAATTTCAGTGGACAGAAAAACAATAGAAAGATGGCGAAACACCGTTATTACTTTTAATTTTCTTTTTCTAAAATGTCATCTATTTAATGGTATCAAAACTAGCCAGACAGAATTAGCACAACTAAGGAGATTTTACTGCAACTTTTTACTTATGAAATACGAAAAAAACCTTTTCACCGACCTAAAACATAACACCGAAGTTGTAATAGAAGTAAAAATATTTTTTGTCGGTCTTTATAAATTATAGTAAGTTATAAAGACCTACAAAAAAGTATAATTATGAGAATATCAAATCGAAAGAAACCCAGTCCCTTATTTTAAACGCCAGGGTAACCTTGAGTAATATCTATCTCTCATTCCATTGTTTTTGCAATTGTAAAAAGGGATGTGATGCTAAAAGCAAATGCATGTATCTTAACATGTACTCGTTGTCAAGATCAGTCACTTAGAAGTTAAACTAGCTTAGAAACGGTAACTTAAGAAAAAAAGTGTATAGACTATTTTTATAGATAATAATTATATGACCTACTATTTTCGTCTGACCTATTTTTATTATAAAACTTACCGTTTGACCGATAAACGCAAAATGCCCATATTTGCGAGCAATGACCTCGAATATATTTTTGCATATGTGGGATCGAGGGCGATTTTTACATGTTATTTATAATGGTATTGCGAATAATCCTACCAATTTTTAAGACTATGTGAATTTTTATAACCTTGCATATGTATGCCGTTATCGCTAAAGAGTTCCAATGTTTTGCCGCTTAGTACTATAGCAGTCTACAGGACTGACACAGTACCCATTTTAATTCAATCTGTCGTACGGTCTGTCGTTGATGACATCCATTGTATGCTTTCATACTCCACGTCCAGTCCAGCTCGTCCAGTCCAGCTCGTCCAGTCCATATTTAAGGTACTTATCTTGTTTTGGGACCGTCTTAAGCTCAACGGCAGCGTAATAGCTTCACATTTCTTATTTTATTTTGAGAAGTTTCCTGGTGTAATTTTGTAGTCCAAGGTCCGATATTAAATTAATTAAATTGGTATCACTTTGGAGCGACACTGAACGCAACGCTAAAGGAATTATTCGATTCTGTTCAGAAGTTATGTTAGAACATAAAAACTAAAATAAAAATATGTACAGACGAATGGAGATTTTTTTTTTCTTGAAGGGGATTAAAAAGAAATAAATATTTGGTTGGCCATATTTATTTTTATTCGGTATAAAAATGTCCAATGATTTGAAATACACATATAAATTAATATATTTCATGAATTATCGGATATAAAGTGTTATTTTTTTAAATTGCATCGAATAAGTACTAAAGTACCTATATTAAATGTATTTTTAAACATTTGAAACGAATTTTATAGGTATGATTCTCGGTCTAAACAATAATCATCTAAAACTCAATATTTCTGCAACGCAAACAGAACGGACGAATTCTCTTTATCATGATTAACCTAAAGTAATAAATTAAGGATAGCATTACAACTGCGCCGGCGTGAACGTCGAAATAGATTATTAAAAATGGCAAAGTTAGCTTCGATCGTCCCGCCATAATTATTCCTCCATGAATCATTATGACAAAGGTTGCAGCCGTCCGCCTCATTTGTCTCCGCCGGACTCATCAACTTTTTACCTTTGCGTAGACATTTTTCTAAATGTTGCCAAACATTTTTTTCGGATATTTGACACTCGGCGTTGTTATTAAATCCATATGATAAATTACTTGATCCTCGATCAATATAACATTTTATTATTATTTAGTTTTCATTCATTAAAGTTTTATTTCATCCTTTTGAATTAAACAAATAATAATAATATTTAATAATTTGTAGTAAAAACCGACAGTTACCTATCTTCTTTCTTATTAATGTATTTTTAATTGAAATAAATATTATAAGTCTATAAATAGCTAAATTGTCGAGAAAGGAAGTAAGGTTAAACTGAAAGAGGAAATAGACTAAGCTTTTGTGTACGTATGAAGATATATAGCAGTTGTTACTTAGTTGAAACTTTTCGAAACGTTGATATTACTAGAACACCTAGCAACGATTTCCATGCCAAGAAACTTAAAAGCTTTATAGAATAAACAGCGAACATAGAAGTGGCAAGAACAAACTAAGTGTGTGGAAGCGGTTGACGCTGTATACCAGAACAATGATATGTCGTATCCAAGTTGTAATTGTGTGGGCGTAGGCGGAGTCTCTAGTCAATATACAAATAGTAACAAGAAATTTTAACTACCTAGTTATAGTTTACAAAGTCAAATGTATTGATTACGCTAACGATAATTTAGAAAATTCCATATATTCATGCGTAGCGACGAAACGATGTACCGGACTTATGAACTTAAACGATTAAATCTTTGCTTGAAATTAGAAAAATAAACTTATAAATATTTCGTTCGACTAGGAAACGAACTCGAAAATGTCATGTTAGAATATTAACTATTCAGTAATCTGTAATCTGTGTTTGAATCGAGCGAAGTTCTTCTGCTAAACCATATAGATCATCAAGAAATTTAGTTTAGAAGTTCGCGAATGGGTGAATTCAATTAGGTAAATTCGAAATTATATATTATTTTTACGATTCAATGTAAATTTTCTAATTCAGATATAATTTTTTTCTGGTATATGTACATATCTTGCGATTAGTTGAACTGCAGAATTAAAATGCTCTAAGTTAACTCTCTCTGCCTGTGTGTGTGTGTGTGTGTGTGTGTGTGTGTGTGTGTGTGTGTGTGTGTGTGTGTGTGTGTGTGTGTGTGTGTGTGTGTGTGTGTATGTGTGTGTGTGTATATGTGTATATGATGTGTGGTGTGTGTCAATCAGTTGATTGACTGATCGAAACATACCTTACTAAATTGGAAGAGACTTTCTTAACTTTTAAAATGTTGAACTCTTTCGTCCCATAGATTTTGAAGAATTTTTCAAATATTAAGTTATCAGAAAAGTTTTTTTCAGTATTTTTAGACTACGTTACCTATCGTTACAAAAATATAATCAGCTCTTTTACTTAAACAGTTGCTTCGACTCCCGCAATAATATTTTTTAAGAAAAATTTTTCAAAGAGATTTTTTAAACTATATTACCGATAATTTTTAAAATCTAACCGGCTCTTCTTTATACACGAGGTCGATCGTCACTAACTACATTAAAATTGGTATATTCATTCGAGACGTTCTTGATATATTGATGTTTAATACTCGGTAATTTTTTTCACTATAGAAAACTACTTTGAATGTCGTAATGGAGATCTAAATTGAATTACGTATTCGAAAGGAATAGTAATTTAAAATATTGAAAAAAATGTGTTTTTAACTTAAGTTAAGTTAAGTTATGCTGTAACTGTTAAGAAACTTTTTAATAGATTGGGAAGATATAGTTTTCAACCCGACTTTTGAAAATAAACGTTTACCAGATAATCACCTTTTAGGCTCCTAGAAACATGTTTCAACCATTTTACAAATAATGCCTGTTTGTCTCTATGCATCTTTGTGTGTAAGTGAGTTGAAAAAGAATTTAAAATGTTTTTTTAGGATATTTTCCAAACTACTTTACCGATAAATTTCAAAACCTACGTGCCTTTTCTGCTTATAAACAATTTTGGTTGTTGCAAACTGTATCAATATCAATGGATTCATATGAGAGATATCATTAATGTAAAATTAAAAAAAAATAGTTTGTTTAACAAAGTTAAGTATGGATGGATTAATGAGTGGATACTCAGTTTTTTTTCTGCTTTAAAAATGTCATCGGATGCCACAGAGGAGATCAAAATGAAACATTATGTTCAAAAATATTTTAATTGAAGTAATAAAAAAAGCGGTTTCTTTAAATATATATAGATTTTTTAATTGTAAGGGCTCGACACGTATTAGAACTATTCTTTTAAGCTCGGACAGCTTGAAAAAGCAATAGTCTCTTGAACGCAATGAACTCAATAATTTATTGCTACTTTTAACACTCACCTGGAAAGTAGTAAATTGTTTTAGGGATGCCTTGAAGTGTCGATCATGTTTGAAATTTTTTAGCTCAAAAACTTATACACAATATTTATAATCCAAGAAGCTTAAAGACAAGTCGATAAATATCATAGAGGAAAATATCAAGAATGGCCTGCAGGGTTAATCATCTAACAGATTTTTCTATGAGAATTTTATTTAAGAAAAACATGTTCAGTTTTCGAATCCAATATCGGTTCCTTATGTTTTGATACACACATTTTTTTTAATCACCTTATTTTGTCTTTTACTTCTACAGTGAGTATACCTTTTTCTTGATTTTGGCTTTCGTTTAAAAACTTTATATGTATATAGATTTGCCTCCTATCAAAATTTAATGGTCATATTCGCTAGTCACGAGTGAATTTTCAGTTACATATATATTTCATTTACAAAACAGTTTAATGTACATTGTATTTAATTTTCAACAAATTGAAAAAAAGACTGTTTGAAGCACCTGATTTTAGAATATCAGTTTAGTTTATTTAAAATTGTCGTATTAAGTTGAATACTTCATAAAAAAAAAACTGTATTAGTGTATAAAGTTACGGATCTAAGAGACTTAGTGGTGAAGTTTATACGAACTATTTATGAAGTTTCACATATATTACAAACAGTGTATTTTTTATATTGTATGAAACTTTTGATGGATCATAGCCATTTTTTATTTATGTAGGCTAACTAAAAAACAATCTGCTACATTTAAGATGCACTTGTTGCTTATCGTCTGCCATATATTCTCGTTTATTCTGGTGAACAGGAAACGACTGCCACAATTTTTATTGCTTATGTACGTATTGACAATGGCCGAACTTTACAACGACAAGCTTTTCAATGACCCCCGATACCGTCACCCCGCCTCGCGGGGAGTTGCCGTGACGTCACATTAATCACTTTCACAAAAAGGAAACTTTGGAAGTGCGTGATACAAGGGACAGGTGCCACCGAGGGCACTCGCCGCCCAGGAAAAATAAACTAATGCGGGGAACTTTCCGCTTCGGGTCATGGAGGGAAAGCTTTATAAATAAATGTTATTTATGACGCGCGGTGCCCGGAGCGGGTCTGAACTTTGGCGGGCGAAAAAAAAGTTATTAATGACGGCCACTTATGTATCATAAGCAATTTTTTTCTTCGCAAGATAAATACGGCGGTCGTAAATCGCGAATGTATATTTCACTTCGTGCAGTTTCGGACGTTCGATTTCCATTTAGGATTGCCTCCGTTTTCAAACACAAAAGTCCGGTCTGACTGCGCACGAGTGCGCCAGTTTTCTTTTTTCATAATTCCCTCAACTAAATGAATGGAACCTTTAAAAATGTACAATTTTTGCAGCATATTGATGTTTTGCATAAGTTTAAAAAAATCTATGGATTACAAAATCATTTATTTATATTGATTTTTACCTGACAGGCCTTAATAAGTTACACATAAATATATTAAATTAGGTATGCTATACAACGAAATAAATGAAAAATTGCCATTACCGTTGTTTAAGAAAGAATTTTACAAAACTAAATTTTGCTAGGTGAATTTCTGTGAATATTGATTGTATTCTTAAATATTGTAAGATACAATTTTTTATTACTATTTTATTATTTATGTTATTTTCTTATTTAATGAGTAAATACATTCATTCATGCAATTAGGTTACTTTTATAATCCAAAACATTGTTATATCCATAACCATTTATTGTAAAATTGTACCATCTATTGGGTTGTACGTTGGCAATTATGTAAACCTGTATAATTTTTCAAAATTGTGTGACTGTGGAACTAGTATTTTATGACTAAGGTGAATCTATATATTTGATATGGATCTACTTGATATGGATTTGGTTTGAAAATCTTGCGATGTCTACATGAAAAATACTGAATTCTTTGTTTAATACCTTCATTGCTATAGCTATATTTTATTAAACATACCCGTCTACTGTTAACATAGCAAATATGTCAATATTATTTACAAAATATGTAAAATAAGTACTATATTTCTTTATCTGTCTCTTAATTATAATAATTTCATTAGAGAAATATATTATTTTGATTAAGTAATTCTTTTCTTGCATGTAGACTAATAAAACAATACTGAAGTGACTCTAATATTTAAATTTATATTGTATCGAAAAACTGAAACAGGCTGTAGTAAATTTAATATAGCACGATAGAATCATCTCTATATATGCTATACAATCAACACCTATAACATTTAAGATTGTCCCATTTTGATTCGCTCGATCGCTACATCTGAAGTTAATAAAAAAGCACCTTTTGTAGGTGATTGAAGGTGTGAATATAAATCGGTACTATCTGTTCATTAAGATATTCAATGTATTAAATGTATACATGTCAAAAATTGATAGAATTTTCTATGCAACAGAAATAAATATAGATATAGAAGCTAAGGCAAGATAACACCATCAGACCCAAAAAACATTTAAAATTGCATGTTACTGAAGTCTATGTACGTACATTTCTATGAATGCAACATGATAAAAGAAATGTTTTAGAAATTTATAACAATATCGTGACATTTTTAAATATGAGTTTAATAATTGAAATGCTAGACACTTTATCGTTTGACAGTCGAAGACGTCTACTACATAATAATATCCCTTCACGTATTCATTTCGTGTATACGCCCTAGGGTCCATTCGCAGAGTATCTTCCGGTTTCATTTCAGAGAGTTACGACAGCTTGTTGAAACTTTATCGAAGTTGCACGTAGCCGGCGAGCTCGTGCTGTGGCAGTTCGATACGGCCGGCTACGATTCTCGGTCCATTCCAGGAGACTCAGAGCGAGTAGATATGGATATACGGGACTAGCGCTCGCAGAATTCCAGTATCGCTTCAATTTAATATCCCAATACCCGAAATTACTCTTCTGAATATTACATATCGTTATTATTAAATCAAGCGTTTCTTTCTTCTCAATACGTATGGGGTATGAACCCTGCAATACAGGACAAAACTTGAAAAAAAATTGAATTTATACTGCTTTAAGCAGGTTGCGACCGAATAAATCGTCTAGGTAAACATTGAAGTTAGTTAAAGGTAAAAGTTAACTGTGAAATATAGTCGAAGTTCGATATTGCACGGTTGCAAACCAATTACCTGGATCATGCATATAAAAAAAAAACTAACAACGAGTCGCACAAAAAGTAAAATCGTAATTCGTAACGTAAACGTAATCCGTAATATTTAACAGTTAGCCCATACATTATCTATCAAACCCTACAATTACTTTTACGAAATACTTTATTAGGGTTTCGAGTCAAAATTGTAAAAATGGAACCCTCATAGTTTCGTCACGTCGTCCGTCCGTCCATCTGTATGTCGTAGGCATTTTACGCAAAAACTACAAGATGTATATTGATAAAAGTTGGAGCATAGGTTTCTTGTATAAGCCGCTACTTAGTTTGATAGTCAAATAACAAAAATAAATATTTGTAATGGGGGCACTCATACACTTAACAGAAGCCGAAACCAAAAAAAACAATTCAGCAAACATCAACGTGTTGCACATATTTCGAAAATTCTTTTAAAAATACTTTGAAGTTTCTAAGCATTTTTTTGATTAAGTGAATATTTTCGAAAATATTCACTTAATCAAAAAATTGCTTGAAAATCAGCAGAAATCAGCATAAATTGCGTGTCCCTTTTTTCTTTTAACATCATATTTAAAAAATATGATAAAATATATAAAGATTACGTTTAATCAATACTTTCAAAGAAAATTGTTGTAAACAAGATCGGATGTTTTTGAGTTATTGCCCAAAAACTGTGCTTCTTAACAAAAGCCCGTAAGTTCCATAAAAATACGCTCTTTTGCTGATGTACTTTAGTTTACACTAGTTCAAGATTAGTAGTCGACGTATCTACTTCTTTCTTTAGCAATAGGCGACTAAAGTGCTTTGTCAGTATAAGTAACGAAGAAAAGAAGTATAAGTAACGTAGTTTTTTTTTTATTTGTACTGAATTTCTTTATAGTAATGGCTACGGAATCTTACACTGAGCGGTCGAAATGCCTTTTTGCCGTTCTTTACTTTTGGTACAAACCACCGTAAATACATTTTATTTCTTTAACAAATAAATACATTTTACATGATGAGTTAAAACTGTACAAGTCGCATTAAAAATGCAGATGTCTAGTATCGGCCACTATTAATACTCAATATTTAATCAAGAACAGTTCAAATACAAGTTTTTTTTTTTTAATCTGTTATTAAGGAAATATGGAAGGAATTTTCGAAGACCAGTCAGCTAGTAAGTCGACCATTACTGGAGATTATAAACGATTTCATTAAAAGAAAAATAATTATTTTTTATAATTTGAAGCATTTTTTATTGTCAATCTGCATGAGACAAAATATAAGGATATACCGTATATCTGAATGTGTATTATTATTATAAATATATATTTCATATGTTTTTTTCATATATTTCATTTATTTATCTCAGCATTGGTATTACCCATTCTGAAGACATTATAAAACTTTATAAAATTACACTTTAATTTGTGATCTGGATTAAATTACACGTGCATGTAGTTCAAGCCTATATGAGCAGACAGATGTTCAGGCAGGTAACTGATATAGATTAAAGTAAAAAAAAAATTGGTAATCAATTGAGCCGCTTTCATGGTTTCATACCCAAATGGTGGCATCGGGACTCTTTTACGAAACCTGTAAAGGATTGTTGTTGGAATAGTAAAGGGTACATTTTTACATAATATGTGGCATTATAGTAAATTTATTAACCCATAATGTAAACAAAAAAAAAGGTAAAAACAATGAGGTCAAAAAAAGTTTTTCAGTACTTTTTGACGTGAAACGTCTTTCAGTTCGGTCGTAGGGGGTCACTTACTAAACCCGCAACAAAAGCGTGGCCTCGGCGAGGGCTGTATCTTTGTAACTACGTGCCATGAAAAAATCGTTATATATCATTGAATAGAGCTCATAATATAGTCATTACTCAAATTCTGTTGACTCTTGTCGCTAGATGGCACTAGTACCGTGTAACATCCTGCGCAGTTTGACTTAAAAATTAACGCTTACAAATATTTAATTTATATATTAATCGTTAGTATGTGTGCAAATTAGGACAAAAGTGGTCACATCAGTTAAAATTTGTGACTCTTTAAATACATCTAATATAATATAATTAATAATAAGTGCCTATCAATAGTTACTTTCGATTTAACTTCAATTTCATAGAAATTTCGAAAATACTTAGGTTATGACGCTTCCTAGACGTACTATTATGCGTCAGAAACAGCGAAATGCGGCTGAAAAAAGAATATATGAGGTCGAGGAACCCCTAACATCACCAGCCACCTCAACTGAATGGTCCGAAGATGAAGGAAACTTGCCAGATAATGCTGCTGGATCAAGCTGAACATCGCGGTCCAGAATTAAGCCAGTCCAGTCATTTGTATCTTCAACGGAGGTAGATGACCAAATCCAGCTCATCAGTAGACATCCTGGGTGGTTACCAAGGATGTCCACTGATGAGTTTGGCCTAACCTGGTTAGGTTGGGCCAAATTGTATCATTGCTTCACCTCAACCAAAGCAATATGCACCTGCGGCGGAGTACTCTAGGCGATAGGAGGAGTACCAAAGACGTCTTAGTAATTCGTTTATGAAAAATGAGCTTGGCCTTGTGGCCAGGCTCTCGGACATTCGCATTTGTAAGCGACTGCGATCGATTGTGGTCCTTAAAGGAATTAAAGGCTGTGAGTCCATCTGTGGCCCGATTCTTGAAAAATGCGTTCCCTGGTGCAGATACAATGCATCGACGTTTCACGTTATACCAACAGCCATATACCTCACAGCCCAACCCATTCATTTTTATTTTTGTTATATTGTAAAAATGATAATACATAAAATCATCAAATGAGGTGTGATTATGGTGAAAACCTTAAGGTTATTCAAAAGATAATAAAAAAATAGTCCAGCAAAAGTCGGACTTGCACTAAAGATTCCGAATTGAATGAACGAAAACACAATATTTTTTAGTAAACACATAAGACAAATATATTGGGTATTAGTTGAAACTACTATGTAATAACGTAAGTCAATTTCCGGATGGGTAAAATCTTAGAATTTCACGTTACCGATGTGTTTATGCAATTTTTTTTAAATTTAATCGAATTTCAATATCATTGTTTAAATTATAGATCTTAAATTTTTAAAATCACACTTCAACATGAAAAAAACCCCGTAAATTTTATTTCAATTTTAAGAGGTTTTCGCTTGTTTTGTTTATTGATCATGAGTTTTTATTAATGAAAAGTCATAAGAAATTAATATAATTCTTGCTTAGAATGCTGATACATGTGACAATCAGGCGAATGTTAATAAATTCAATATATAAACAATAATATTTTACTTTTTGATATTATAATGGAATTGTAATTCCTATAAAAATCACATTATTTCATATTTCAATGTCTCACATCCGTCGGTAGCACTAATCACTGCCTATTTATTGCTTCATCAATAAGATGAAGCAAATTAGTAATAGTTAAAAATACTTTCTCGTTTTTCAAACCGATAGCTCGAGGTAAGAGAAATAAAAATGAAAGTTCTTACGATAAGGAATTCATATCATTCGATATTGCAAAATTAAAAAAGTTGTTAGAAAATGAATATAACTGTCCTTTCGCTTAAGTAACTTAATACAGTCACTTAGATGTTCCTATTCGCTATGGAGCGATCGCATACGCGTTTCGTATCAAAAAGTAAGTACATCTCGCCAACTTAAGCTGATCGATATTGACTTACGGGTCGAATGAAGCGCTACGCGATATGTTTGACACATTGACACATAACTCGATAAACTTACGGTAGTGCCCGGAGAATGAATTGGCGCGAACTATGTATGCGACATAAAATAGCAGACGCTTTTAGAATTGTCTCCGCTATGTTTTAATAGAAAATTTCAGTTTGTTTTGTTTTTTGAAAGATCTTGACGGTTGACGGTGAAGTAACGAAAAGTTTACAAACAAAGAGAAAAATATTTCTATTCAAAAGAGTAATAAGTATACCTCGGAAATACTATGTTTACATTTTTTATTAATATAATAATCATAGACTATTTTGAATAAGTACTAAAACGACGAACACATACCGACCACAGTCAACTACAGTCGACGGCCAGAAAATGGAAAGTAAGGTTGGTGGCTTGCGAGCTTCGCTTCTCTGACAGGTAGAAAAAAGAATTTCTAACATGTAGGAGAAGGGTCGAAAAGGTTTTTTTCACTTCCCTGCCTATAAACGTAGATAGATAGATATGCACTAAAGCGATTCCACAAGCTGAACAAATTTTGGTATAGTAAATATATTTATTTCATTATATTTTACATAGCTTTAAGTTTAATAATAAACATAAGATACTCGATAATGTATATTAATATATAAATAAAAGTGTTCAAATTAAAACGAAAATATATTAAAATTAAACTTGCACTGAATGACGTTATAGTATTGAACGCTTTTGGAACAAGTTTCCTATCGCACGTTAAACTCCAAACGCTTGGCCAGTCAGAGCTAGGTTGAAAAGAATATCCGACACTTTTGCTGAAGTCAGCATTTCAAACGGCCCTCGTAGCCATGCCGCTCATATCGCCAATCCTCGACACCCAGCTACGCTGAATGTACCGGTTTTCGTCTGATCACCGAAGTTAACATAAACAGTGTCGACCACCGTCAGGTCAGTAGTCGGATGATGCCTTAGCCTGTTGTTGATTTTTTTTGTAATTACTAAATATCGATGATTTGTTTCATTTGATTACTACCGAACGTAGTTATTTTATTTAACTGGCCTATAATTTAATGCATAACATTTAACGAAAGGAACTACGTTCCCGCCAGATGTCACACGACAAATCTCTTTTTTTTTCTATAATACGCACCTAAAGAGTAGCTTTTAAAAATCCATTACTTCGTTACTTGTACGAAAACAAAAACGGCCGTTTGCTAAACAAAAAAAAATAAACATAATAAAATAGGGAGAGACGCTTGTTGTCCCATAAAATATTAATGACGTCGTTACAAAGGCAAAGCGCTTCGCAGTTTACTCGTTTGTCCGATAATCGAATACATAAATTACAATAAAACACACAGCAGGACAGCGGGCCCGGTCCTTATTTATTGTCCGACCTCCCCGCAGCCTTAGCGGCCCACCGAGATGTCTATCACTTGTTGCCCGCGTTTGATTCCCTGAAAAATTGAAATTCCTAACGTATGAATCGGAGGGTTTATCATTTGTTGTAATTTCGTTAAGTGAAAATCTGAAAATTGCATGATCATAAAATTGTGCGCTACCATTTCCTTACCAAACTACGAAAATGCTTAATGCGACTATAAGTAGTTATGTGGTTAGTTGAGTTAGTGAATATCATAGGTGAAAGACGCATTTTAACTTATAACTTATAGAAGTATACACTAAGTGTGATCCTTTAATAGTTAAAAATACTCAACCTGTCTATGAAGATGCAACATTCTTAATATTAGCAATATTTTGCTATACTTGAGAAAGGTAAAATGGAATTTCGATACAAAATGAAGTTTTTTGAGTGTTACATTCATACCAAATGATAATATTAAAAGTAAAATTATCAGTAGCTAATTAAAAATATACATAAATATTTCTGTAATTGAATCCTTGAGCTTAATTTAAAATATAGGAGCGTCAGAAATTTTGATTTCTTTTTATAAGTATTAAATTTAATATTTGAACAAATTGATAGGTCATTTTCATTTAAAAAAATCACATCTCACCGCGAATTCAAAAATAAACCAACTGCAGATCCTGAATTGTATCTCGATTTAAAATTCTGCAATTACGTGTTAAGCCATATTATTCATCTCGAGGTTTATTAAACCCTTTGTAAATACTCTACTGAGAAAAATATAGTTTTAATGATTCAGAATTTATTCCTAAATTTTGTTTTGAATGTTGGTTATGTGGACATATGTTTAGATATCAAATCGTAACCAGGACAAGAATAAAAGTAAGGCCGATATTGAGAATGGGACTCTATTATTATACGTCTTCTATTTTATGTCCATGAGGGTAATACGTTTTGTAAATGTTAGTATCAAAATTTGACCTAGGCATTAAAGGATTAGATAGTTTATTTACCCTCCTTATGATGGTTGCAGTGGATTTTCAAATTTAGGTAATCTGAAATTTATTAGAAGTACAGGATTTTATTTGTTAAAAAAAATCTTAATCTTGTTTAAAATTATTAGAAAAGTTAAATTTTAAAGATGATTACGAAAGTTTAAATAGACTAATCTAGCTTGGCCGACCATAACATTCTTATATTCTTACGTTTTTAATTAAATCCTCGAAGGAGTTTAAGGTATTTTGTGAATCCATTTTACCTAATCATTAATATTTCAAGCTAACATTAGCTTTCACTTGAAAGTCCTGCCTAACTTTATTTAATTATACACAAATCCCGTTTGACTAGAACTTTTGCCCTTAACTTTTGTAAGTTATGCATAAGCCGGGCTTGTTGCTCAAGTCACCGAGAAAACTAAGGTTCACTTAATTTAAGTTTTCAAAAGCCGCGACGTTTTGCCGCCGCGGCGTTTTGGGCGGCGTGAAAAAGTTTCGCCCGGAATCGTCCGGAATGAATCGTTGTAATCACACGGAATGTACTTAAATTACTGTTTTATTACTCCCTTCCTGCGTACAGAAGCACTACGGCGCCGAAGTCGCCCCGAAAACGGTAAAAGCGTAATGTTGCATAATTTATTTTCTGGAGGTCACGCTCTGTATTAGTCGCCTTTACGTATTAGAGACGATGTAAGTGCTTTATTATACGTTACATTTAGACTAATAGGTGTTGAAACAAAATTCAATAATAAATAGAGAAGTAAATAATAACGAATACATATATTAATTATGGTCTAAATGCGAAATATTAACTTGTCAAATTTCATAAAATCTTAATCGTGTGTAATTACGCTTTTCTGACACCCGTCGGTCGTAACGTGCAAGCTCATCGGTTTCGGGTGCTTAAAATTTGGCCAATCTTTAATATTTTCCCAATTTGGTCTTCACGAAATTTTATAGAAAGACCCTTGGCGACTCTTCTATCATACACTTTTGCTCTATAGATTTGTTCTATCAGCCTGTTTTCTTTTTTTTTCAGAGATATAGAAAGGTCCATATTCTCCAAATGGGGGCACCATTTGGATATCTATGGTTTCTGCTTTCCTTTTTAGGAAGTAGGCGTAAGTTCACAAAAAATTATAATAATAAATCATGAATATTATTATGGTGATAATATTATTAGAAAAATGTCGCTGTGAATAAAAAAAAAATCTTTTTCGTCGATCGGTGGAGGGTTGATTTAAAAAAAAAATTACGTCTTTCAATGTACAAATTTTAGTAAATAGTTTCATTTATATGAAAAACTGCATAAAGAAATAATTATCTGTTTATCTAGAGTCATTGTATTCTTTTGTAGCGTAAAATAATAACGAAATACTATTAACACAAAATTACATATAAAATAAATTTGGGAAAGTATTTTAATCTTTTTTCTCCACATTTGCACATAATAAGCAAACCAATCTACTTTTTCATTACCTGAACATCACACAAAAACATATATCAATTGTATTATGTCTAGCAATTCCTCCTTATAACAATGTAGATTACTATCGGAGTCGCTTAGAATTAGTACTAGGTATTACGTGATAGGCAGGCAGCTTGTGGCGTAGGTCACTGTGTGATTAATAATTCATGAATCATGCACAATTTCACTAACCGCTCCCATTACCGAAGCAATGCCATATATCGTTCACGATGGACAGTGCCCGATGTCTGTATAAATCAAGATATCTTTATTTTTGTTATATTCTGCCACATATTTTAGGATTCAATTAAAACAAAATAAAATATTTTTTTTTTCTTTTCAAATATTCATACATGGGACGCTCTATAGGTTTTAGAACTGGTCAATTACATAAACGATTTGTAAAAATTAATTAGTACGTTTTAAAATGAAATTATTTGGCTGTAGGATATAGTTTCATTCATCGAACTGTCAATTGTTTTACATTGTGGTGTCATTTAAAAAAAATCGTGTTTATCATTACTGGATTTAAGTTGTGAAAGTTTTCGCACTATGATTTTAAACGATTTTGAGTGTGATTTGATATCTCAGCAGACCCTCGCTCGTTTCGAGCTGCTTTTGGCGATGATGCGTCACGCAAGTGTCAATCTAAGTGACGAATTTCGCTGTAGTCGCCCGTCCGTCGCTGTGAACAAGAAAAACATCGATACTATGCACCGTGTGATTGAAAAAGATAACCATTTGACCTATCGTGAGATTCAACCATCCTTAGGCAAAGACATGAGTCAAGTACAATTAATATTACACAAACATTTGGGTATGAATACGCTGTGCCCGCGGTGGATCCACACAATTTGACTGAGGCTCAAAAAAAGACCGCGTCTCTTGGTGCAATGTCATGCTTACCACATTCAAGTAAGGGGTGTCAAATTTGGTGTGGGACATAGTAACAGGTGACAGAATATGGATTTATTGTTATGACCTCAAAGTAAAGCAGAACTCGACCGTATGGGTCTATCAAGATGAGCCCAAACCAACTAAAGTGGCGAACGAAGTTACTCTAAATGGATTATGCTTCTTTTGTAAAAACTACACCCGTGGCTATTGTTGCTTTGGTCAATCGTCGTACTGTGAAAGTATTGGTGCACGACCATTTGTTTGCCGGAAGTTATTAATGAACTCCGTGAAAATAACCTTAAACGTCGTATCGTCTTGCATCACGACTATGTCGGTTCTCACACGGCCAAACAGACAAATAAATTTTTGAAGGAGAAAAACGTAGAACTTGTTAGCAATCTTGCAAACAGTGCCGGCCTGACACCTTGTTACTTTTAGAACTAATTACGCGGTTAAGCAATGGCATAAAATTGTTTTCAAAATTAGTTTGTTCGTACGAAAAAGTGTATTTATGCTAACGCAGGATATTATATTTTTGTCCATTCAAAGTAATTTTTTCTCATTAATTTCAAAAATTTTCAGTGCGTCCTACATATTATGCTTGTGAATATAATGAAAACGAAATACATTAACGTACGGAAACTAAATATTGGTCAGAAATTATGATTATGTAACTTTAATGGTTTTCTAAAATTCCAGGCAAGATGGTTTCTTTTGTTATTTATTGGCATATTGTATTGTGTTATTGAAGATTTTGGCAAGAAAAATGTATATATTATTATTATAGTGAATGTTATATTATAATAATAAAAAGAATTTGTAGCAACGGAGTGCCGCATTAAGGTACGTAAGATACAAACAATTAAAATTTAAGTGCACAATATCAATTATAAAGAATGGAAATATTTAATTTTCTGAGTTTTCTAGAGTTTCGGTCACATTGCAAACGTCTGTATAGAATAAAGTCGTATACTCGATACTCTTCAAGCATTGCAACCTCAGAATAAATGTCTTTAACATTAAGGCTATTAACGTAGAAGCTCAGTATGAGACTATTTATTAGGAGTACAAATAATTTTCCACCGTTTTTTGTCAATAAAATAATATTTATTGTAAAGGAACCGTAATTTAATTTTAATCAAAGTATTGTTCATCACTAGAGAACTACTTTTCTCTATCTTTCAGGCTGCGTCCGGATTTCAAGTCTGAAGAACTTCTTATCTTTTGAGGTTATCCACAAATCGACCCAATTTTTGGTATCTTCATGTGATGTGAACCGCTGCTCTGAGAGAGCATGTGCCATTGACCGGAACAAATGATAGTTGGACGGCGCAATATCTGGTGAATACGGCGAGTGGGGTAGAATATACTTCCCAATCAAGTGTTTTAAAATACTTTTTCACCGGAACCGCTACATGTAGACGAGCATTCTAATGTAGAAGAATAATTTTGCCGTGTCTCGAGTAGTATTGAGGGCGCTTTCCCTTCACAGCTCGGCTCAATCTCATCAGTTGTGTTTGGTATAGAGTTCCAGTGATTGTTTCATTTGGCTTAAGCAATTCATGCAGTTGATCTCACCAAATATACAACACGAGCATTTTCCATAAATATTCGGTTTTGCTGTGGATATTGACGCGTGGCCAGGTGTCTACATGATTTTCTTTCTTATGGATTATCATAATATATCTACATTTCATCACCAGTGACGATTTAATTTAAAAAACTTCTTTTTTGTGCCTAGCTAGCAGCATTTCACTCGTGTATAATCGACGTTCAACATCTCTCGGCTCTAATTCGTATGGTACTCAATTATTTTGTTTGCGAATAATTTCTAACGATTTTAAACGATGCGAGACTGCTTGCTGATGACTTCTAAGTAAGTACAAGTTCCTTTAGTGTTTGACACGAATCTTCCTCCAATAATTCCTCCAGTTCTGCATCCTCATAAAATTTTGGTCTTCCACTGCGATCTTTGTCTTCTACGTCAAAATCACCATTTTCAAATTTTTGAAATCACTCACGACATGTTCTCTCACTCAAGGCAGCCTCATTATATGCTTCTACGAGCAATCGACGTGCCTCAGCTGCAGATTTTTTAAAATTAAATAAGTAAATTAAAAGTTTCCGCAAATGACGCTTATTTGGCCCAAATTTAGACATTTTTGGATAAAAAAAATATATGATGCCAATATGAAGTTAATAATATGATAGTATTATGTTGTTCTTGAATGATCAACTTAATTTTCAAGCCGGTCATCATCTGCGAATTCTAACATAAGCGTCGTGCGATGCCATCTCTCTCAAAACAGCGGAAACTTATTTGGACTCCTAATATATTATTGTTATATCAAACATTAAATCATTAAAGTATCAGTTAGTGTGAACTCAGATCTTAAATTAAATGAATAATATCGAATAAAATATGAATCTCAAAATCAACCCTACGCCCGAATTCCCTAAGTGCGCTAGAGCACTCCGATTCGTTCAGATATGTATTAGAATGCTAAATATATAAATTCGTTCAAGTAATTACACCTTAAAATTAAAATGCAATAGGTAAATAACACATTTTATACAATACACAGTGAAATGAAATAATACACAATAAAGTTAAATTAAAGAAAAGAAATGAAATAAAATTTAATGTAAGCAGTAAAGTATTATAGTTAAGCATTGAAAATATACTATCATTATCGTATTGTGCAAGATTTCCTATATTTAAACCGTACTTATTTCGGCAAATGATATTATTTATTACATGACTCTATTACAATGTTTGATTTTTTGTGTACCAGAACCATCTCTAGGGATAGGAGTTCAATTTGCAATGGAGCAAGGCGTTTGATCTGACCTCCTTGATGATGGAACCACATATAACCCTCATATAACTTGGGCATCCATATAACCCTCGACGAACAGTTTTGATGCGTATCAGACCTGCTCATCTACCTCCGGTACTTTTAAATATGGCATCACTGAGATAGATCAAATGCAAAATTTAAATATAAGGAAAGTTTAACATCTCGGTTACTTAATAAACTTTAATTCAATATTAGGGACAGCTCCCGGGAGCCAATGTTCATTCAGACAAATAAACTATCAGCCTGAAATATAACTATTTATTAGGAAATCTGCACACAGAAAATAACAGTACAAGAATAAATAGTAATGGTGGGGGTTTTCCGGTCGAGTTACCGTTCGTAACCTCTTCGCTGGGCTGCAGAATGCTCCTTAACTTACCAGCTTAGCTCATCTCTACTTACCGCGCCGAGCTCAGCGTCGATCGCGGCCTCCGGTCTCGTTTTTCCGGGTTCCAAAATTGACTGTCTCTACCTCCGCACGCTCAGTGCAGCGTCGGCGCATCCTACCATTCCCGGCTGTATTGTTTTCCCTTCAATTGTTTTTGTAAGGACAAATGCAGTTTCTTCTTCTTTTTTTTCCTTCTATAGATACTGACGCAAAAAGCGCGCACATTGCCCTTTGTAACATTCATGTAAAGACACATACACGAAACTTAATTTCAACTTACAAAATAAATATATAAATAATAGTATCCCAATTCACGTCATGAATTGAAATAATCAATTTTAAAAATAATAAATAAATAATCTACCAGTGAATATCAATAATTCAATCAAATAAATCAACCATCAAACCTAAATAGTCAAATAAAGCGATAACTCATATCTCACTAATTAATTATAAATAAATCAATCTATCATCAATTCATTCCTAATCAATTAAATCAATGATACTTCACCTAATCATATAAATCAAAGTACATAAATATCACACCTAATTCAATTCATCATATACAATAATACAACTCATGATATTAATCATAAATTGTCCCTATATCGAGATGTAAACAAACCTGATAACAATACGTGTAGAGAAATGTAAATAAAATAATAAAATCTCAAATTTTCTCAAATTCTCATTCAATATAGTTAAATCCATAACGAAAATCATTTCATTCCAATTTCTGCTTTAATGATGCAATAAAGTCACATTGCCTTCATTTTTCACGAAAATACACGGCAACTACTGCCTTTAATATTCTAGGTCAGTGTTTTATTCGGTCAATAAATTACATGGTTCTTGAATACAGTATAAAAATCGTACGAAACAATCTTATGGTTATTTTATTATAAGTATTAAGTATTTTGTCATTTATATACAGAATTATTATACAGTACCAAATAAATTTCGCGATAATTAGATTTTCTGAAGTATTTGTAACAAATTTTCATTTAAAAACCTATATAAGAATATGAATTCAGCGACTATTCTAAAGTATCAAACAAAATCCATTTCAAATATTAATTTTCTAATTTAAATTCAATTTAACCTTGAGGAATTCAAGGTAATCTTTCCTCGCTTCCTACCGTCTATGAACATACTTATTTAACTATAACTTGTAAATTAATGTAAATAAAATTACGATTAAATTTAAACTATTCAAAATTTTAATTACCGATTTTGTGTTCTTGACATTTTATAATCGTGAGTATTATTTCAACTTGATTCATATTTCTAATAAGGTCCAACATTGTATGTATGATTGAATTTGTATTTCAAACTCTTCGATGATTGCGTATGTCTCTTAAATACATAATACATATGAAAAACGATAATTGCTATATGCTTTTCACAGTAAGTAGAATTTATCCTCTGACACAGACACACATTCGATAGAATGGAAAGGAAAAAATAAGTATTTCAATATCGAACCGAAGACCCACAGTCTTAACGAAAACAACGCCGACGTTCGATTGATGATATTATAAATAACTCGAATAGTATACGCCCACGACTCAGTTCAACTCAAAGAGATTTAGATTTAGTATTGTATTCAACGCGACAATAAGATATCTCCTTTTCTAGGTTGCCTAGGTTACATCTCAATGAATGTGTACGCCACAAAAGGGATTGATGAAAGGGATGAAAATGGATTGAACACAAACAAATTCTTCAATCAAATAGAATGTGTTGCCATTTTTTTATTAATTTAGTTTCCTGTCTTTCTTTATTCTTAAATATATCTTTCTTTCTTTAGTTAATACAAATTTTAAATCAATTTTAAACTCGGTGGATTATTGACTTGAAATTTTATTTATGGCTCAGTACAGGATGAAAATGTAATACTAAATCAGTTTTTTATCTGCCTATTTGTTTTTTGTATACTGTGTAAAAATATCAATGCAACAAAATCAAAGCAACAATGTTTCAAACTCAATAGAATGCTTTATTATTAAAAAGTGTGCGGAGAGAGAAAAAAGAAAAATTTTAGAACAAGAAGCAGAAAATAAGTATTCATAGAAAATGAACGAACCACGTTTATAAAATAAACTCCAAGTATAAAATAATTTTTCTTAACCCCTTAGAGATTTTTCTATTACATACAGTCTTGAAAATTTATAATTGTTAATTTCTACTAGCATAAAAATACTAGTAAGTATCAAAGCGAAAGAAATGGGACGCATGCAAAAAATAATGGACGGGAATGTAGATAATAGTTATCGTGGAAAGAGCTCACTCAACAATTATTATAATTTACAAAAAAATAGGGGCGTAAATGAACTTTTCGAGCAGCTGTTCCAAAGCCCCATCGTACGTAGAAGAAAATTGCACATAAAGTACGTTAATAGAATGCTAGCTCTCAAGATGGTGCTGATGGTATTTACACCAAGTCGAAGGTTGATGAAAACAGAGGCAGGAATGAGGTTAAATAGCTCTTCAGAGTACTCCTCACAGTATACACGATAAAGCATACACAAAAATACTATATCTAACGAAAAATCCAACGGGTCGAATTAGCCGGATACTACAGGGTCGTCGAAGATTCGAGATAGTCGGCGTTGAAGGCGATCTAGAGGCAAAAGTCCAGAGGCGATAACGGTACTCTAGTTGAAGTCAGGCCTAGGTCTTATAAAGGCAAAGGCGATGATCCGGATTGTAGGATTGTCGAGCTTCAATAAGCATACCAAGCTTTTAGAAACTAGTTTTACATCTTTCTTTAGATAATCACAAAGTTGAACACTGCTCGATATGTCGACATGAATAATCTCGACACTCAATGTGCCGTTAAGGTGAATGCTTCCAAAGATAGGAGAAGGAACGAAGAAGTATTTTTTAGCAGTGAACGTGAAACTTGTTTCTCTCGGGGGATTAATTCGACAAAGTTAAATTTATCCCATTCCAAGACTTGCTGTAAGGTTGTCTCGATTTCAGACACAAGTTGGTTTCAACACTCATTAACACGGTCCCAAGAAATATTATTGTGCCTGGAATATAGTACATCCATATTGATGACATTTATTGCATAGCAACAAATAGCAAATGTTACGGACTTTCAGTAAATCATTGGTATGTAGAAGGAACAGAGTTCAAGGCAGTACACAGCCTTAAAGGACACCAGCATTCGCAGACTTGGAATTTGTGCAATGCTGTCGATTGTAACCTTGATGCTTTGTTCTGTGAGAAAATTGCCTATCCAGCTACATAATTTCTTGAGACGCCCATAAGTTGAAAGTACCAAGCGCATTGTGCTAGACCTTATAGGAAGCCTTCGCCATATCCAAATTAACAGCTAAAGTCTTTCCCTTGCTCTCACAATGGGTCAATAAAATGAGAAGATCACCAGCTGAGCGACCACTTCGAAAACCGTATTGACAGTCTTTAATCAGCTTATTTTCCTCGAAGCAGCGCAGAAGCTGACGGTTGATAATGGATTCCATTATTCTAGAGAATAAAGATGTTATTGCGATAAGTTTGTAATTGGATGGATCTGAGTGTTTGCCTTTTTAGGGCTACGGTGCACTGCCTAGACTAAGGATTACACCTAAAATATATCAGTGTTAAAAGAGTTAAATAAAGTTACTACTACCAACTCAGGAGTGCATATGTTAAGCATAATGAGAGGTATTTCATCAGGACCATTTTACTTGTGGATGTCAAGAGATAAAAATGTTGTACGTACTGATACTTGTGTAAAACGGATATCCACTGTTCCCATATCGAAAAATGTGTTGTGGTTCTATGCCTCCATCATTCAGAATCGAGTTTGACGCAAGAAGAGAGCCGAATAGATCAAATTTTCCTTCTATAGAGTGAGTAACAAACGAGTTTCAAGACATTATATTTCTATTAAAGAACTACCTCTTCTAAATAGTCATGGACATATTATAAAATATTTTAAGGACGTGGGACTCAAAACAATATGTAAACCACTTATATAACCATATCAATAATATCATAAATGCGAAAACGATTCAGTCAACTTTTTTTTGGACTTTTCGTTTAATTTGAATTTGATGGAATTTTGCAGAGACGCAATTGAAAGCTAGATAGAATAACATAGGATGCATAGTAGTATAAGATTATTGCATCAAAATGGAGTAATGGACTAGTCATGTGAAAATATTGAGGGAACATTCGCGACGGATGTATTATGTCGCCTTAAATTATCTTATAAAAACTGGTGTTAGATTATAAATAAAACCGATCACTAAGCGAGACTAAAAATGGGTTCGGGTTAGAATCAATAGAGAGGACTTCGAAATTCATTTTGTATCCATATGAACAAACCCGCTGACAAAAGCATATACGTGTATGTTGTATAAGCGTGCTCATAAAGCAGTAATAACTAACAAGGACCACAAGCAGTAATAACCAAGATAGCTCCCTGAATACCCTTGTATCGTACCTGAATGGGCGCGGCCTTAAATTGTCGCACAGAGTAATATTTCGTACTAGAATGTATAGAATATATAGACGCACATAGAATATGTAGAGTGTATATGACTTATATTGCATAATAGAAGTAGTCTACTCAAGCTCGCTTGGGTGCGACTAATATCTTCTGTGTTAACCTATTACTTTTTCTATACTTGCAGTGCATTTAGTTCACACTGCCACTGAAGACTTCTTATTTTTAGATTGTGTTGCTTGAAGTATCATGCTCAGTTTTGAAATGCATAATATAAATATACTATCCAAGAAAAGATATTTTAAATAACACTTTTATGTTGTTCTATTTATAATATAAATGTATTATTTAAATATAAATAAATTACAAGTTTAAATCTTACGCATGTTACGCATCGCATTACCGTAAGTCTTATTTGCGACTTTGAAGAAATTCATGGGATGTCACGTTTCTTTTTAAATTAATTCACGTTCACGTCGATGCCCCGAAATTACGTATATAATAGTGTTCTCAATTACTCACCAAAGCAGACGTATACAAAATAGAAAAACCTTCGCACTTGCATTTTCTAAAACAGACAGCGGTCAACACAGCCCACTATTACTTTTATATAATTCTCTCTATGTATGTTCTCCTATTACAATTCAATCCTATCTTAATTTGATACCGTTACTGGCTCTTTAGCCTCTGCGGAAAAATCAATTAAATGTATTGGTCAACACGATTTTTGGGTTTGACTTGTATATGTTAAATTTTAGTTTCTCCTACGCCAAAAACAATGAAAAAAAATTTTATTGATCAAGTTTGCTTTTGTAGAAACTAGAGCAATTTCCCAATTTTTTGGGCAAAAATTATTGGTTTTTATTATTTTTTTTAATTTTAATTTAAATTATAATTCGAAAAGTTTTTGCTGCATATAAGAGTCTTTTTTTTATTAAAGAGTTGTGATACAATAACATATAGATGTAAAATAACAAAAAAATTATGTCTAAAAATGAATATTGCACGCCTCATAAGCGGAGCGCATGAGGTAGTGCTCTACTCTCGCCTTACGAAAAATGAGTGATGTTTTGAACTTTAAATGTCTTTATTTATTACATGTTGCACTTGTAAAATAATGTATGCACTCAAACGGCAAAAATAATCACTGATTTTATTATCTGTAATATCTTCAAAACACATTTTGTTATAGAACATACGTATTTTAAAAACTGTTTTAAATTTTTTTGTGGACGTCCGTGTGTCTGTATGTGCGGATCCTGTATGTGGTCACAATAACGAATGAAATATTTCACTAATCGAGTGTTTTTTGAAACCCAAAAATTTTTTTTTGTTGACCGGTGTAATGTACAATTTATAAAATTTAATTAAGTTGGGTCAAGTTTGTGAATTTATATTAGTGTTTTAGTTATATATATGTAATTAATCGCACCTGCTGAGCTTAAATCTAATATAATATAATTACTTCATCATATTGCATTAAATTCTTTCTAAACTTTTATTAAGGATTATAACCAGTTTTGCAAGCTAAGTAAAGAAAAAAAAATGGAAACTTTGCTATTTTATGTCACTCTTTGCAATGTATGTTATGATATTACGCGAGGGCATATGAATTTCAAAATAACTCTTTTATCAATGTGACGAGAAATCAGAACAAAATTTGTATAGACCTAGTATTAAAAATCTGTAAAATGGTTGACCGTGCATGTCATCCCCAAAACTTCCCGCTATGATATTTATTGATGTGTTTTTGAACTCCTACGTTTAAAAATATAGTTGTCTCAAAACACAAAGCCTTATTATCGTTAAGATTTTTGAGGTTATTTATTCGACAAGACAGTTGATTTTATAAGACATTCCTAAAACTATTTGTTTTTTTCAAATTCAAATTCTTCAAAAATGTTCCTAGCAGTAAATTATTGAATTTAAGCTCAAAAGATCAAATTTTGTGCTTTTTTAAGCTTTTCGAATTCAAAAATATTTAAATACGTTTAAATACGTGTTCAGCTGTTCGAGTTCAAACATCTCGATTTATTTAAATAAAATTCTATTTTTTTTTTAATTTTTAAATTACGATATCTGTTGAATGTGTTGTTCAATTTTGATCTGCTTTGCGCATTCGATGCAGTTTTTAAGATGTTAAAGTTGAGCGACACTAAATATCAATGCAATGAGAACTTTACAAGTTATTTGCGAAAAACACTTAATTTTACATTAACGATATTTCTCGAATTAACCATCCGATTTTGATGTCGATTACGATGATCGACGTTGTATGTTAACAACAAGAACTGCATTGATTTTAGAATTTATGGGTAGACTAGTTTATAAAGTATTCTAAAAACACTTTTAAAACAATTTTCTATAACAATATTTCTCTACAAATCAACTGATATTGATGCATTTAGCAACTATCAACATATTTGTAAGGAGAATAACTGGATATATTTTAAAATTTTTCGGTGGAACAGTTTTCAAAATACTATAATAAAATCAACCGATTTTTATGCAGTTTGCAAATTTTGACTCAAAAACTTCTTTCTAATATATTTTATTTGTGTAGATTAGCGTACTTCTAATCGATAACAATGAACCAAACAAAAACTTGTGTATATTCCGTAAAAGAATTCATTGGTTTACATAAATATTTTGGATTCTTATTTATGAAAATAATAGTTAGAAATGGGACAAAATGTGATTATAAGAAAATGTAAACGAAGATTTTAATTTAAAAGTCCTTTTAAAATAAAACACAAAATTGAAATCATTTGGCGGTACAACTCTGAATTTATGGTCTGTATCCAAAATTCAATTATACCATTCAATGGCAAAACAATCTAAGAATTCGATATGTAAAATGAGAACTGCTACAAGATACGTACAGCATTAAATAACTTGCTACCGTTGTGAGTTTGTTTTGCCTCGTTTCATGATTTCTGCCTAGTATAAATTTTGAAACAAAAATGTCAAAACATATTAACTTTCAATCAGATAGAAACACTTTTGTCACTACGACATGAAATCTACTTAACTCTTGCCAGAGTTCGAGAATTACTAGTCTTGTTTGGAATTTATGCTCAATATACTCTCCATCACGCTATGAACTTACGAGTTAGATCAATTAACTTGTTCGCACATTAGAGCTAGGAACTATGCCAGCTCGACTTTGGACGTAACAAGCTGAAAACCCGCGGGCACTGGGTGGCGATTTCAGTGTTAGTCGGCCACGTACCGCATGTTATCTTAACGACGTGGCGCGCTAGGTTAGGTTAGGGTAGTTACGTCTTATACGAGATCAGGTACGCACTGTCTCGTTACTGGCGAGTTCAGGTGGTTCTAACAGCAAGCCATAAAACTTGGAGACATCCTCTCGAACAGAATCGCTGACGCCTCTATTTCCTGACAACGTTCAACTGGATGTTCCTCAATCGTTAAACATATTACGTTACTGGTAAAGTCGCCGCCCTTTTTCTGTGCGCTGCCACATGGGCGAAATATATTGTCTAACTCGCTCCATTAGATCCTGTAACGCAATGGATATATTTTAGAATATTTCTAAATTACGGACGCTCATCTTGACCGAGTATCTGAAAGTACCGCGCTCCGACTACTGCCTTTCATACTTTCTGACTTGATTACAAATGGCCCTTAATGAGAAACATTGAAATGTTCCGACACAGTCTCAGTTAAATATTAGCTAACTAGTTAACGTAATCTAATTTGCTGCATTTTGTGACCATTGTCTTACCGATACAATTTTAAGTAACCGTTTGTATTTCTTTTGTATGCGTCTGTTATGTATTAATTTCATATCTGGAGCACGTATACCGTCTATACCGTGATCTTAATACGAGTATCACAAATTAACTAAAATTATTCATTTATTTTATTAATTTGTGTTTATTGTGTCAGGTTACAATCACCTCCCTGCTAACCTCACCTCCCTCCGACAACCTTTTTATTTCAGAATAAACGTAGTACTCAAGACGTCCACGCTGCCTAGCCCGAGTCAGCTTGAATTGGTGGTATGGAATTGAATTGTTATTTTATTATTTTGTTATTTATTTTTTTCACGGATTTTCTTTATATTATTCAAGATTTATACAACATGCATGTACGTTTTCTACGATACATCTGTAAATAGGAACAGGGCATTTTGCGTATTTCACATATTACCAGCTTTCGTCTGTCTATGGTTTTCAACATGTCATCCTAACGCTTCTTATAAATAGTGTTACCTGTACATAGCGATGTATCACTGTCCATGGTTTTTAATTTAACAATATGAAGTTCTTGCTTGAGGAATTTAGTATAGGTGTACTCACATTGATTTGATTACTTTGTCGTTTTTAGGGTTCCGATCTAAAATGGCAAAAACGGAACCCTTATAGTTTCGTCATGTCCATCCGTCCGTCCGTATGTCACTGGCATTTTATTCAAAAACTGCAAGATGTATATTGAGGAAATTTATAGTGTACGTGTTTTCTATAAGCCGTTACTTAGTTTGGTAGTTAAATAAAAAAATAAATATTTCTGGGGGCATTCCGTACTTGTAACAGAAGTTGAAAAAAATTTTTTCGGCCATTTTCAACCGGTGGCACGTATTTCGACAGTTCATATGACAACATAAAATGTGAAAAAAAATATAGACTAAATATTTTGAACAAGATCAAATATACTGTTGAGTTATTGCTGAAAAACTGCGCTTCTCAACAAAAGGACGCAAGTGCCAAGAGATATGCTCTATTGCTGATGCACTTTAATTTACACTATTTTAAGATATTACTCTTAAAATAGTGTAAATTAAAGGACATCAGCAAAAGAGCCACATACCGACATACCTACTTGTTTTTCTAGTTATAGGTGACTGAAGTGATTTAATATGTTTGGGAAGTATGGAAAAAAGTGTAACAACGTACTTTTTTCATCTGTAGTGTATTTCTTTATAATAACGTATTCGGAACCTTATAATGAGCATGGTCCGACATGCTCTTGGCCAGATTTTTTTTTAAACTCTATGTGTGTATCATTTAATTGTAATTGTGTACCCATACAAGACCAGCTTACTATGAAGGATACAACACGTTTATGTCTTAAGGTGTTTATCTCTTTCAAATCAATAATCATACTACCTAAGATATAAAATCGTGCTTATTTGGGGTAAGGAGGGAGATGAATTGCGCAGTGGCCATATATCGCATTAGTATGGCTATCTACGGACACAAATAAAATTGAAGTATATCTGTGATTTCAAAATAACATAATTTAAACATTTCAAGTTCTAACTGTAAAGGATTTATTACTACGATAAAACTACTCAAGCAACCCCTAATTTAAAATTTTGCATGTCTTTTTGTCTATTTGTCCGAGATCATCTTTGAAACGGTTAAACTGATCTTGATGGAGCTTTTGATAGAAAGCAGATAAACTATTACCACAAAATTATTACGGAAATATTTATGAGATTTATAAATATAATTATCCATGAAAATTGAAAACCCTTAAAAATTAGGTTAAGTTCGAATTCACGTCTCGATTAGGTGCTGGGATTGCAATCAGGAGTAGGACGGATATCGGAATCAGGTTTCACAGTGTCATCGATCGATATAAAAGTCGAAGGAATTGATATTATGTCTATGCAGACAGAACCGGGAGCAGAAGCTATTTTAAAATAAAAAGGGCTTACAAAACACTTCTAAATATAGATTTGCTATAAAAATTCGTAGAGAATCAGGTTACATTAGTTAATATCAAATCGATTGTCATTATGAATAAATATACAGATTGTTTATCGAACTAGGGAGATAAAACTTTTCATATGTACTTTAATCAGGTCTTTTTCATCAGATCATTCAATATCACGTGCCATTAATCTTAGTCGAGTATTATTATATATAACTCGTAATAACGAAGGAATCAAATAAGCCGAATCGAATATCGAGCGAGCCGAGAATACTAAAATATCGAAGGAGAGCGAATGCGGGTAGGTTGCAGAACAGGGACCGAGCCGCCGGATGCCACAATTTAGAGGCGGGGACAGGGGATTCCCCCGAGTAAGCGCCGGCGGCCTGCGGGCCCAGTTATTTCAGGGACACGCTCTTCTTAAAACAAATCCCCGAATAGTCGGCGTGCAATAACGTTCGGATGGTGAAATATGCGCTGTCGATGATAGAGCAAGTACCTTTTGAATTTCTATTCTAGTATGATTTCTAGTTTCAAATTAGAAAAAATCGTTTTATATCGATGTGAAAATTTTCGAGTTTACTTTATGGAAATTCACAAATTAATATCAGAAAGTGCAGGGTAAAATATACCTATCCCCATGTTTATTCTGCTGAAGTACGTATTGTTGCTTTTATTGCAATTGATTTTTTTATTGTTATTTCTTTTTTGTGACTAGGTTTTAGGGTCAATAAATTAGTTGGAGTAAGTTTTAATGTTGTTGAAAAAAAAAAAAAAATTATCCAAGTTGAGAGTGCTAATAAAATATGAAACGTTTTATAATTGTATCTTTCTTGAAGTAAAAAATTCTAAAGGTACTTTAGGCGATTTTCGGACGAGTAATATTTTATAACTTCACATCACCGCGTCACTGACGTGCTCTAATGGGATAAAGGTGAAAACTTATACATATAAGCACGTTAGGCGATTTTTTGTGAATAAAATCTTATGCATTCGCCTCACTAACATGTTCATTTTAACGATATATATGAAGAGTTTTTTGCATATCTAAAAAATTATCATTATTATTGCTTTATTTAAATTAAAAAGTTAAATTTTTTTAATGAAACTCAATGTATATATTTGACTTTTAATTAAAATTTATTGGGCTTGTGCAACTCATCTTTCTTTCGATTAATAAATGAACCATATAAAATATATATAAATTAAATATGATGACATTTTATTTTTGATATTACAATTAATTTAGGAATCTAAAAAAAAAGTTATTTGCATGCTGCACCTTTACAGCTAGCGTCCTTGAATTGAGATAAGAAATATTTCGTTTAACTATAAATAATTAAAATTGTCGTCAGTATACAAATAGATACAAATAGTTTGTCGCTCTAGAGCCTAGTATGTTATCACAATAAAAACAATTTTAAGATTATTCACTTAATGAAAATGTTATGTTATAGAATAAATTACTTTGTATTCCTAGAAAACTGAAATGTCATAGTTTAGGTTCTAAATCTATTTAGTGACAGATTAAAATTAGCGTAAATTTCTGCGAATTAATACATTATGCACTGGAAATTTGTGTAGATATATAATATCTGGATATCGAGGTTATTAACTCATCCCATTAGCTCGCGGTGAGCTCGATTTTTTTCCTTCATATTTATTTTTACCGTCTGATCTACAGAAATAATACTACAATCCCCTGGCGTATCACTCGAAAACGTATGCGCACGTACAATAGAAAAAGTATGTCGCTACCTGCGCCTCCGCGTAGCCGACGGAGCAGAAATCGTGTCGCAGTCGCTGCGAAAATCTGTTTCCCTTTTACTCGAACCCCGCTAAGGGCAGACCGACAGGGGATTTTCTAAGGTATTAGGCGTACCTAGACATCGTAGTGCCGCCTGTCGCATAGCTGAGATATTTGATTTCATTTCTTCGGAGGCCCTTCGGACAAAATTTTTCCTTGTATTTCCTTTTTCTTTTTATCGACGTTCGTGTTGTGTCCGCTGCAGATAAAACAGTTTCAAAGTAGATGTTTTGTTTATCCTATATCAGCTTCACATTATTTCAATCATTTATATTAAATTTAATCACTGGAATTGTGTTCACTGGATACTTTAAAAGCTTTACGCTTAATTAAGCTCGCTAAAGAGTTCAAAAGAAAAAGTTGTAACACTTAATAAAATCGTACACTTTGTAGATCTGTACATTAGAAATTAAATGAGTGGAACAAAAGATAAGTAATAGAACGCAACAATATATTTTTATATCATTTTCTGTTTGTCGATTTGTCCGTTGGTTTGTAAGAGTATTACGTATAAACCACTCAATGAATTCATAATACGATTTTGGTTTCATTGGAATCGACTCACTAAAACGAAAGTTAAGTATTTAATTTTATATTTTTAGCTTAATTTAAAAATTTAGCTACTTCACAGCGACCGCCGCGTCGTGATGGCTGCGGTGTTTTGAGATAATGTGGGGGACGTTGCGTCGATAATAATAAAATAATTGAATGGCATGTTCGTTTTTGTATAAGATTATGTGTTGGTTTTGGTTGGAATTGGACCGAGGTCGGAATTAAAATAAGAATTGAGAGCGAAACAGGAATCGGGATCTGCATCAAGACCGACATCGGAATAGACAACGAGACAGCAATTAGGATCGTGGTTGACAGCGTGATCGTTCAATGTAAAACATGGACGATCCATCGTATGTCTATGCAGGGGGAGTAGTGGGCAAAAGCTAGTTCATAGTTAGTTGGTGTCTATTATATTTAATTACTTTAATAATATCCTTATAAAGATAGCAAAAATTCGAACTTGAAATTAATCGCTTTAGAGTTTAGCTTTTTTGACGTGACAACGTCTAATAACTCGATATTACGAGCTGCATGCACGAAAAAGTTGACGTCATTGTCCCGTTACGCTCGATGTCCCGTTCCGCAAGCGAGGCTCGAGTGGTCGGCTCAGTTCGTTTCGTGCTGCATCTATCTCCCCCCTACTCGATCAGCCTAGCACAAAAGATACACGTGAACTATCGTCAAATGTTTATAAAGTGAAGTGAAATGTTATTGTGATTTTCATGTGTGTTTAATATTGCGACAATAATGGTAAGTAATTCTTGCATTTAAAAATCTCATTGTTCAAGCTTATGTGTTTAATCTTTTCATTAATATTTCTTTTATTTTTTTTATTTTTATTATTTAAAAAGTAGCCTCGGTCGGCGAGAGCAGTAATGATAGGTTATGTTACAATTGACTGAAAAATAATGAAGATTCATATAATTGATAGTATAAACAATTAACTTTTCTCCTTGTGTCGTTCTGTCACGTCAAACTACCGTCCGTAAACCGACTTTACAGACAACGATTTTTTTATTGGTATTTAAATATGTGATATAAATATGTGATAAATATAGAAAGTTTATTCATAATTTGTTTACAAGCAACATAAGCTTTAATGTAAACAATTCTCACATTTTTAATAAATAAAGCAATACAACGCAAAACGAACACGGCTTACAGAACTCATAAAAAGTTTTGGCACCGTGCGAACTTTCACTTTGCATATTCATGACAGAAACTCACTCGGAAGTTTTCGGGTGAGAAATTATGGTAATAATTTTATACCAACTTAATCCGTCTTGTCGGGTTTTCATAAATTAGAAACTCGAAGAAAAGTTGGTCGGGCTCGGCGCGGGGCGGCGCTGTGCGCGCCTGATGACTGTATTCGGCCGTAATACCTAAATTAATTTAGGCACTCCGTCGGAATCGGCGCTGGGATGCCACTCCGTCTCTCATGACGTGTCTGTTTCTGCATGCTCGACGCCCCCCTCTCCTCGGAGTCGTTACAGCCCGCGGCCGCGCGCCCCCTAGCGCCCCCGACCGCGGCCGTCTCGTGTCGTTGCTCTTCGACGCACACACGAATTTGTGTTTGTGACATAGACAAACAAGATCCATGAACACGGTACTGCTTTTATATTTCTCTTTGAATATATAATTAAATTTAATACAATTTAAGTTATGAATTAGCGTCATATTAAGTTGTTTTTTTGTTTAACTATTGTTTACTAAGCTATTGAAAAGCAAATTTATTAGCATTTCATATTAATTTATATTTATCTAAAAATATTTCGTAAGCAGCATAGCATAAAAACGTATTTCAATAGTAACTAAAAACTTTCACTATATATGTACTGTTGAAATGTTTTAAGTCAATTAGTTATTAATTTTAATTAAAGGTTACATATTAATTGATCGTTGATAATTAATTGCTATTCATTATTCGCTATTAAATAAATTTTATGATTATGTTTCTGCTAATATGAAATTATATATTACTGATAAAAGTTTGCATAGTTCCTAAATGCAAAACTCAACCACACAAACAAATACAAACTTTTTTTCTACGGTTTGGCAGACTTTATTTGAGAAGAGGTTTATTAAAATTCATATTAATCTACATCTCAATTTAGTCAAAACTTGCAGGTTTATAATGCGGCTAGTTAATTTATAGAAATATTTAGGTGACTGATGGAATATATCCATTCAAATAATCTTTTAGTTCTCGAATTACATATACCGAACTTTCATACGATATCCTTTCTTAAAGTATTAACGTTGTAATAATTTCATTCACCTGCTCTTCAAACAACAAGCAACATTTCCGAGACGTACATTACGCCGTGAGTTGCCTATGGACGTGGATGTGAGTGGGGAGACGCGAACAGCTACGCGTGTGCGTGATATCATACATCGGTTTAATTGGGGTGAAATGAGAAACGAAGACGCGATATCATTGTGTAAGCCCGCCTTAACGCCGCGATAAATCCGTACCCTGCGGGAAACTACATTATTCTAGGTGGCTTATGTACGTGTTTCTTTATATATTTAATTATATCTTGATAACGCTCAAGCGGTACGCTCGCCGTTAGTATGGGAGCGTGATTCATAGGGTTCCGCAGTCGGGACAATTACGAGGGTCTCGTGTTGGAACGAGAGAACCTACAGGCCATCTAGATGGTAATTTTCAAGTATCACAAGATAAATATTTTGGGTTCACACAAAGAGAAAACAGTAAAGTAATAAGTTCAGACGTTTTGCAGGTAAAATCGTATTCAGAATCATTAATAAATATTAAGAAAAACAACTATAATAGCATCTCCAACAATTTTGTAGACACACATACCGGTATGGTAACACGGGTTATTGACACGGATCAACTGTTTACAGATTAGAATAAGTATGAATGACCATTTTTAATTACAGTTATAAAATAGGCAAGCAAACGAATCAAAGTCAATACAATACAATGCTATCACATCGTTGTAAAAATAACGAGCCGTTGTTGAATGATATCTGACAACAGCCATACAGACGAACATACAAATAAATGTCATTTGAAATTTAATTTACCTACTTGATTTTCGCCTCTTTCCTCACACGATCACGTATTACTTGTGATATCACAAGGATCGGTAATACAAACAACAGTTAATAAATTAGGAGAGCGCGCCGGCGCCGGCGCGGACGGCGGCGCACGCGAGAAAGCACTTTTTCATCTTCCACTTTCTAGTTCCCGCTCACCGACACGAAAATTGGTACAGCCGAAAAGTTCACAGCAGTGAGCCATCGGAACAGCGTAACTTGTTTGTCAGTTTGCATAGTAGTTACCTGCTGAAGCGATATTATGAAGTTTCACATTTTCATGTTCTCCAAGAAGTTCCGTTCTCGAAGTTTCACTCGTTTATGATACGAAAATAAACTGGTTTCCGGTCTGAAGTGGTTCAACTTATAGATTCGATTCAGCACCGTCTTAATAGTCACAATTGTTTCTGTCAATAAACAACGCGTCTGCTAAATTTGTAAAGTGTCTTAATGATAGTACAATTTTTATATAGTTCACCAACATTTCGAATGTTGAAAAGTGAAAACACGATACCATAATCTCGTGATCACCCTAACCTCTTCTTCGATCATTACATCCTTTACTCTTATATAGAATTCATACTTAGAAAAAAACAAGCAAAGTCGAACGTGTTCCGAAAATTCGCTGACGGAAGTTTGTTCCACAATTCCGACTTATGTGTTACAATGTTTTATGCAAAAACGTGTTGAGCTCGGTTTGAGAAGTGCACGTATGTGAAAAATACCAGTAATACAATGATGAAATTGAAATGGCGGTGTGAAGTGAAGTTAGCGTTATACGGAACAATTCCACAGAGAATTCCTTTCGACATATGTGACAGTGTACGCAAAGAATTACAACCAGTCTTTTACAAGACTAAAGGTCCACGTCAATCATAAGCCGCTGGGTCACTGAATAGTCAAGCTGTTCTGCTTTGTATAACTTCGAAACAATATAATGTGCGGCCGCACGCCGTGTTTTAAAATGTCGAGGGCCGTGTTTGGGAAGGAGGCATTATCTCGTTCGATTGGGCACTTCAAGTCTTTTCCAAGCGAGTATGACCTTTCTCCGAGCGACGGAAAACTGTACGTCGTTGGTTATGACTGAACTAAAAATTCAATATAAGGCTTTGTTGTAATATGTGTATTTTTAAAACGATGAGCAACGTCAAAGGACCTTTTTTGCGGCAAAAGGTCAAACCTGTGTCGCAGCTAGGGTAAAGTTCATTATACTTAGTTAACTGGGTTTGAAGACCGAGATGTCCGAAATCTGAACTCGTTTGTCATACCTTTATTTTTATGTGCTCCTAAGAAAAGTTAGCTTAATTGCAATTCAAAGTGTATTCAGTTCTGTGATTCGAAAAATAACGATGATTTGCGATATAAAATCGAAGTGAAAAATTAACGAATCAGGGATAATACTCAGCCTTGTGTGCATACGACCTCGGCATTAATATAGTCATGGTAGCCAATTACGAACGTTCAATTTTAATCCTCCATTCTATAAAGCTATAGACTGTTCATTTGCGTAAACTCACGGAAAATATAAATATATTAAAATATAAATTAAAATTGCCAAGTGGAAATGTACCACCTGAATTGTTTTATCTTGTACACGTTTTTGTTGCATCTGATTTTAATCGCCTCCATGTCTGGACGCATGTACATTCTGCCAATATTTTTATTTGATATTGAAGGGCTTGGACCGTAATCCCTTCGCGGTGGCTCAGGCGGGCCGGGGATCGCCAGTGACCGTTGTCATTAATACGTTGACAACGTATAGAACCGACAAGTTTACATGCTCTCACGAAGCATAGGTAAAGCGAGTAAAACTAGTCTATAAATGTCCTAAAGGTTGGGCGTTAAATGAATTTATATTTTATTGTAAATTATTGATTTAGACATCCCACCATCGTTTTCCATTCACCGGTTGCTAGGCTTGCGTGTTTACTAGTTAGTAGGCAGTTACTTAATTAGGTCGGAAGAATTCCTTATTCCATATCACTCCACAATCCACCCAGTTCCATACCTAAATTATCAAAATCAGCTTCCACGGAGAATTCATTAATGGAAGATGGGGTGTAACACGCGAGGGTGGTGCGTCTGTCGTCAGATCGGCGCACGCGGCGGATGAGTACAAGTTTTTCATTCCAGAATAAGTGCTCATCCAATCCTTTGCAGAAGTTCATTTGTATTGCTAATTATGAGATCAAAAACTACGCTTAATTAAAATAAAGTAACTTCCTGGTTTCAGACTGATGCGCCATCTTTGCTCCGAAATTACAGGTAGGTCAAGATTGATCAGATGCAGAATGAATTTTAGTGAAAATGGTACGAAACAAAGATGACTTCATAGAGATCTTGCGATTTTTTTTTTATCGCATGATACCTGTATCATTTGACATTGGGCTTAAGTTTTGATTTCAATGTCGATTGTGTATCATTGAAAGTAACCTCTTCATGTCAAAACCTAAGCAATTCGTTTTGGCTCAGGATACAAAAAGGAGCGATTTTTTTTATTTTGTATCTGTGTTAAGTCCGTACCGATAAAATTTCTAGCAAAAATAATTTTCGTTCAACAACAAACGAAGCACTCTAGGGCAATGTTTTTGTCAATCATTTTCTGTGTCTTATATACAGAACAGATCTGGAATATAAGCAATAAAGAATAATCCAAGTTGAGGTTTTAAAAGTAATTTTAAGCTTCGCTTGAAAATATTTAATATGATTTTATCTTTGATTGTTAAAATCCCTTTTTTTTGGAAACTTACAATATTTTAAATGTTCTGCTTTTAATTGATTATGTAATATTGCCGGCAAAGTAAATGTTTATATCTCTCTTCTTATGCTTACGGCCAAAAAAAGGTTTCTCCTGTACCAAAATTATTATGCATTATTTTTTTTTGCCATTTGGCGTAGAAGCAGCGATGTTTTCTAAGTGTAGAAATTCAATGCGTTTCTTAATTCGAACGTAAATCGTAAAAAGGTAGAAACGAAACTGCAAACGCGCAAAACGGACAAACTTAGATTTCAATATCTGTTTGCCCGCCTACTTACGTGCTACTGCCGGTATTTTAATCGACTACCAATGCTATAGACATGATATTCGACGTATTTCTGACAGGTATTTGACTATCTTCTCATATTTTCAATATTAACATTAACTAAGACATAGAGCGAAAAACAGTAAAATAGCAATTTTACTATTTTCCTATACCATGCTCATAAGCGGCATCAATAACGTGACAAAAGGACATTATTTAACGATTCTGGAGGCATAGTTTTTCATTATGTTAAGCATACTCAAAAACATGTGAAAAAAATAACTTTTGTAAAAATAAAATAATAACAGCATTTATAAACCTATTTAAATAATTACTTATTTTAGATAGGTTCAAGCTAAATATATATTAGACACAGTTGTCTCTCCTTAGAAGAAGGACATATCCCTTTGACTCAATACTTTACGTTTCATACTCATTTCATGTTTGTAGATTATAATTTCTTTTATATATATATATATACATACACACATATATTGCGGCTTTTCTATTATTATTATTGTAAAAGTTATTTTAGTTATAAAGTTAACTTTATAATTCATTTAGCTACTCTGCATGAAGATTAATCTTCATTAGGTTCACGTTTATTAACCATAGCTTAAGCCATGGTTAATAAAATTCACCAGGCATCACCTTTGTTTTTGGACGGAGCAAGTGGAGAAGCAGTTCCGATTCTGTATTTATTGTCCAATGGTAGTCATTCCAGGTTCTTAACGTTTTTTTGATGAAATAATCACTGAACATATATTAAAATATATAAATACGAACGTAGAACCTTCTCTATTTTTAAAGTCGGTTAAATTAGACTCTATTTCTTAAGTTTCCGAATTTCAAGCCATACTCAAAACAATAAGTGCATGGTCACAAATACAGAACATGTATGCGTTCATATGCAAAACGACTTCCGAACAGGTATATTGTCTAATGTTGAACACAACAATGTCATCGTCTTTCTCTAATTTGAGTAGCTTAAACTGCGGCAGTTATTTGTCTTAAATGAAAGTCGCCCCATATTATTATATTTAAATGTACGGGTGGCCGAAGTTGGCTTCACGTGTCGAGTTTCCGCGCCGCCGACGCACTTTGTCGCAACCCCTCATCATCGACGCCGCATACGATCTTATAGCCGATCAGCGCGAGTTTTTGCGCCGCACTCCGGCATGTACATGAGCAGGAACAGGAAAGTATGATGTAAACTTTAGTTATGAGGTACCATCGCTGTAATTATTTCTTTAAATAAAAGCGATGGATTTTTTTCACGTTTTAAGTTTTAAATTAGATGGTATCGCATCGTCGTTAAGATGATTTAAAAATGGATGCAAATATAATGTACAGCAAAAACAAATTGATAATTAGAAATTTCCAGCTTTCAGTAATAAAACTAAGAAAATCTGATTATGTATTTCATAACGTTTATATGTCTTCAATTTGTAAAGTATTACGGGTCAGTCCAACAAGTTTTAGACAGTGTATTGTACAGAACCATCAAGCACTATTCTCACTTGCGATTGGCGATCTTTTATGTTCAGAATTATTATTCTTATATTAATTATTTTGAAATAATGAAAAAATTGGAACTCTTTTAGGGCAATCTAGCTTTTTTGAGGTTCGTTGATGTCTCTCAGGTAAGAAGGCAAAAAAAATCGACTTCACAAACAAAACTACACTAACCTTAAAAATCAATTCAGGTTTTATTGCTTGGTATTTCAGAACAACAATTCGTGTATTAGTTCTTTATAAACCTTATTTTTAAAAAAATCGTAAAACGTCGAGCACAGACTTAAACTTTAACTTAATTCACACACTTCTCATTGACTTTCCTACTTACACTGACATTGTCTCAGAAAACATTCCACGACTGTTAAATTCGCCCTTCCATCGACATTCAGTGAAATGCGGCGATAAAACGCTAAAATAGAACCCGCTCGGACCTTCCTTTTTGTTTGCGAGGCAGTAAATTCCGATTTTTTTTTCAGGCATCCGACTATAAGTGATGAAGGTAAAGATCATTATCGCCTAAGTTAAACCTGAATAATTACGTCGAGCCTTTTTATCGAGCCGGTCTATCGTATAAAGCGATACGTATCGGAGTAGCGCAGCCCACTAAATTGATGTGCACCGTCAGAGATGTATAGGAGCGCTTTATAAAGTCGGGAGGTGTGAGTGGAAATTGAAAAACTTTTTTTTTTCAAATTTATAGTCCGCCGTTTTAGAGCCTTTAACTGAATTCGTAGAAATCTCGATGTAATATTGTTTTGTTCTTTTTTTTTTCTCGCGTTTATTGCATTTAAGCATTTTGACAAAAGGAGCATATCGTTGTCAGTTACAGTAACAAAGTTGGTGTATAAGTTGCGAATTCTCTTAAATGAACAAAGTTTTTTGTGCACTTCTTTTCTCTTATATATTAGCTCGATATTGATACCGTCAATACATGATGTCATTTTTTTACATTTTTCTAAATAATCAAGTGGCTAATTAATAGTAGAATTCCAAAATTCAAGTAATTTATTTTTCTAAAACAACGACTGTTGTCACATCGCATGTCTTTTATTATTTTTCACATTTTTAATCTGGGTTTTTAAAATTTAAAATTTAATAATATGATTTTAGAGTAAATAGTATTTGTTTAAGAAAAAAATACGGCTCGCGTACGCCACTTTTGATGGAAATAACGAATAAAATAATTTAAAACTTTATACATAATCCCCTGACAGTCATTTACTTCAGCTTCAACACATTCCTACCGGCACAACAGACAGAGCAGGTCATCTTGACATAAAAGAGCGATAACAAAAAATCATATTGAAGATTGTTTGTGTAACTGAAGGAATTGATATTCAAATTTTAACTTTATATACTTCATTTGCTTTGAATTGCGCTTTGATAAATTCGTTCAAATTTCTTTTTATTCACGTAGCTATATAGATCGAAATTATTAAATTGTCATCCGATTCTTACCTAAAGTTTTTCAATTTTAATCGCTTTTACAATTCTCTGTCAAGCACCGCTCAACGAGACCGAAAAACATAATCTTAAGCAAAAAAAAAAATAAAGAAAAAAAAGCCACACTTAAATGCCTTCAACTCGCAAAAGAATAAGAAATTTCCATCCAAGGCTTATAATTTTGCTAGAAATTCTATTTCAACTTGGAATAAAGTTGGAAACACCAGAATGGGAATGTCTGACAACTTATGACAAAGGATGTCATCACGTTCGCAGCTGCCTTTGATTACTTTCATATGCGCGGCACGAACCGTGCCTAAAGACGTTTTTATATGTATTCGAATGAAACGTATTTCAGAGATGTCCTTACTTGTAAATATGACAAATGGAAATTTTCTCCTGTTGTGCGACTCGGCATCAACAGCCAAATTTTGTTAGGTGGATATAAATCTATAGGTAACAGCCTTACCTGTAATAAGAAAGTACTTGTTAGTAAGTATGAACAATTCCGAATACAAGCCCATATAAGTTTAATGTTTTGTTTATTCCTATTTAGAAATAAATCATCCACATTTATTGGCAATCGAGATGTGGGACAATAAATGTAAATAAAGTAAATCCGTCATTAAAATATTGTACAGGTTATGTTAATCAAGTGTACTAATGGTAGTGTCATTTAAATATCTAAAATATAAATAGTGTCACTGCTCTGATTGTGTGAATTGAGTAAGCTTATGTCTTAATATACCTTTGAATTAATGTTGGTATTTACTGAGTTACTTTAATTTTACCTTTGTTATATAGAGCTCTACTTTTGTCCTAACAGTTGTGATGGAACTGTTTTAGTAAGTTCGTACTGTTTAAAATAGCATAAATACCTTTTTAAAGTTTTGTTCCTGCCAGGTCACAATAAAATCTTTTTTATAGTCGAGATATTTTACAAATCTATCGATCAGTGTATGTATAACGTCTATTTTTTCAGAAATTGCTATTACTATCAGTTTAAACTTTTGAATAGCTATACAAACAAATGCCGGCCCGTGTTGGAGATTTCAGAATTTGTTCTTAATAAATGTCAAGTTTGTTTTTCTAACTTCGTGTTTTTATGGTTCGTATGTGGATCATTTCAAAGTATACACCTTATAGTTTAAAACAAACACATTGTCTCTCTTTGACCTTGTGGAAACTGTGACTAGCTCGGTCCTCAAGACACAGCCCAATAATTTTCTGAGTGAAAATTAGGTTCACGTCACTGTTTACACCTTCCATTTGCAGTAGCCAAACGTGGTGCCTACACAATGACCCCGATTATAGCCATACCGAAAAAACAATCCCGAGTTACCTGTGACTTCACTATTAAAAATAATTACAGTCAAAGTTGTTATGAAGTACATAAATACAATACACCAACGTGCCAACGCGGTTTGAGGTCCGATGAGGAGGACGCTAAGCGGGATGAAGCAGGATACAAGTTACGCTAACGCTTGTCTATTTTTTTTTTGGTTTCATGCGCAGGAAGTGTAAAAATCTTCATGGACGAAAGATACCCGGCCACGCGACCTATAAGCCGGGTTATTTGGAATTTTTACCCACTAAAAAGCACTCCCTTGGGATGACTCTATCGTTAAAGCTAACACTATAACCATAGTACTTAAAAGCTTTGCCGGGCGTCAAAGCGAAAGCTGCAAACAGTGCACTCGGGTGCAATGTACAAAGTTTGGGGACTTCGCGTCGCGTGGGAAAAGAATCATTGAATATTAACTAGGCGTACCGGCCCAGTATGGGATGAGAGGAAGATATATTTTAAGCGAGTTAAAATTTGTTATTTTTAATCGCCTCTACGAGCGAGTAGTGCTCTATGAGACATAACAATTTTTCCGTCGGGTTCGCGGCGGTGCGGAATTTTCGCGAGAATCGCGAGTTCGTTATTGACATCAACTGGCTCAGATCGTTCGCGAATGTCTGATTATTTTTCGATGCGGGCGGGGCGTTACTTAGCGTGGACGAGACCGCGCGCGCGGGTGCTCGGCGCGTCGCGGCCTTCTCGGGCGGGGGGGCTCTTTTTGGTGCGCGCGGGCATGCTAAGTAATTGGCCGTGTGGCCTTTTTTGCTTACATATATACGCTTGTCTAATGATGTTGCCACTATATATAAGTTCATTAGCCCGGCTTGAATGAGATGAAAAATTGTTACACTGGCTGTGAGGTGGGTATGACATCGATTTTGATAATTGAAATGACCTTAGAATAATACTTATTACCGTAATATATTAATTAAAATTAGGGAAATTAGGTAATAGATAAAATAACCCAGTTCTAGTTATAACAGTAATTATTTTTCTATGAAAAGCTAAGTAAATTTTTTTGGCATAAATCAGCAATAATTGGAAACTTTAGCTTAATATGTAAAAATTTGGAATTGAGGTCAACTTTGTACACAAAATTAAAGAATGAATGTGTTTTATATAATATAGTTTTCGTTAAAATCAACATAAAACATTCTAGTATCTTCTTTTACTCATTACCTACAGAAACTGCCTTTTTCGAAGCAGTTTTCGCAAACAAAATGAATTTGTTCCATACATCTTGTATTTTCGCATGTAATGCATGGGCACTTTGTCTTTCTGTCTTTTTTGACAAGGAAATTTAATTATTATAAGCATAAAATTAAAAAGTGATCAAAACACAAAATAGTTACACCGAGTGTGGAGTTGGGAATAAGTACCTATTTGCACATATATAGTTCGCTCCAACGCCGGCGCAACATAGCTACTGTCGCTTAAAATCACTCTCCGTACCACCACCTCCAGCTATGAAGCCAGCTGAGATCCAGGAATCGTACAGTTAAGAAATATTTGATATTTTACAAATAGGCGGGTATGAGATACCCGACCTCACTCACGCCGGGTTAAAGGGAGTCCAAGATAAATCTCCAGTTTCATAATCATTTTACTGTTATGAAGCAAATAATTTATTTCAAAGTACTGTTGATATTAACTTTCACAACTTTTTCATGAAACATGTACCAAAAATCAAAAATATGTCAAACAGGATAACGTCCTTTCTTAAAATTATTAAACAGTATTTGTTGAAGATTTTTAAAGACTTCCGAAGGCGGTAGCAAAACTTCTACTCGTAATCCTCCAAAAGTTATTTAAGTCCTTCGTACTTGTCGATACAACGCTAAAAGTATGTAGCAGGACTCTAGTGGTGTTGATTTTTCAAAAAAAAAGAAAGTCAATTCTTTACTAAATCATTAAATTTACATCACGCTCTCGAGTCACGTAAATGACTACATTTTTATGTAAAGTTATGACAAGCTATTTTAATAGCATATTTAATGACTTCCAGTAGTCCAGTTTTAGAAAAGCACAGCACCTCGAGTTGCATCCATATATTTTACTGAAGTATACAAAAATACTAAGGTTATCATTCACCGCTATACTTAGTGTATATAGTCTACGAAAAAGCCTATTAATCAATCGAATTCTATATGGTTATATTGGAGTATTGCAATTATTGCACATGTCGCTATGTGAGTTCAAGTACAGAAGTCACAGACGAGAGTCAATTAAAGACAGACGTGAATTAAGAGATTGTCATATCCTTTAAGCTGTTCACAATACTCGATGGTGGCTAATCATAACTCGTGTTCGGTTTACTTTTGTATAGTTGCGAAGGCCAAATCGCTGCGTAACCTCAGCGTTACACTCAGTAGAGTTTCTAAAAAAAGTGGGACTATTTTGAATGCCTATGATGTTTTCCCTTCATTACTAGTGGATAATTCTCGCCTGTAGTAGTCTGTTAATAATGATTTTCCTTGAGTTAGGAATGATTTTTCTGACTGAACATTAATACGAAAATGTCAGATATCAAATGTTGCTTATTATCGCAGTTATCAATTAAAAATATATTCATAGGTGTGACAATAAAGACACTATTTGCCAAATTTCAATTATACAACGTAAGCTTTCTCCAAAGAAATCGAATATTAAACCAAATTATATTATTTTATAAACCAAATTATAACCAAAATACGAAATACTACTCTGGTTACTTAAGACTGTCTAGAACTTTCATAATATTATTTTGTCCTATTAATAGAAATTAACTATTTATCGTAAGTATAAAAACTGCGTTCCTAAAAAAATTAAGTAAACTGATATCTTAAACTGTAGTAAACTGAGATTTAAGGATAAATTATTATAAATTTTAGGCACTCGGCTATTTTTCGTGGAATTTTTTTTTAAATCGAATATTGAAATTGAGTGAGATTTTTCGTTCATCAAGGTGGCTAATAAAATCCATGTTGAGGAAATAACAAAAGATAGTTTGATGTACAAAGAACAAATGGTTGGCTTTTAAACGTTTCTTAGTACAGTACTGAAGCTTTTAATAGAAAAGGGAATTTCACTAAGAAAATTAATTTCCGTTCATGTTTCTACCAAAATTCCTAGTAAGAGTGTCTACTCCCGACAATCATTACGCTTCGCTATCGTGATCCGTTGTATTTTCAACGGCAGGCAAAAAGGTTACAACAATTTTTTTTTCCCTGTTACAGATAATAAAAAAGGTCTTTACGTTTTTACGTGTGGAGTCACGATTTAGTGCGTTTGACGCGACTCGTTGCGTTATTCACGCACCGCAAGGCGTAATAAGTCTGAAAGCCCAGAGCGGCCGCCTAGCTCTGCGGTTTTTTGGCCGTGAACCGGTATTGCCTCCCGCCATATGGGCTTTTTGCGAGTTCTATGATTGTATACAGTCGCGACCGTCTCGGTGTCGTGGTTTTTGGCTATAGTCTCAGGAGAAATGTTGAGATGATTTTTTTTTGTTGATGGATGAGAAACGGTGATGATGAAATGGATGAGAAAAACGCTTTATGCGCAATTTTTTGTCACGTAGTACAGTAAAGCTTTGGAATGATATACTTCCAACGGCATTTCCAATCAATCATGACAAGAGACTTTTCAAGAAAATAGGATATCCTTACTAAAAAGTCGGCAGCGCACTAGTGACTCTCTTAGATTTGGTATAAAAAAATGTTGAAGTCATAGTTAAATTCACAAAAACTTTTGGCTATAATAATATATCGTTGAAATAACTAACATATCTGTACATATAAAAAAATCGTAAAGAAGCCAAATTTGTATATTAAATATTTTTTTAAAAAGGTGAGTACTATGACTAAATACATAATACAGACCCCAAAATAGCTATTTTTAAATATTTTGTTTGTCTGTATATTTGTTTATTCAACATCACTCAAAAATTAATGGACCGATTCGAACACAACTTTTATGTTTTACTAGCAGAAATTTACTGATTTACTTAGAATACAGTTTATCACGTTACATCACCCAGGGGCTAGACAGAACAAATTAAAAATTTTCTCTCTATTTAATTTGAAGTACCTAATGAATAGATTGGGACAAATAGTATCTATCTACTGTTAGATTTATTGATAGAATGAGTAGCGTAGAAAAAAAAATATGTCCAACTATCGATAATTTTTAATTTTTTTCATATCAACAAAATTCATAAAAAGGAAAAAATTTAGCTACAAATATTATGAGTTTAAAAAGCACTATGATTTGAAGTCTAATATTTTCTATGGGCGATGAAGGACAACGAAGAAATGATGAACAGTTTTCATGTGTTTTTAAAACGTTGTTTGGTCTCATAACCGTCACGCGAATAAAATCGCGGGCAACGGCTAGTTTTAATATAACATTTGTGACGTATTGAACAGTAAAAAGGAAATTTAAAATTTTAGATGATAGTTTAACGAAAAATGTGAAGTCGTGATATTGCGAAAAGCCACTGAGTTCATAGGAGCGATACATTTTCTAGTATACTGCCTGAGGCGTGTGTTCCGAGCAGAATGTTTCTTCTTTGAAAATACCTATAGTCAGAGCATTGGAAGCACTTCGAGTGAACTACGCGCACTGAATAAAATTTTCCTTCTTGCAAAAAGAGCCCACGTACATCGAACGCAAAAGTAAATAGATTATTCTAAACTATCTACACGAAGAAAATAGAATAGAAAACAGACTTATTGTTTTATCTATGGGCATTTCATGTATATGTTGTTAGGTTTTCTTAAAATTCTAATAAGTTTGATTTTTCGAAAATATTTTGTAATTATATTATTTCGTTATATAAAGTTTATTCGATCACAGCGCTGCCTGTCAGATTCATTTCTTAGATTGGTTTTTTTATAATAAACCATTATGTAATGTGAATATGAGTGATTTTTGAGGTTGTAACATTGTTCGTAATGTATAAGCCAATGCTTTCAACTATTTTATTTATATTATATCGTAACCTACTTTTAACCGTAGTATGGGTTATGAAATGAAATAAATGAAAGTGAACAAGTGCGAACTGAGCTAGCACGGAGAAGATTCCGTACGATCAATATGCTAACATCTACCACGTTTTTCTTTAAAATATGATCGAAATTTGATTGTGGAAAAAAAACTGAAAATATAAATTTGTATGCACAATATTGAACTGTTTACCGTATTATTTAAATACTATATACTCCTTGTAAGTTTTCTGTAATATATAAATAATGAACTGTTTCCTGTTTTTTTTTTAAATTTGTAAAGTCAATAGTTTCGGAGATAAAAGGGAATGATCGGTTTTCGTAAGTAACACTATTTATTTCAAAACTATAAAATAACATATTATGTATTTAATACTCTCACAACAAGCCCTTTCACTTTATGTATCACAGGGTACTGTTTGCATTTTTTTTTATAACCTAATTTTCTCCCCTAAAGTGAACCTCGTATTCAAAGTTCAACACATTCGTGTTTGAGTCACAGAGATTCATATTTTTATCAATACTTAGATTTTATTTCTTTGGTATATACACAGTGCATCGGCTGTGACAGACGAACAGACACACGAGTGAATCCTATGAGGACGCTTTTTTTAATTCGTGTGTACAGGACCTTAAAAATGATTAATGACATGAGAATTTAGAAAAATAAATACCCTAAAACCATCTACAAACGATTTCACATTCAAATGATTTGAGTCCCATACGAATACGTTCAGTAGTTTTCAACCGATGCCCCGACAAAAGAAAAATAATTTTCAATATATATACCTACAAACTAGCCGTGACCCGTCCGCTTCGTTGGACGTTTATGGGTTACAGAGATAAATCAAAGAGAAATGGTGAAGTGCGCATGGGATTAAAAAAATAAATAGAGGAAACTGTTTACAAACGACGCGTCGAATAGCCAGAGTATTATACCAATACGTATAATACGGCTTTAACTGATACCTACTCCGACCAATAAAAAACATATTACTCTGTAATCATTATTTATGTTGCATGTATGATCCATATCATTTTACCAATTTTAAAAACATAAAAATTCACGAGTACGAGAGAAGAAACTAGAGAAAAGGGCAGTTGTGTTTTAGATATGGTGAAAAAAAACTGACTAATCCAGAATGTTTGTATGGACTGTAGTTCAGCAAAGACGATGTCAAGGAAAAGGAAAATAAAAATCGATCAAAGGTTTTTAAAAAAATTACTATCGGTCTTAGTCATATGACTAATGGAATGGGTGACTTCACTAGCGAACTTGGTTCTTTTACATCCCCTTATTGAACTCTAGACGCTCCACGAATTCTAAAGGAATCTATCGTTTGGCAGAGTTGCCAAAAAATGAATAGGTATGATTAAAACAGCGACTGAAAAATTATTGTTGTTTATTTCAACGGTTTTCCGTTTTAATCAATGTCTTGTGCATTTAAAGCTATTACTAATGTTTGTGGTTGGAAATTCGCTTCATATTTAGTAACTAAACTATTCCGATAAAACAGTAGTTTCGTAAAAGGAAATTAAGTGTTATAGAACCTTAAATAAATACATTTTGTATACTACTCGCTGATAACAGTTTTGCATTTCTGTAAATAAGATTGACTCATTTGAAGGCGTTAGAAGAACCTTCCCACATCTATATAACTAAATATGCCGCAACATCTTATTTAAATATAAAACATTCAACAACTTAAACGTTGCTAGAAAAATCCTAGACTGTCAACTTAGTTAATTCATTCAAGGATTAATACATTCATGGTTGAAGCCCCTTATTTAATTAAAATTTGAAATTGAAGGAAATGTATTTATCTTGTACGCATTACGTGTAATTAGGTGATTACATGTAATGCGTCCAAATAAAATTCGCCGTCGTATATCTTATCAGTTATGATATTTAACAATATACATCTTCTAGAAGGTTTATTGTCTGTATTGTGGTACTCTACTCTGATGATTTATAACGTCAACGCAGTAATTAATCATGGTATTATTGTAGTTGATTTAATTATACCTAGTATCTCTTATAATATCCCTGCCGAGCTAAATATGTTCTATACTTCTATTTTAATCTGTACCGTCTGTACATTCATTTCTTTTTAAATTTCGTGATAGATGTTCGTTTTATGACTAGTTGATCCCAATTTTAGATTTTTAAAATTAACGTCTGTCTGTCTATCTCTCTATCTGTATGTCTTTCTATAACTCAAGAACGGCTTGACCGATCGTGATGAAGATTAGTATACGAGAAGAAAATGTTGACTGTGCACATGATAGGCTATTGTCTATCTGCCTGTTTGTTTGTCTGTCTGTATGTTCTTTTATAACTTAAAAAGGTTTCACAAATACTAATGAAAATTAGTGTACAATCAGAACATGTGATTACACGATTGATAGGCTACTCTCTGTCTGTTTGTCTTTCTGTCTGTATCTTTTTCGAAACTTAAAAAGAAGTTTAATCGATCTTGATGGAAATTGGTGGCATAAAAATGTTATTTTTATATTTCGTTGGGAGCTATATTCATTTGTTCTTATATAAGTAGTTGTGTGTACGTGTGTGCGTGCGTGCGTGCGTGCGCGTGTGTGTGTGTGTGTGCGTGCGTGCATGAACGTGCGTGTGTGCGTGCATGCGCGTATGTGTGTGTGTGCGTGTGCTTATGCGAGTCCTTGTATATGAGTCCCAGGTTTATCTTGGTTTTCTATGATTAACAGGTTATGTAATTCTGTACAATTACTCTAAAAAAGTATTTCATTGTCCTTTGCTTATAAATTTGGATGTATAGTGACTACTCTGGGACTACTAATCGACCGACAATTCTGTCACTAATAGAGAGCTATTATTGTGATTCTTGAATGCTATAAGCTGTTTTTTAAATTCTGATAAAGATGTGTCTTCAGTAAGAAATCACAATAATAGTAATTGAAGTAAGGCGAGATGTGTCCGAGAGAAATGGATCTTGAGAGTAGAAAAAGGAAGAGAATACGCTGTAATTAGCGAAGTAGCATATATTGATTGAACGTACTTGAGAAGTAAACGAATAGATATAGTTAATATCACTACCGCCTGTTTGATTGTAGATCCCGAATACTGAATAGGTAATATCTCTTAATCCAATCCCCGTTCTAAAATATATTGGAAGGACAGTGCGAATTTAAAAAAAAGTGTAATATATAATGCACAATAAATGTATGTTGAAGTAATGTAGGCATCTAGGAAATAAGGACTGAAAGGTTTTTTACAACGGATGTGTGCCACACAAGCGCTGGCAAAGGGCGGCCTAAAAATGTATGCACAGCGATTGGTTGCACATTAAAGAAAGGTCAAATTCAAAGCATTCGAAGCCAATGAGCTCGTACTAATTGATAAATTTGTTTTTATATTTTTTTAATCCAACAACAAAATATTTTTATTTAGTACGTTTTAAAATAACACTCGGAATGTGTGATAACATTATTAAAATTTACAGTATTTGAAAAATTTATACATTTTTTAAAAATTACCTCTTATTCGTAAGGCAATTATCTCCCAAAAAGAACGAGGAAGAAACTTGAGGATAGCTCTTTTCAAAGCTTTTATATGACTTAAATCGTCATGGATATCTGACAGCTGAGGACATATAACAGGGTGATGACTATCTTTTATCGTTTGGAACCACCGTGACGTCATCCACATCGATACGAACATTTTCACATGTTTTCATAAATTCAACGGCCATGACTCATGAAAAAGGAGACTTTCTATTCGCTGTCAGGAATTACCATGATATCAAGAGACAACTTAAGAAAATATAATACACGTCATTTTGAGCTTGTAAGCAGACAACGAGCTCTCCAAGTTCATCGACCCAAGCCCACATTGATGTACCCAGCCCAAGCAGAGTAACGCTCAGCTCTGAAGGTTTTAGTTGGTCTCCGCCGCTAACAATAGCCATATACTGTCGACAACGACGAGCCATCTACCATCGTCTACCAATCGCGACAGCATTTCGTCAAAGCCTACTCGCTATGTGGCCTCTTCTGACCATCCATTGAAACCAAAACCGCGTTCGGAAAAGCGCCGGTGTGCCTCCGTGAAATAGCGACAATAACACACACTTTGGATTCCTCTTCATTTATCTAGGGCACGCTAATTTTCAGAGTACTAAGCTCTTTCGTAACAATTAGACAGGAACCCACAGAGAAGTAATTTTCCAGTGCTACAAATAAGGGTCGTACCAAACAGAGATCTATATTCGTTCATTGATTATGTTATATTTTATTATCATTGTAAAGTTTTATTAAAAGCCAAAAACCACAAGTTAATGAATATACAATTATATGGCGTTTGTGTACGATTTATTTATTACAGACAATTTAAAAAAGTTGTCTACAATAACAGTTAATATAACGCACGTATATTAAATGATATTGTGGATAATTTTCTAGCTTACTAAGGACCTTATCAACTACATATTATTGAAATCAATTTCAACATATAGTAACTTAAAGTAAAGTTTTACTTTTTCTTCACACTCTTTTCCTTTCAATAATTTTTAACACACAACATTATTTTTAGATGCAAGACGGTTAAAACGGCTGTTGCTGTTCTGAGCGTAACTTCTAAGTATGGCGGATGAACAATAATATTTATATTAACATAAACATCAGAGATGTTTCAAGCTTCTCCATATGTAATAAAAGAACTTACAGACAAAAATTTCCTATTCGAATACAAAGTACTAAAGAAATCAAATTTTGTTCCGTAAACAACAAAGTTAGTCTCGCGTATTAATAAAGAACGATGTTCACGAATTTTGAATATTGTATATAATAAAACAATATCATCGCTAATTTTTGTCACAATTAAAAACGATCGATTAATAAAGGTCTTAATGAAAAATCGTCCTTAATTATAGTACCTGCCTAATTTTACACTTTAATAGTTGGGTAAACAGAGTTTGAAATAGATTGTTGGAAATGCATAAGAAATTATTATAACTCATTAATTTTGTGTAAATATTTAATAATACTTTGAATACGGCAAGCAAAAATCGCTAAAATAATATAGTTACCAGTTAAATTTGATTTTAAAATAAAAGTAAGAGATGGTGAAGAAAAAACAGCATTCAAAGTATTTTTATGAGATTTTTGAGTGAACGTATTTTTTGCCAAAAGTGAATGTACAAATAGGTTTTGTAGAAGTTTTAAAACTGGAATTTAAGATTCAAACGTCTTAATAATTTGTTAACCAAACTTTGTAGTAGACTTAATTTTTAATAGATCTGTTTATGTAGAAAACCTGTATTTATTCCTCAAAATATACTTTTAAATTGGCACCGAGAAAATACAAAATCACTTTGAATATTACACCGAACTTGAAAAGCTAGCGATATAAAAATTGAGGCATATGATGTGGTTAAAGCCGCAAACAGTTCCAAAATGATTTATTGGAAGTCCGATCTGTTAGGAGGGCTTTGCGAAGAGAAAAAACAGATTATTGGAATCCCAGTTACTTCCCGAAATCCGTTTAGCGAGCGAAGCCCCGGTGTATCATAAAAAGTCACATGAAACGAAAAGCTCTCGCAAAATATAAAAATAATATTTTCTTTTGGAATTAAATACTCCCACTGAAGCTTTTGTTGTCTTTAACACCGAAAGTCAAATTGAGTTATTTTATATTTAAAAATTATGAACACTCAAATTATCGTAAGGTACAAAATTCATTAATAAATATATCTAGTTGATTAAATAATTATTTTTTAATGAGAGAGTAAATACAGGTGGGGCGCGCTATAAGTTTCTGGTACTGGCCATTTACATAAACAATATTTAAAAATTGATTACTACAAATGAAAATAAAACTTTTTGGTTGTAGAATACAGTTTGTTTCATCTAATAGTCAATTGCTTTTGCATTGTGGCGTCATTTCAAAAATTGCGTGTCTTCATCTCTATGGATTTAAGTCGTAAAAAAATTCGTAATATGAATTTCTATGATTTTAGATGTAATTTGACAGCTCAGCAACGCCTCGCTCGTCTTCAAACTGCTTTTGGTGATAAAGCATCATGTAAGATAACTATTTATAACTGGTTTGCAGAATTTAAGTGCGGTCAATGACGAATTTCGTGATCATTGCCCGTCCACTTCTGTAAACAATAAAAACATTGATTCTGTGCACCGTATGATCGAAACGGAAAGGCATATTACCTACCGTGAGATTCGGGCATCCTTATGTATAGGCATGAGTCAAATACAATCGATCCTACACAAACGTTTGGGTATGATAAAGGTATGCTCGCAGTAGATTCAACAAAATTTGACTGATGCTCAAAAAACGGAGATCGTCACATCACAGAGATAGACTTCGTCACAGACATATTGCCCATGATTTTTTATTAGTAGTTTTATCACCCTAAAACAAATCTGTAAACGATCGTATGGGTCTATCGAGATGATCCGAAACCAACTAAAGTGGCGTACAAGCGAAGTGCTTCTAAGCGGATGATAGCTTCTTTTCCTAATAAAATTGTGGCTACTGTTGCTTTGGAGAATTATCGTACCATGAATGTCGATTGGTATATGACCATTTGTGTGCCGGAAGTTATTGCCGAATTTCGTTAAAATAACCGTAAACGTCGTATCATCTTGCACCATCACAATGCCAGTTCTCTCGCGGCCAAACAGACATATAAATTTTTGAAGGAGAGAAAAACGTAGAACTTATGCGCTATCTTGCTAACAGTCTCGATCTAGTGCCTTATGACTTTTTTTTTGTTCACAAAAATTAAGAACCAATTACGCGGCCAACGATTTTCATCACCAAAAGAGGCTGTCAAAAGTATGTAAAACATGTTTACGAGGTCACCAGGGAGGAGTGGCATAAATGTTTTCATAATTGGTTTATTTGGATGAAAAAGTGCATTTACGCTAACGGAGAACATTTTGACAAAAAATAAATTGATTTTTTAACCACTCGTAACATTTTTTTTTCATTTACTCCAGAACTTTTTAACATGCCGTACGTATTAATAAATACAATAATAATATCGCTTTGAAAGACAAATACTTTAGAAGTCTCTGAGATAGAAATGTTTCACATTTCACTTTATGTTTTCTGTATAAAATTCCACTTTTTGTATATTTGCAAACACTGAAGTCGTACTTCCAATTAGCATTATTTTTTCTTGTAAAACCGAAGACCTAAAGGTACTATTGCTGAAAATATTCATATATTAACAATACATCGTGCCCGTAGCTACAGACACAACAGATAACGCATCGTGATTGTGAAACGAAACAAAGTTACCAGCTTTTCGAGAGAGAAGCGACACTGCCCGACGTCGGCCGAGTTTTCCCGAACTTTTCCGAGCCATCACCTGGTGTGATGCGACAAGCTCTGCCAGTAGCGTCCCGGCTGGTGTTCGATGCGGACGCTTACACATGCTCTGATCGTTTATAATATTCGTACGACATTCTACTGTGTTTTGAGAACTTTGAAAGCTCAGACTGTGTATTCGTTTTTGTGTAAAAATCAGGAAGAATCACCTCGAGTTGCAGGTAAGTCTTCTGAGTTTTTAACAACGCTTAAATTCTCTAATGACTTACCAGGAAGGTATATAATTTATTTTTGTGTTGATTTCGTTTATATTCATTTTAAAATACCACATTATGAATAAGTGTAAATTTCACTCAAACGATTGAACATAATTAAATTTTGTTTGTCGTAAGCTGCTTTTTATTTATAACCGTAATAAAAGCAGCAAAATATCTGTTAAAATGAGTATTTCTTCATTATTTTTAGATACAAAAAATGTAGAACATGCCTCATAAACGAATCCGTATGTGTTATACTACGCTTTCAACACGTAAGCCCGATTCGCTGAAGAAGATAGACGGCATGATAAAATTGTAAAGGGCTCTCGCGCATTTCGCCTTTTCGCTTCCTTACAACTTCTCCACGGGGATGGTTTATTCAGACGACGTGTCGGCACACGTAAGCCTAATTGAGTTAGCTAATTAATTAGCGCCCTCTGATACGGCGCGAGCAGACGCGGGATCCGTTTTGACTTACAATCGCGCCGCGACCTCGCCCTCCCCGGCGCGCCCTCCCGCCGCCCGCGACGAAGAGCTTTAAAGTAGACATTGAAAATTAATGGACCGCGAAATAAGTTTCGTCAAAACAGGCCGCACTCCTCGAGGGAGAAGTCCACTGTTCTAAATCGTTGGCCTCCTTCGTGTTTGTTTGGGGTAAGTTGAATTTATCACGTCGCGTAAAAGTAATGAGCGACTCTCGAAATATTTAATTTTACTCTGCGAAATAACAACGATTATAACTCGGGCAGTTTGCTTTTTTTATTTGATTAATTGCGAATTGCAATTTTTTTATTATTAATACAGTCTCTTGGACTCGGTTATGTATTAAATATATCTCTTAAATATTATATATTTATCCTCTAAATCAACACATATTTTAATATTAGAATTAATAATTCTACTTTTGAAATCCTGATGATAATTCAGTGCATTGAATAGAAAATATTGATAGTATAAATTATTTTTTTCTTTCGAGTAACGTTGTAATGTGAAGAACACTTTTTTACTGACATCATGAAATTCCAAAACGAGTCGTTGACAATAAATAACGGGATAAAGCATTTTAATTTACCATCTACAACATTTCATAGGTAATTAATTAATAGCTAGCATAAAATTAAGCATACAGAAATCAAGTAGTCGTGAGCGAATGATTAAGAGCGTTGCCCCAAGATACAAAGTTCGGTCTTGAGCAAACCATACCATATTATATCATGACTGAACTAATCAGTTAGTTTTTAATTTAAGTCAAATTAATTCACTTGCTTCATGCTTTAGTGAGCATGTTAAGTTACTCATGTTATCTTCATATTTATGACATTCCTCCCGCCGATGACAATGGTCACCGTTAACATCCTCAAACACTTTGGCTGGCGTATGTAGAGAAACCTTAAAATCAATATTTATTAACGACCCTCTATTTGAAATAAAAAGATTGCGGGACTGTATATCTCGGCACACAGATTATTGAAACCTGACACAAAATACAAGCAACACACCGATTATTAATGATAATCAGTGCATAAATAGAACTGACTATTGTATCACTTACCGCCATAAGTCTATCATACATACGTAACTATATCTCTAAAACAAAATACAATCTCTTTTTCCGTAACGTCCTCATCGACGGTCGTTAAGTTGGTCGCGGTCGTTAATTAATTTTAATTCTCGATATTCGGGCGATCGGTGGCGCGACCGATCGCCGATATCTGGGCTATAATAAGAAAGGGCGGGTAATGCAGCCGCCATTAATCTGAGCTGTCAGCGGCACGTGCGTCCGCCCGCCGCCGCCGCGCCGCCCGCCCGGCGCTCGTGTCCTGATTGAAAATCTTGTCTCTGGTTTTCATTTTTTTTTCGCATTCGGACAGGCAAGCTATCAAATAGGTTACATTTATGATTATTTTCGTTTTTTTTTTTTGATATTATTTAATTACCTTTGATGCTTACGTGTTTATAAGAAAATAGTAAGGCTAACTTATTTTATATGGGAAGATTCTTTATTTCATTTTAGATACTGCATTAATATTCACCTACTTACTCTGTAATGTAAATGATCGGTATATACAGTGAAATGTAAAGAGTGAACATTTTAATGAAATTCGAATATTATATATAATCCTAGAATGTAATTAATAAACATGTTCAGAGATAGAATAGACGGATGAAAAAAATCACAACCATTATGATACTTGAATGGAACAACAGACCCGTACAAAATGCTAATACTTTTATAAGTTTTTTATTAAATCTTGCTATTGATTTGTAAGTAAAAGGTCTGAAGTTAAAAGCTAAGTGCAAAAATTTATCGATATCTAATATAGGTCGTTAAAATGTGTAAATTATGATTGTAATGTGATTACTTTTATACATATTTATTTCTTGGTCGATGTTTTATACTTACGTTTAATTTTGTTATGCATCATTTAGGACTTGAGTTAAAAGCCTTAGTTTGAATTTTTTATTATTTAATCAATATAATCCTAAACTGGAACTCCAGTATTATTTAAAATGTTTAATTAGTGATAAGTAAAAAATGCTATAAAATGTTCTTTTTTTTTACGTTACATTCGTTAATAGGAATATACAGTGTATAAAATTAGAATAAAGCATATTTGGAGCAATAACTCAAGTCGCGTGGTGTACGCTTAAACAGCTGTCAGTCATGCGATTGGGTCCTTCGGCCAGCCGGGGACTTGGGCACACGCTCTTATCTAACTATTGAGTCAACCGTTTTCTGAAATCGCATATAATATAAATACAAAAATAAATTGATTAATAACTTTAACAGATGCATAGATTTTTTAAAGACCGAGAAGTATAATCGTCATTTATTTCTTTAAAACTTTTAAAATTCCCGTAAAAATAACTTTTAATGTGTGGACACTCTCGCGAAATCGGATATTTTGATGGTGTTAGTCTAGAGGTATGGTTGAAATTAGATAGCTGTCAAATTTATAATTGTAGATATATCGTTTAATAATTACAGGATTATAAAAATGACGTATTTGGGCGAAATAGGCTTTTGAACCGGCATAAATAATCTACTGAAAATGTGTTTAATAACAATGAAACTGAGTTATGTCGAGTAATAAATTTCATTTATCTTACCTTCTTATATTTTAAAATTATTTTAAATTAATGCTAGAAGAGTAATTAAACGCTTGAGGATCAATTGTCGATTAATGAAAATTGACAATTGTCTAAGGGCTTCAATCTTACAGTATATTCTAGTTCTACCCAGGGTGAGACTTTCTTAAATGTCAATTATTAATTTCCATAATTTTTTTAACTCTTATTCCATTACCCTGCACTCAGTTGTATGATTTGGTAGTAGTAAAAATGATTAACCATCTATTAAACAGTTTTCGTGTAGTGATTTGATATTTAGTGAAAAAATGTCATCAGTTTCAATTTCGTAAAAATAGCTGTAAATAAAGTCGATTAAACTCAAAATTTAAGTAATGTGTAAATGGAAATTGTATGTTATGTCAATGAATGAAAATATCCAAAAAAAAATTGATCATGTAAAGTTTGATTATTTAATATTTTATTTAATTCGCTACCCATAGTTGGAACTTTAAATCTTATCTGTGTAAAATCCTAAAACTTTCTTCTCTCTAGAAGCACCTATGATTGGAAAGTTATGTAAAAATTAATTTTCTTTTTATTTTACAACTTAGGAACATTTTAACTGGTGCATGAAGAGCACTTCTAGAAGAAAGTATCGAGCTGTATTATATATACTCCCACATTAGGCTAATGCGCGTTGGTAACTTCACATGTTTACGCATACAAATTACATTACAAACTTTCATTTTATGACGGAATTTGTATCATGTCATCCATAAAGTTGATTTTTAGTAATGTCCTTACTTTTTTTTTAATTCGTACATGAATTATATGTTCATTTGATGGTATAGTTCAGCGACACTTGCTTTTATTACATTGCTGGTGAACGTTTTAAATACTAGTCTGATACTGTTTTTTTTAAATAATTTAACAATAAAAAGGGGGTAAATGTGAAAACACTTTAGTTATATTAGATCAAAAGGAAAAAATGAGAAACACTTTTTGAAACTGTTCGCTCATCATTTAAAAGGATTAACACATGCGTCAAATTTCCTTCTGCCAAAGCATTATAAATGTAAACAACAAAGTAGATTTTTGTACTGTACCAAAACTAAAAATAAAGTAAGTTACGGCATTATTCGAGTTCAAGGAAGGAGTTTTTAGCCGATTCTTTTCCTTATTGTAAATCATATTTCCGAGCCAGTGGATAGTACGTTTATTAGAAAATATTTGACATTTAATAAACATATTTTTTTTTTGTTTCTTTATTGATAATGATAATGAACAATAATCAATAACAATTGACCTTCTTTACTACACTGCAAAGCAGCAATAGCCTTTTAGATGAAAAAATATTAATTAAACAATTTCGTAAAACATACTAATTAGAGAATATTATAGGAGATGGCTAAGACTGGAAAAAAAATTGTTAAAATCTTAAATAAAATAGTACACCATTTTCTTTAAGAAAAGAACAATAATTTCATTACTAATGTTTTTTTTCCAATCGGTGATTTTTTTTATATGTAGAATAAATCATACTGTTAATGCTAATTAAATATTTCTGTCATTATAAATGTCTATAGAATTAATTCATACAATATGTATGATTTATAAATACGATACGATTTATAAAATTTTTTGCTACTACTTTTTAATACTTTATAAAAAAGTATTAAAAAGTAGGTGGTGTAAATATTACATAGTAGTAGAACCAAAAACAAAAATTGAAAGAATTCTGATTTATAAAAAAAAATGATAACAAGGCCAAGAAAAAAATTTAAACAATTAATATACAACAAAACAGTTTTTAGAAATTACTTTTCTCAATGCTTACAAGGTTGACTACAGCGAGAACTGAATTTTATGCCGTAATACAAATTGCATTTAGTACTTAACATTTGTCTATACCATAAAGTTAACCGTTAATTTTTTTTTCTTTAAAATATATCACGGCATTGTTTCTAATATGAGGCAATCGGAGAAAAGTGCATTTGGCGCTTATTAGCTTCCAGCGAGTTTCGCACTTAACCGAATCCGATGCACTCGCTTAGCATTGCAGCTTACACGTTCCTTAAGCCGTTTCCTTTATCAAAAACTAATGAGATTATTTATGAATTAAATGTGTGTAATATAGTCTCATATGATCCAAATTCACTCCCAATAGGTCGCGAGAGTGACCGATTTCTATTTATGTTGTATCGTTTGTGTTTAAAGCAAATAGATGATTAATTTTATGTTTGATAACATTTTAATTAGAAATAAGATAAAAAAGTGGTAGTAGCAAATTTTAATTTCGCATTCCGGTTTAAATAGAAGTTGACTTTTCCAAAAAGATAATGGTGGCTGAGTAATAAGACAATCAACTCTCAATCTGTGTTTGATTAATTTGAGCATTCACCAATGATTTTTTGTGAACTTGAATGCATTTGTTTTTTACCAATTCCACACGTTAACCGTGTAGGAAGAATTTACCCAGCGTTGAGCTGACAACTTTATACCTTGGATTCTAATATCTGCAATACGTATGGATGTGCACTAAACAGTCTTGATAGTCTATATTCAAGATGGATCTGTTGATGGAACCATTTATTTTATATGACGTAAAACATGCCATTGTTGGGAAAATTGAAAAATACATATTTTTTACGTTGTCATCGATGTATGCTTTTTATGGATTTATTGACGTTCCTCAATGGTTAAATTTGATTTTTTATATTGCGTTGTATTTCCCAAGATTTTGGTATAGTCGTATATTTCTTTTTTTTTTTAATCGGCTTACTTCTTTCTCTCACCTTTCAATGAACAAGGGACTAATTCGAGAACTTTAAAGATTTCTAACATCAGCCAGTCTATTCGATTGGCCTGTGAATCCGAAGACATTAGTATTTTGAATTAAAATGTAAGGATCCTTGAATGGTTAAGATTCTTGGCTTTTCAGAATGTTAATAATTGTATGGTTTTCGGGGAACTGGTTTTCCATTTTCTCCGTACAAAATCAAAGGAAATATAAAAGGAGGCGCCTGGCGAATAGTATTAACAATTGATTTAATCCACGGGCAAAAGTTAAATGAATTATGAAATTTAATTACTCATTTACCAAATAATAATATAAACTCACGCCTATTTCTAAGAAACCCTTCCGAGACTATAAATTTCCACGTGGTACGATCTTTGCATGTCTCGCTTGTCTCACTGACCTCCATCAATCTTTTCATGCAAGCTCGTCGGTTTCGGGCCCTTAAAATATGGCCCTTTTTTAATATGCCACCAATATGGTTTGCATAGAATTTTCTAGGGCGACTCTTACCGATCTTTCCATTACATACATTCGCCCTATAGATTTTTCTGTCAGTCTATTTTTATTCATCCTTCCCAGTTGGCCAAACCACCGCAACATACCTCTTTATGTTGGAGTCACTACATCTCCCCTCAAACCACAACACTCTCTCACATAACTGTTCCTACATCTATCTTTCCGAGACACTCCACACGTACTACGCAGCGATCGTATCTCCACTACATTGATCCTACTTTTATTTTTCTTCTGTCGATCGATATCATACCTACCTCTGACTGCCGCAAACTGCATAGAAATCGGTTGAACAAAAAAATGTAAAATTACATAGAAAAATAATAAAAACTATATTCAAAAATCTGTTAAAATAACTAGTTTTTGGAGTTAGTGTCAGCTAAAATAAGGCAACCAACAAAAAAAAAAAAATCCGTATAGCTGTTACCCTGCAGGCCAATCCTAAAATTTTCCGCTACATTATTTATCGATGTGTTCTTGAAGTCCTCGAGTCCAAAAAAATAGTTGTCCGAAAGCGAAAGGCTTTTTTTTCTTATATAACCCTTTTTATGTTTTCCTTGTGACATCTCATGACATCGCATGACATCTCTCAAAGAAAAATTTAAGGAAATTAATATCCTAGTTTTAGCATCACAGTATATATACAAAAACCTGGTATATGTCAAGAGAAATGTAGAATCGTTCCAAAAAAAAGGAGCGACAACCATAACATTAACACTAGACATAAGAACGATATTGCTGCTCATAAGACCCGTTTAAGTAAAGGTAATAAATCATTTAAGGGGATGTGTGTGCGCTTCTATAATAAGATCCCAGCTGAAATTCAAAATATGCTTTGAAATTATTTGCTGAGTTTAAACGTTACGTTAAAAGAAAATTATATGGCAAGGGCTACTATACAGTGTTGGAATATCTTAATGAAAAAAGCCCCTGAGATCGAAATGTTCGGCTATCAGGTTATTACATATTATTTTTAAATGTCGACCAAATTGTAAATTATCAAATCGTTTGTATTGATGAGTAAAAAAAGCAAACCTTGAGTTTCTTGCCCATTCTTCTCTCGGTGAATCAGCATTTGGAATAGGCGGTAATGTCGAAATGAATTTATTAATGACGTATTTCAAGTGTAATTTCATTATCTACGAAGTAAAGATATATTTAATTTGATTTAATTATTACGACATTTCTTATATCTAATACATATTGTTCACTTATGTCTATATTATTTCAATTTATATTTTCGATACATAGTTGAATTCTATTTATTTCTAAGTAAAATTTTCCTTACCACTCTAGGCCTGTTCTTTTCTACTACATGTTAAATCACCTTTCATACAAATATACTGTGTCTCTATAATACCTTCTCATCTTGTTTCATATTTTTCTTAAACATAATTGCACTTACTGTTTGTTCGTTCTACTAAAACGTTTGACAACCGTGTCGCAGAAATCAAAAAACTTTTCCCTCTTGATCGCTTCCTCTAAAATTTCCGTGAAGTTTCGCCTCACAATCTGGACCCCAATCCCCGCTTCTAGCGCCGCACGCTTCCGAAGGAACATATCGCAGTCCTCGAGAACGAGTAACACATCCTGAATTTTGGCGGGGTCACAGGCGCAGTGGGGTGAGTCCCGTAGCTTGAACCTAAACCGGTACTGCGAGAACCCACCGTGACCCATTAGGGTTTGCGCCATTTGGGACGTTATTTCGATCTGCCTGAGGATCTGGTACGCTTGCTCTACCCGGGAAAATATAGATAAAGGTTTACCTTTAAGCGTTTCCAGCTCAAAAATTAGAAAAACGGTTGGCTTTATAAGTCACTCCTGAAGCTTTTTGTTACTTTCGAGCTCAAAATCTTCAGAAATATATCTAGTAATAAATTATCAAGTTTGACCTTACAAGATTTGTATTTTTTGTATTTTTAGTTTCTCCAAGTTTAAAAATATAACTCTTAATATCCTTTCAGGTCTTCGAATTCAAACATCTAGATTTGTTTAAATAATACGCTGTTTTTGCAATTTTCAAATTTAGGTGTATATCGATTGCGTTGTACGATTTGCATCTACTTTGCAGTATTCAACGTTATTATAAGGACTGTTTTAACCAAAGTAAGTTGACGGATACTAAACATCAATCCAATAAAAAATTTAAAAAAAATTAAATTCTTTATTGTAACGATATGACGTTATTGTGTTTCGTTAACGATATTTCTCGAACGAACTAACCGATTTTGATTCAGATTGGAACGATCGACGTTGCTTTATAATCACTAGAGAGCGCTAAACTAAGAGATAGATTTCGAAATTTATCGGTAGAGTAGTTAAAGAAATATTCTAAAAAAACATTTTCTAAAAATTTTGTCAACACACGCGCGCATACACAAAAACATTCATACAGACATATACACATCAATCGGAAAACGGTTAAAATATTTTTTTAGCAAAATAAATAAATCTTTATTGTGGGAAGTTAATAAACGCTCTTTTTATAATATTTTAACTGGGATATCTTTTGAACGCGATATTCGATTTTGAACTACCTTACAGCATTTAACGCAGTTTTCTAAGTAGAAAAAAATAATTCATGAACGACCATTAATATAACAAGAATTTTACATGCTATTTTGAAAAAAAAAACGCTTCTTTTTTCGATTTTTTCATTAAAGATATCTTTCGAACGAACCAACTGATTTCGATGCAATTTAAATTGATCGACTTTTTAAACAAAACAACGGCTTAGATTTTTTAATTTATAGCTACTATAATTCGAAAATATTTTTAAAAGAACTTTTTGAAAAATAAATTCTCTAACAATATCTTCTCTTAATCAAATCACCTGATTTTGATATATTTAACATACGTTCAATATTGTTTTTAAGGAAAACCACTGGATAGATTTATAAATTTATTTATAGAGCAGTTTATTACAGTAAAAAAACACTTATTAAAATTTTTTTCTTTAACGATATTTCTTAACGAATCAACCGATTTCTATGCAGTTTGCGACGGTCAGCGGTGTGATATCAATCGGTAGAGTAGTCTAAAGTTATTTAAAAAAAATGTTTTACGTCATACTATATTTTTGAGATTCTATAAATTTTTTTTTGCGAAATTAGTTCAACGAATGTCGCAAATTAGTTCACAGACGGAGATACGCGCGCGCACATGCACACATGCATAAATACAGTCATATAAACATCACTCGGAAAATGGTCGAAATAGATTCCTAGGATCCTAAGACATTAAGGTGTGGTAAAAATTTGATTTTTGAAAATCGAACTGAAAACACTAACTTCCTAATTTTATGTTAATCTTCCAATTTTCATTACAGGAAATTACTAAAATTATACTATGAAAGTTAATAAAAAAAACCTGAATTATTGGCTATAAACTAAATAAAGATGTCACAAATTGAAACAAAAAAACGCTTCTGTATCTTGGGCTGGTACCGACTGTCAAAGTAATTAATTATTTCAATAGGTTTTTGAAAGTCATTTCTATTTTTTTAAGGTTTATTTTTATCATATCCGACTAAGTAGATTTTATAAATTTATCCGTGCACAGATAATCCTTATTTTTATATCTTATAGCGGGATAAGCGAAATCTAGTTGTGAGTTAATTAAATTTAAAATGACGGTCCCCGATTTTAAATTGTATTCTTGCCATACAAATACAAATATTGCATGCAGCTATATCGAGTGCATCTAAAAATCCGATCGGGGTCAAACTTAAACCGGCCTTCCGCATTTATCTCGAGTAAAAAGAGAGCGCGAAGTAGATCGCTTGAAAGCTTTGCTCTGGCCTATTTTTCATCGGTGACAGTTTCCGGCCAGCGATAGCCCCTCTTTGCCCCTCCTCCACGGGTAAAAGCCTCCTCGTCCCCTCTTCAAACATCGTCTTCTTCCATCATTAATGCAACTCTGCAACCAAGAATATAGAAATTTGAACGTCCAGACTTCATTAAACTTTAACCCTGCCACGCCTCGAAAGTTCAACTTTGAAACATTAATTCCGTTACTTCTTGCAAGTAATACGTTTTAAAGTGTCCCCCCTTTCTTTGGCGTTACGTAGTAAAAGAGGGGGAGTAAGAATTCTTAATGGCTCTTTTATAATAAATGTCAGTATAAATTACATTCAAAATCTGTTTTCGGTTTTTCTTCCGCGAAGAGTCCTAACGGACATTTGTCGTTCCTGTTCGTCTGTCCTTTGTCTGTCTGTGGATATCTTTTACTTCTCAATCACATACCTGTATAATCTGTAGCATGTCACAATGGAAACCCGAAGGTGAAGGTAGGTAGACCATGTGACGTAAAAGAAACCAAGCGAAAACAACATCGTCTTTATTCAAGAATAAGACTTACTTAGATGGAAGAATATATGTACAATAAATATAGAATAATTAAATTATTCTATATTTATTGTATAATTATATTAAATAAAATTAAATTAAAGAATAAATATACAAAAGTAAAATAGTTTTCAGGAACGTAATTCAGTTTAACAACTTTTTATGTTTCTAACAGGAAATTGCTCGTTTTAAATGCAGAGTATTAGACGGAACAACTTTTATTTGGGGAATGTTTACTTACGAAAAGAGAGATATCGTATTCGTACTCTTTTTATTTAAGATTGACGTTATTTTGCAATTAAAATGAACTAAGTTTACATCAAATGGAGCACCTAGTGTTACATTTCAAAAAATCTAGTTTAATCGATATAACTATAATGACAAAACAGTAAGGATATTCAGTTTGACTGGAAATTCTTATTTAATAGCAGACCGACTAGCCTCTCAAACTTCGCATCTGCGTAACTAATATCAATTATATCGAATTCACAAGCATTACATTAAACTTAAACTACAAAGTTTAGAAAAAATCAACAGGCCAAAACTTTCAGAACAAGCAGACGCATTTACAAGAAAGCCTCTATAATGATCCACTCAATTTCTATAATAATACGCGAAGGAGATGCTAAAAGTCTAGCTTTTGTAGCGTACATTTACTGAAAATTAGCTCATCACATCTATTACTTTTCTAAATAATTTTTCTTCGTTTATCTTCTTTTCACATTTGAACTTATCATCAGTCATCAGCTCACGTTTTTGTTGCGACGGCAAAATAAAATTACTCCAAAAACGCGAAACGCTCAAGAGGGAATTCAAAAACCCGCTACGATTTGAAGAAATAAAAACAACACTCGATTCCTTTATATCGCACAACAGGCGAATACCGAAGAATATGGCGGAATTAACGATATACAAAACGGAGCTTCTATTCAGAAACAATAATCATGAGGGTTGCGCGGCCGCGTCGCGGATGATAACCCTACGCGGGTGTTGGGGCTGGGCGCGGAGCGGGGAGGACATGAGGCTGGTGCGAGGGAGGTGGCGGGTTGGAGGGGAGGGAGAAATGGAACGGTTCCATTATATTCGTCCCCGAACCAATTTATCTCGATGCACTTTTTGTTGGTATTTCCATGCGGACCTACGGACGGCGAAATGAAATCCGCGCCGGGCCGTTGTCAAACGAGTAAACTTTTTACACGGTCATTTCGCATCCGCGATTTCCCGTTCGCAATTTAACGACCGCCGGGGAGGCGTTAAAGTGCGCTTTAATCGAATCGCTCAAATATTAACGCGGCAGAATAAATTGCGATCTATGCGCGCGCGCGTCGCCTTCGCGCTCGCTCGCAGGCTCGTTTTAAAAGCCACCGCTGCGCCGACGACGTATTGGTATCAAATAATACTTGGATGATTAGGGCAAGGGCGTCGTACATTGGAAATTGAGCTACGTCCTCGAAGCAATACTACAAATGATTTTTAATGTAGCTAAAACTTATCCACTTCGATAAAGCTTTCATGAAAGGATCGTCTATAATGTAATAAAAATTGTTTACAGTTTTGTCTATATCCAGATTAAAGATGTTTTATAAAACATGCTTATAGTAATCTCAGTAGGTTTCTGTGTACCCAAAAAAAGTAAAAGAATATATTTTTGTCTCGTCGTTTGATTATTTTATTGTACATCACGCAAAAACTACTGGACGAATTTAAGTGAAATTAATTTAATTTGACAACCTACAACTACAATCAAAGTAAAATATATGTATATTTTATATCGTTACTGCGAATGGAGACGTTTTTAAATTTTGGAAATTCCTATTTGAAGCGATAGCTTATATTGTAATTGTTAAAAACATTTTTTTTTAATTTTATCTCCTACCCTTTTCTATTGCCCCCTTTAACGTTGCGTAATAAAATATACATAGTAATTGTTAAGTGTAACTAAAAGGTCTTATAAAAAATGAAACCTTTTTTCATTTCTCTTTTGAAATATCAACATTATAAAATTAAATAATTTTAATTTATCAAATCTTCGAACATATATTTTCAGTACAAGGTATCCGAAATTCAGAAAGGACACAATATTCCAGATAAAAGAAAATGTTACTTGTGTTGTTTTTTATTCGAATGAAGTTAAAATCAAACATTTAATACCTTTTTAAAATCATACATATTTTTAACAATTTTGCATTAATATGAGAAATAAATACAAGAAATAAGGATTTCTTGTACTCTCATATTAATATAAATGATAAAATATATGTTAAAAAATATATATTACAACAATTTGGCATTAATATGAAATAAGTACAAGAAATCCTTATTTCTTGTATTTATTTCTCATATTATCTAAAAAAATATTAAAATATGATTTTAAAAAGGTATTTTGGTGATTACCAAATAAATAATTATTTTAACAGATTATTATTATGCTTCTGGCAAATTATTTCTACGAAACAAGACGGGTTTGTTTTAACAGTCGGTATTTAAAAAACTTATGATAATACATTTGGATCGATCATACATTAATTTTGTATTATTTTTTTTCATGTCTCCCCTACCACATTTTTTTTATATGACATTAAGAGATTTAGACCTTAAACTCTCTACTCTGTGGTGCTGGTGCAAGTTGGGGCTGCTCCAACGACCGTTTTCATCAGTACGTTGATGAAACCGGAACCAACTGATTAACGTACTTTTCGAGGTACGGAGTTTATGGGGTGCTTTGAACTTCAACAATTTCCACCTGGTCAGAATCAAACCAGGTATCTTTTAGTCTGAAGTGGACCCCCTTAATCACTGAATTATTCAGGTCCACTGAGCCACCACAGCTCCTCCAGTACGTTATATATGGCTTTAACCGTTAGCTCTAAAGGTCAAACATATTTTTATTAATAGAAAGAAATTATCCCTTAGAAACACATTGTTTCGTATCAAACTTCGTTTGTAAAAATCTGATATTCATCAAAGTATTTTGTTTTATTTATATACAACATTTATTATGAAGAAACGCGTTATACCATGAAGTTGTAAAAAAACTTATATGATAAATAAGACAATATTCACTAGTTAATTATTTTTGTATAAAGTATTATTGAAAGGAAAATAAACAATTTAAAAATTTTTGTTTATTTTAATTGAAGAGCATAAAATCATAAGTATAAGGAATAATGGAGCGGTTCAATAGAGAAAGATACTATATTAAAAGTGTAGATTTAGTTCTTGATAAAACTTTGGCATCTCATGAAATCAGCTTTATATTATTTTGTTTTACACTTCAATAAGTTGAACTATGAAAATGAACAGTGAAAACAACACAAAGACTATAAATAATTCTTATATGTAAAGGTGGATTTTTTTATTAACAAAATATAACACTATAATAACTAAGTCATCGTGTATGTGATAGTGGAGCAGCGAGCGTGACTTGTTTAAGTACAACACCTATTCCCTCACATCCGAATCGAGTACCAAACATCTCGCATTACACTCGATCACCATCGGTACGTTCCCATCTTACATGTGATCACGCCTTTGTTGCCGCAGGTCCTGGCCGTAATCGAAATCCCCGGAGAAATTATCGGAGGCGGTGAGGTAATTACGAAGGAGATGCGGGCCGGCCCGGCGAACGCACCGAAGGGCGCGCACGGCAGTCGATTAGGGTGTGTTCATTAGGGGGCCGAGCGCTGCGGGATGGGGGCGCGCGGACTCCGAGTGGCCGCAGCGACCGCGGTGCTCGCCGCGCTGGCGATGGGCGGAACGGGCGCGTGTCCGGCCGACCCCGACTGCGTTTGCGGTGGCAAGTTCGCTTACGAGCTGAATTGCAACATCAACGGTGAGGATTCGTTCTGGTTTTGTACTGGCGGATAAGAACTTTTTTTCCTAACCTTTAACGATGTTGTAGTTGAGACTGATGTATAGGATTCCTCCTGATTTTTTACTACCATAGAAGGCCTTTTTATTCTAATTTTAAAAACGATATATTTGAAATACGCATATAGAGCTCGTCCTGGTTTTGTATGTACTAACGTGTAATACTTCTTGTTTTAACTCTTGACACAATTATAACATCGCTAATGCTGAACTTACGACACGTACATTTATTATTGTCTTTTGAAACTGTGATGATCTACAATAAAATTTTAAGATTTCTGTTTAGAGTTAAGTGAATATGCAAGCTTTCCTTTTAACAATCCAACCTTTGTTGCAGGTCACAAAGTAAAAGTCAACTACCTGCCAAAAACATACTTAAGTATCGAATGTGATAAAACTTATAAAATTGATTACGACAGATTACCACAGCTGAATGCCAATAAGTCGGGTATTTTTAAATCGGTGTCTTTCAAACAGTGTCCACTTCCGAAAACATCTTTTAGAGATGTTCTATCGAAGGTTGGGGTGTCAAAGACTATGACGCTGATATATCAGAATTCCAAAAATATATCGAACTCATTAGAGAGAAAACTTTTCACGGGCCTACAAGACTTGTCTAAGCTTTCGTTGTCTATAAACGGCCTAACGTATTTACCTGACGATCTGTTCGTTGACGTGTACAATCTCACCTGGCTGAACATAAGATCGAACTCGATAGGGTTCTCCGAGAAATTGTTCAAGCCGTTAGACAAACTAGAGACCTTAGAAATAAGCCATAATCATATGACTAACATGTCCGGAAATATATTTTCGCACTTGGCATACTTGCGGAAGCTATCGTTGTGGCAAAGTAACGTCACAAATTTTTCACAAGATTTATTCGCGGGGGTCAATGTACTAGAAGAACTAGACTTGAGCTCTAATGGACTGAATGAATTACCTTCGTCATTGTTGAGTCCGTTGAGAAAATTGAAAAAACTAACATTGTTTTCGAATAAATTCTCTTCGCTGCCATCAAATTTACTACTCAATAATCAAGAACTGGATACAATCATAATTTTCAATAACGACGTAAAGTTAATGCAATTACCTAGAGCATTTTTAGGGAATCTTCCTAAATTACAGCAAAGTTATATACAGAGATGTGGCCTGGAGGCCATACCTTACGACGTATTCGTTAATTCTTCTCAGCTAACCAACATCTCGTTAGCTTACAACGAATTAAAAGCTTTGCCCGAAGCGGTATTTAACGATCAGATAAATCTTTTAGATTTGGATTTGAGTAACAATAAGATCAGATCGCTGCCATATAAATTATTTTCATCGTTAGTGAGACTAGAAAGACTGAAACTGGAATATAACGAGCTCGAAGAAATCTCAAGGTATTGTCGTTTCCGACGAATTGTAATTTAAAACTTTATCAATCGCAGAGTAAATATTTTTCTTTTTTTTGCAGCGCAACGTTTTCATCACTACTCAGTCTGACTTACCTTAACATGGAACGCAACAAACTGAAAACGATATCTTCGTATGTATTCAGCAATAACAAACAGAGGCTTTCGATAAATATGGCGTTCAACAAGTTGAATTTTGAAGCGAAAGAGAGTAACAACAGCAGCCATAAACAGAAAAGTCACTTGTCACCGTTCGCTTACACGTACCAACTGAAACTTTTAAATCTTAGTTACAACTTTATCGACAAAACTTTCAGCGACTGGTGGTCTAACGGGTGTGAGAACTTAGACTTGAGCTACAACAAAATAAGACAGCTCACGGTAAGATTGTTGGTGATGAAGTTAAATTATAATAGAATAGTTGATTATTTTCTATGGATTTAATTATTATTTTTAATGTAATAGCTAACAAAATAATCAGAATATGGAAGTACAAATTTCTAATTAGAACTATAAAAAAACACCATTACACTGAGAGGTTAATCTTATTTCATCTTATGTGATTAAATCAAGTTATGATTTAGATATTTCATCAACAAATATAATATTTCAAATGAGTTAACTATATTATTAATCGTTTATACTAAAACAGGAATAAATTTATTAGATGTATATATAACATACAGAATAATATATATTCAACAAATCCTTTATCGAATATAATACTTTCAGGAGCCTCACCATAGACCGACTCTAATGAGTAACAAGAAACTGCATCACCTTAAATACAAACGGCATCTTTGGATATCTAATAACCCCATTTATTGCGACTGTGAAAATCTTCTTTTTTTGTCTGAAATACAGAAACGAAATATACAGGTATATATTTAAAAAGCAGTAATTCTCTATGATGTATCAAATATTTTTTACTACTTAATAATATTTCGTTTCAGATCATGGACTATGAAGACATCTTATGTCCAAATGCAATGAAAATCACCTGCGATACGGCGCTTTCAAGCGTAATAGCCATTGGTGTGGTGTTAAGTGTCGTTTTTTTCGTAATCAGTACAGTGGCCGTCATTAATTTCTTACTAAAACACAAATCTAAATTGTATTACCTAATTAAGAATTGGTGTTACAAATACACCGAAGATACAGATGACGAATCCCATCGTTGGGACTTAATAGTGATATTTGCTGAAAAAGATAAGGAATTTGTCCATAAATGTCTAATTAAGAAATTAGAAACCTACAAATTTTGGAAAGTTAAAACTTTTGTTATTGATTCGAATATTATAAATGCTGCCACTATCAAGTCATGCGATGTAGAATTTGATAAATGTATTGGGTCCGTTAAAGGCACCAAGACATTAATAGTCGTGACGTTAAATTATTTAGAATTGGTTAGGAACAATAGTAATATTGAAGAGCTACACGGAAAATACGTTAAAAACGATGAAACTATATTTATATTAACCAGTGAAGTCAGTTCCATCAATACCATAAGCAAGGGCTACGTAGATACGAATAGATCTCTAAAATGGGACGAAACGGATTTTTGGAAGAAATTCTTGCATGTCTTACCGGACCGCAAATTTAAAGACCCTGCTGCAGTGAAGGTAGATTTGGCCGAAAGAATTGAGAGCACGCTTTTGCATAGTACCGCTATGCGTCAGATAGGTACAGAGAATCTCGAAAAGTTAGCAGAACATAATGGACCAACGCAAGATATGACTTAATTTTACATACGCACCCGGTGAGGAAAAGACTGACTACTGGAGGCTGGATAGTCACTATCGTTAAGTTTATGTTTCTAAGTTACCCTTGAAGTTTTCCCTTAAACAGTTTATCACATCCAGCCTTTCTGTCGAAAAACATTGAATGGTTATAGATAGAAAATTTTTTATGTGAAAAAAAACTACTCTAAACAAAGGCGTTCGACGTTATCTGTTACATTTGGCAAGTCACATTGTTACGTTTAATTTTGAATAGTTTTATTAATATTGTTGCAGTCGAGACTGCTTGTAAATATATTTTATGTCTTCAATTACACATTTCAAATGCAACTTTAACTATTAAGTTCGATATGTAGGTCCACCTACGCATGTAAATAAATTAATAATGGTGTATATTACAATAATTATAATAACTTCGAAGAAGGCATCGTGTTTATAATTCCAGTTTTTTATTTACTGTAACTCACTTAAATGATATATAAATTTTAAAATTAATTCGCCGCCGAATAATGTTTTCAATGTATCGAACTCGAGTTTCATGGAAACTGTATAACATTGTAAGTTGTAAATCGCAGCTTATTAAAATGTATGCTTTACGATATCGACCATTTCATTTTATTGTATCGTTTCCCCTAATACTGAATCGCCGCGGTGCTCGATACAGATAAAAAAAGCTTTTTGATCATTAGGCACTTTTATCGTTATTAATAATCTAAGTTATCGTCTACTGTTGCGTAACGGCCTCGTAAACAAATTGTTTCGTGATAAATTACTTTTCTTCGTATACAGTACTAGAACAATACCTACTCGCATTTATCAATGCCATGGAAACGTCGAACCGAACGAACTTCAAGTTGCTAACAATATTATTAATGCGAGGTATTTCAGAACAAAGTTCAAAGTCAATGTTAGTAAAAGAAAATTACAATAATACTCGTGAAATATGAATCTTGTATTAAAATCACATACTGTTAACTGGTTTCTGCCAAGTTATTTCACTCGCATGATTTTAATGAATTGTAAAACGTATGTAAGCGACGGAACAAAAACGAAAATATATTTAATAAATATAACACTTTAAGACTGTTTTGTCTACAATAATGAAAAGTTAAACTTCATAATTTTGTATATTTCTAAGGTTATCACTTAGACAGGAACTACTTAACTGGACCAATTCTAAATAAAATTTGTTAATAGGAATAGTTTTTATAGCAAGTTATGATGTCGTATTATGAGTTTAGATGATATAATTTTTTATTGTCGAAAACAGCTTGTTTTGAAATCTATTGTTTTCCCCGATTTCGTCAACGTGATTATAAGTTTTATTATACTCATTAAATTTCAATTGTTTTTTATGAGTATGTATCATATGGTATTGCAAAAGGCATGTTAGCTCTTCTTCTGTCCTTATATACATATCTATAGATTTTGTGATTTTAGTATGATTTATTTGATTATAATGCATCCTTTTCGACAAAGGGTAAATTATGGATCGTTTCTGTGTCTATATGGGCGAAGCTACTACAGTTATACTTATTATGATTTTTATTTCTTTTATCAGAATGTTTTAGAAATTCAATAATTTATTTTGCCGCATTAATAAAATGTCAAAATAGGTCAGAGAACTGGCATGAGGACTGTTACAGCGCAATAGTACACGTTCAGCAGTAAAGTGGCAAAGGAAATTCAATTCAATTATCCTATGGGGATAGTCAGTTTTCGATAGTTAGTCTCTATAAATCAAATCGAAATTTACTATAAACCTAAGCAGAATCATAAACCAAAAGTGGGACCAGGATCAATCTCAAGAGTGGTACCTAGATCAGAACCGAATGGACACCGGAGCGGAATTCCAACCGAGAGCGATAGCGATATTTAAACAAAAACTACAGTGATTATTGCGGTAAGAGAATAAGACAATTATGTAACAGAATAAAAATAACATTCTTCGTGGGTGAAACTGTAGAGAATCGATGTAGGAATTGATGGTGATTGAGAACGGGTTCAGAATCGGAAAAAGCTATAAAAGCGAAAAGCGAAATTGAGTAAGGTTTTAATATCGGGACTGGGATTAGAATTGAGAAATCGAAATCCAAATCTAGAATAAGATTGTAATCGGGATCATGATTGAAAATATTGAAAGAGAGATCACTTGAGTGAGGCGTGTCAGTGTGCCGTACATAAGTAAGGCCAAGGAGAAAGATATTTTTATGTTAAGACAAGTGTAGTACATACTTTGTAGTCACAAAACAGACCTATTCCGACTAAAATAGGTTTTTTGTAACCCAAAAGTACCTTTATATCATATCTCATCTTAATGTCAGTTCGCGACTGTGACCACGTGGATAAGAATTTTATTCTAAATTTACATCTTTACTAAAATCTCAATCCTAAACTCTATTCTAATCCCATTATCAACTCAATCTGGATTCTATCCTAGATTTTTGTCTCTTTTTCTTTGCCTTGCACTTTTCTTGTTTCTTTTACCCTCATACTCGCTTTCTCTTTCTCACTTTATTACATATCTATATTTGTCTTTGATATCTCTTTTTTGTTGTCTTGGTTATCTGCCTCTCTCATCTCTATCACTATTCCAACCCAAGGGTCAAATGAATAAGGCTAACAAAAAAATATAATAATAACCTTTAAATTATTTCGTTATAAAAAGATATCAAGACAAAGAAACAGTAATCTATATTTAATATTATAATTAGTTATATGGGTACATAAAATTTCATCAAAATCAATTATGCCATTTTTGAGTTATAAGATGACATATATATACCGCCAGTAACTTTTATTTTATGTAATTACGTAAAAACTTATAATAATAGTTTGGTTGGGGAATTTCCTACGATTTGTGATTACTATTGAGAGAATAGATACTTTTATCTAAAAATGTCTGTATTCATCTACAGTATTTTAACAATATTTTACAATTGGAGATCAAGAAAAAATAGAAAATAAACGAAGTACTAAAACAATTTGAAGGTATGTATTTAATTTTCATCTTGACATGAAAATGCACTGCGGTACCACTAGAACACTTTTCGCTAATCGCCCTTAAAATACTTTTGATAGCATTTAGCCAAAGCGCAAACTCTCGTACAAGTACCATACATTCCGAACATCTGATTCCATCGTCTTCTATAACTGTAAACAAGATCATAAATATGTTTCCTTCAATTAATTTTTAAATAAGTTCATAAACGTATCACCTTCGTCACAAACAGACAAGAAACTAGGATTTCGAGAATATTTCGATCAATCATTTTTTTACATATAGTAAACAATCACATTCTCATGTTTCATTCATGATAAACAAGTGGAGTTCTATTCTGTTATTTATTTGAAGGGTAGACTATTCTGTTATTTTTTATTTATTTTACTATAAAACTTTAACGTGCTAGTGTTTATACATATTTTTTTTAAATGTAGTGTACTTGGTGTAGTAATTATATTGATAACATAAATTAAGCTAATTTTGGCCATTTATTTAGATTCAGAGGTACCTGAACCTAATCAATAATTGTTTGAATTCTCATTTATGCTGCCTTTATAGTGGTTATAACATCACCAATTTACCGATATTAATGGCTTTTACACACTTAGGCAGCTTGGGCTATAACTTAAGTCACGTTTAACTAATCGTATAGTATGCCGTCGAAGTATCCCGCCTAACATTTTCGATAGGAGTTACCCCTTCATGCGTTTCAACAATTTCAAACTGTGGTGATAGATTTATTAACATATGCACTAAAAATCGTTTAATTTAATTTAGATTAAACTAAGATAACAGCAAAGACAAAGAATAATAACATTCTTAAGAAGAAAATAAATTACTTGAAATATATGAAGCAAGATAAGAAATTCGAAAAATTAGAATTTAAAGTTCCTTGAAAACAGAAATATTTTGAAAATAAAGTTATGATTTACATTAAAACGAATATATCATGTAGATCTGAACATGCCTACCCTTTTACTTTTTAAATTTTTCTGATTTTTTTTATTATTTTATTATTTACCTAAGGCGGGATAAAAATGAAATAACTTGAAATTATACTTCTATTTATACTAAGTAGTTTAAGTTCATAACTTCAAAATCAAATTTGAAAGTGAAAATATTTTAAATTATTAAGAATAACGACTATTTAAATTGCTAATTCAATAGAAAAAGCATAATGACGTCTCTAGTATTTAGTGACGTCATAATCTATTAGCACCATATAGAATAATGCTAAGTCCGTTTTTCAAGAAAGAAAGGGCATACAATTTTTTTATGCTTATAGTTTATCTTTTTTTACCAATTTTAATCTGATTTCACAGTTAGCTATCATGTCTAGTCAGCTTCATGATTCATCAACAAATATAATATTCTAATTATCACTAAACTACTCTATTGCGCCACTGAATTAGAGATATGAAACTGCAAAAACAGTGAAAGAGAGGTCTTTAAAAAGATGGAATAAAAAATATTGACTTGTACTATCTTTTTCATAGCATCGCAAAACTTACTAGATTCCGCAGGTATTTTTCATTTTTTTTTAAATTAAAATTAAAAAAAAATTGTTAGATGGACGAATAATGTATTAAAGTTGATACGTTTATGACACTGCAGCCCTCAGACTAACAACATAGTGGATAGTCATTTCTTCAGGGGGATGTTTTAGTCGATTTCAGTCCCACATTTCTAATGCGCTGGCGTGAGTGCTTACGCGAGGGCGGCTCCACATCTGTCCGGGGGTCGGCTTGATTCGGCGTGCTCGGGCGGCACAAACCGAGTATGTGTGGAGATGTTTTGCCCAAAACAGCGCGCTAGTTATATTCAAATTACGGGTCGACGAAGACGTACATTTGTGTGCAGTTTTCTCAATCATTTCCGTTAATAACGCTAAGTAAAGGAGGCTCCGAAAATATTGAGTAAATTAGGAGATCTTATACATTTCGATATATTGAATCGTTTTTTCTTCTGACCGCCCATTCTTCGTCCATTTCTTAAGACGATCCGGCGACTTAGTTTTGCCGAACCCTGCCGATCGGCTTTCTTCGGGTTGCGTTCGGCACATCCAAATAAACCCGATCGGGACAGAGCGTCTGCCCTATGCCACGCCTGTATAATAGATAATGCCGCCCGGCTATTCAGCAAGAAAAAAATAATACCGAACCAAATATACCGAACCAAAAAAATGTATAGCCATGTATATATGTATGTATGTATGTACGTATGTATGTATATGTATATATGTCTACCTTACCATTTGTGAGCTTCGAGTTCGAGAATCACTGGTCCGACTCGCATGCTTAATTTATATTAGGAATAGATTATTTCGCTACTTATTATTAGGAGTACATAGGTTACGATTGGTAACCTAGAGTTTTAGCAACAAGGGATTTTTATTGCATAATATCTGAAGAAAAACATTACATCGGTTATAATTAGAAAATTACTGGTCCAATATAAACTAGCTTTCGCTCGCGGTTGCGCTTCTGTGAGGATAGAACGAATCTCTTACTTTTCTGCACCAAACTATTATTGATAACAACATATTCGAAGGAAAGAACTAAATATAGGTCTGAGAATGGAAAGGCAGCGTCGAGGTCAAGAACGGAAGCTGGATCGTTTTATAATAAAATAACTTTTATCGACAGTACGCCTTTTTTTCGATATAAGTATATATGTACCTCTGAAATCATAGAATTGAACGTCGACGGGGATAGTGATCGAAAGCGAGTTCGGAATCAGAAACTAGATCGAAATTGCGGTCGAGATTGAGAGCGAGATGCTCTCAACTGGAACCGATCGCAGCTCTGGGACTTGGATCATGGTCGAAGGCATTATCATGATGGACATATAATATGGATTCGTTTAACGTACAAACAGACGGAGCCGCGGATGAAAAAAGATAATTAGAAATAAATCGTTATATAATGGCTGAATAACTAATATAAAATTTTGGATAAAAGTAGGATGTGTTTTAATATAGAATACAAAAAAAAATATATAAATAATGAAACCGCAAATGGGATCGAGAGTGGCAACGTAATCGATAAAAACAATGGAAATGAAATTGAAGGCGATAGTGAAACTAAAATCGGAATTCAAAGCAGAATTAAATTAGAATTGGGATTGAAATCGACGTAGAAGCAGAACAAATCGAATGTGAAATCGGATTGGAAATTGAAAGCTGAATCTAGATCGAAATCAATAATTGGACCTAGATCGGAGTTAAAAGCAACACAGGGATCGAATTGAAAGTGGGACTGCGATCGTAAATGAAAAATGGAACAAAGGGCTCGGAACCAAAAGTGTAACCAGAATTTTTACTGAGAATGAAACAAACTGTAACTAAGAGCAGAAACAGGATGAAGATTAGTCATTTTAAGCTCACAAGAGTAAAATCGCGTTTATTTAATCGAGAATGAAATCAATTTCGAATCAGTCGTTGCTGATTTTTTATTTAAGTTCAGCAAACAATACGGACACCATCCAGTGCCTTTAAAAAGCGATTAATTATTTAACGACTACAATGCATAATTAGTATACAGAGAAAATCTGATAATTCCTTACACGTAACAAGTTCATAATATTCCTTAATAATCTTGTACATAACATTAAAAATTAATCTACTGAGTATTTTCATTCACTGCAATAAATCGGTGGAATTTAATAAATAATATATATTATTTTTATTTTAAAAATCTTAGTAATACATTAATACACTTGTTACAAAAAGTTTATATATAATTGTTGGGTTTTGGTCAACGAGGGTAAATTAGATTAAATAAAAAAATGGAAGTTAATTAACATCCTTTAGCGGAAATTAAAATAAAATGTCGGACATTACAGGAAAAACGGCAAAAAATTTTGGTACAAAAAGCAAACTTCTCTAAAATAAAGGACGACAAAAAGACTTATAATTACTTTCTCTTGGAAATGCGAATACTTCACATAAATACGAAATTTTCGTTATAAATGTAATATTAGAAATACCGAAAAAGGAATACAGCAAGTATTTCTGGAATCTTCTCAAAACTTCCCTATTGGCCGGAGGCGGGAACCTTATTATCCTGGGGCGCAATAATAAAGTTTTAGCAATATTGTTCGCGCGCAGAATCACTGAATCACAGGCTTCTTAGGATTGGGTGATAAATAACAACGGTTACATCTAAAGCTATTTGTCAGTAGTTTACAACTTGAAAATTACTTACAAAATTAAATTTAATGCAATCTAGTAGCAACGTGGCAATATTTTACTCCAGCTTAAAACGTTATAATCTGCATTTTATAACGTGATTTACAATTCCCTTCGAAACCTTTATAATATGTTCATGATACTCCTACATAATCGAGATTTTCTCTCATCTTGTACACTTGCTAGAAAAAAAGGTAATATTGCAATATATGAAAATGTTCCTAATAATAATATTATTATAAAGTTTTTTACTTTGAGGTAATATGCTTACGTCACAAGTGATTTAACGAAATAAAATGTAAATAAACCTTGCATGCCGAGGGTTACCCGTAAACTATTATTTAAGAAAATATCAGCCGGTACAGAAGTAATCTTAGGTTAAGTTTTAAGGGTTATTAATTTTTTTAAAAAACAAACATACATCTTTATAAGATTTACTGATCTGAATTGTTTTAATCTACATTTAACTAGAATTCTTCAAGTATTTATATTCAGAATTCCAAACAAAGAAAACACGAATATAAACATTACTTCGGGTACAACATTATTACGTCACTCCTAAGGTATACCCTCTCACAATCTTTTTATTTCAGAGGGACTTGGACCTTAAGCCATCCATGCTAACCCGATACGGATTGAGGGCCGATAGGGTAGGGAGGGAGCTGATAAGGGTTGATGGGGTACATAATTTTTACTTAATACATTTGCCACGGGCAATAAGAATATTATTTTCTTTAAGGTGAAACTTTTTATGCTATATCAGATTTTAGTTTACAAATCGTTGAAATTTCGGTAACCGTGGACATAAAAAATATCTGTCTAAAATGTTGATAAGTAATGATTGGCTGCTTAAAATAAGCTACGTTGCTACAACACATACAAGGTATAGACATTTAATCACTCCCAGTAAGTTAACGACTGTCATTAAGCCTTATCAAATTTTGTCACACTCGCGTTGTTGACGTTGTTATATATTGTTTTAGATCTTTTTCATAAAGTAAATTTTGAAAATCGTTAACAGTAATCCGAAATTTTATTATATTAATATTGTTTTATTTGATAAAATCTTTACATGGACCCCGCCTCCCTCTCACTCACACATACTTAGCTCGACGCCATGCTTCATATGCTTCGGTCGTTGTTTAGTAATATTTTTCTCGTATCGATCTATTTTTACGATAATGGTTGACACAGTATTTCAATGCGATCGGCACCAAAATACCGACAAGAAAAATTGTTGCGTTAATTTAAATGACTCACGTGTTATGTCGTGTAAATGAATACTTTAAAACTTTATCGAGGATGAATCTTATAAAATTTATTCTTGTACATCCGAAACGGCAGTTTCTTTTAATTCTAAAAAGACAAAACCATGTAACTTCCCCCAACGGAAATGTAATATGTATAATTTGGCCCTATCCCTATACGTACTAGTTCCTTTATATCGGGTTAATACATTCAATAGGTTTGTTGCCTTTGTTGGATCAAAGGGGGAAATGTGTGTTTTCCTCTTTGATACGCGTTTCGAGTTACCGCACGTCAAAGCGAGATTCGGACGTGCATCCGTCTCCGAACGCCTTTGTGGAATTTGATTCACAAAAAAAAAAATGCTGTCGGTAACAACATCACACGTCAGTCGACTATAAATGAAAGGGCTTGCGAGATTACTCGTGAGGTGTTTTCGATCAGCGAGAGAGGGAGGAGAGAAATCATGATTCTACTACTAAAGACTGTGACGTATTTGGGATTCGTAAATGTGTGTATATGTATTTAAACGTGATTTTGTAATAATTTTATCATTTTGTTTTCCATCGCTTGTCACGTTTTTGACGAAGATTTGTTACATATTTCGAATTTGGCGCCTTTAATGTGTACCATAGATTGACGTATTACCTGTCATTACGTCGTTCTATATTATCTGTAAACTTCTTCTGTTTTCTCTGCCTGCGATACGTGTCAAATTAATTATTGTAAAATCCTCAAGTTTTAATTAAATCTAAAATATCTTTCCGAATCGTCGTTTAATTTATCAGGTTATGGGCCCAGGATGCCTTAACAGTGAAAGGATTAAAAGATTCAGTGAATAGTTTTGAAATTGCATAATATAACCTAACTTTGCATACCGGCGGCACATCGATTTTCAAGAAAATCATGGGATCGAACAACAATATGACCCTGATCGAAAGATTGACCGACCGTGACAATTTTGCAAGCTGGAAGTTTGCAGTGAAGACGTATTTAGAGCATGAGGATTTGTGGGAATGCGTATCAGGCACCGGCGAGGTCGATCCAAAGAAAGACGTCAAGGCAAAGTCAAAATAATACTTTTAGTGGATCCCATCAATTACGTCCACGTTCAGGATGCCAGTAGTGCTAAGGAAGTATGGGAAAAGCTCTGTAAAGCATTTATGACTCCGGCTTAACACGTCGAGTTGGATTACTACGAGATCTCATAACGACAACGCTTGAAAATTGTCAAAGTATCGAAGAATACGTAAACAAAATTATGACCACAGCGCACAAGCTTCGAAACATTGGGTTCAAGGTCGACGACAGTGGCTAGGCACGTTGTTACTTGCAGGACTCCCAGATGAATATAAGCCAATGATTATGGCTATAGAAAGCTCCGGTGTCGCTATAACAGCAGACTCAATCAAAACTAAACTGTTACAGGAAGTCAAAATCGTGATCCAAGTGTATTCTTTGTAAACAAGAGCAAGAATAATAAGCAACTGTTCAAACAGAATAAACAAACAAAAGGACCAAGATGTTATTCATGTAACAACTACGGACATATAGCCAAACACTGTAAAATGAAGAACAACAAGAAACAAACTGATAACTCTTTTGTAGCCGTTTTCTCCACAAACAACAACAATTCCGGGTGGTATGTGGATTCAGGTGCGGCAATGCATATGACAATGAATAAGGATTGGATCTATGATGAAACTCCACCACCAATCAAAACCATCCGAGTAGCCAACGACAAAGAATTGCGAGTTGAGTCCTGTGGTAAGGTGAACATTCATGTCAAAAGTAAGAATGGATCTACAAACAGTATACAGGTAACAAATGTCCTTTATGTACCTGAGTTATCAACCAATCTTCTCTCCGTCAGTAACATCATCAATAATAAAGGCAATATAAAGTTTGACAGTAAAGGTTGTTATCTGTATAACAAAGATAATGTTGAAGTAGCAATGGCAACACTTGTTAATAATATGTACAAGCTGAATGTTGTCTCCGTCCAAGCATTTTTGTCAACCACTAATGATGATTTTTATCTTTGGCATCAGAGACTAGGTCATCTGAACTACAATGACATGAAGAAGCTGAAAGACCACACTGATGGTGTGACAATGCCTCAGAACAGTGAATTGACCTGCCATGCATTAAAGGAAACAGGCAAGGTCACCATTTCCATGTGAAGGTTCCAGAGCAAATCAACTGCTAGAAATCATTCACTCGACATATGTGGACCTATGGAGGTGAATTCTCTCGGAAATGCAAGGTATTTTCTCACTTTACAGATGATTTCTCTAGAAAGTGTGTCTTTACTATTAAATCAAAGTCTGAATGTCTAGATAAATTTAAGGAATATAAGTCCTATGTTGAGAATAAACTTGATACAAAAATCAAGACAATCCGAACTGATAATGGAACTGAGTACTTAAATAAGAACTTTACTGATTATTTAAAGTTACATGGAATTAATCACCAGACATCTACACCTTATACTCCACAACAAAATGGTCTCTCGGAAAGAATGAATAGGACATTGCTCGAAAAAGCCAGATGTATGTTAATAAATGCTAATTTGCAGAAATCCCTGTGGGCTGAGGCAATCAGAACTGCTGCATACATTACCAACCGTACACCAACGCGAGCACTGAACTATAAGACACCAGAGGAGTATGGAGTGGCCGTAAACCTGACTTGAGTCATATGAGGATATTTGGTTGCGAAGCTATGATGCATATACCTAAAGAAAAATTGAAAAAATGGGACTCCAAGTCATGTAAGATGATTTTTGTTGGATACTGTGAAGATAGTAAAGGGTACAGACTACTTGATCCTAAAACAAAGACAGTAACCAAAAGCAGAGATGTAGTGTTTTTAGAAAATTCTATCAAAACAGATACAGTACCAGTTACATTATCTGACACTAAAAAACAACAACAAGTAAGTAGAAATACCCTATCTGAAAGCAGTGATTGTAGTACAGATATATCTACTCACACCGCAGTGGAAAGTGATGATGGTGATGAGGAATATGTGCCTGAGCAGTCAATTGGAACGCCCCGACCTCAAACATCACTCTTCGTCCACGTAACAGACCAAACCCAAAGGTGGAACCTAAGTCCTATCTATGTATGGCCAATGTACCACAGACATATGAAGATGCACTTTTCTGAAGACTCTGAATTGTGGATTAAGTCAATTAAGGAAGAATTGAAGGCACATGAGGACAATGGTACTTGGGAGCTAGTGAAGAAACCAGATAATGTGAGGCTATTAGACTGTAAGTGGGTGTTTCGTGTAAAAATGAAGAAAGTAGTCTAGGTACCCAGACTTCGCCCAGAAAAGTGGCATCGATTATACTGAAACATTCTCTCCGACGGTCAGGTATGACTCCATTCGCTTACTATTGTCTATTGCAGCCGAGAAACGCATGACTATAATGCAATTTGATATTAAAACTGCTTTCCTTTATGGTAAATTAGAAGAGAAATATATATGAAACCTCCTGAAGGGCTAGATGTTGAAAACAGCATGGCTTGCAAGCTTATTAAATCCTTGTATGGACTGAAACAAGCACCACGCTGCTGGAATGCTAAGTTCAATTCAGTTTTGAACAAATATGGCTTCTTCAACAGTCATGCTGATAAATGTGTGTATGTAAGTTCCAACAGAGAAGCTCAAGTATATCTTTTGCTCTATGTGGATGACGGACTCTTATGTTCTACAAGTCCAACTATAATAACTGAAGTCTTGAATCATCTACAGAAAGAATTTAATGTCAAGATTTGCAAAACTTCAAATTTTATTGGAATACAGATAGAACAATGCAAGGATTATATATTCATACACCAAAGAAAATATATTGAAGAATTGCTATCAAAATTTGACTTGGATAATGCTAACCTAATAGTATACCAGCTGATCCGCATGTTACATTACAGAAAAGTACAGTGCTTGAGAATAAGAAATGTTTCCCTTACAGAGAAGCAGTGGGATCGCTTATGTTTGCTGCCATAGTCACCAGACCCGACATAATGTTTGCAGTGAGCACTGTCAGCCGCTTTCTCAACAGCCATGATCAAAGTCACTGGAATGCTGTCAAGAAAATATTCAAATATTTAAAAGGAACGCTAAGCTTTGGACTCTGTTTCAGGTCAAATGAAAATAACACTTTGGAATCCTATTCTGATGCAGATTATGCCAATGATCCCGTGACAAGGCGGTCTACCACGGGATACGTCTTCATGAAAATGGAGCAGCCGTGACATGGAGCAGTCAACGACAAACAACCGTTGCGCTGTCTACCACCGAGGCCGAGTTCATGGCGTCCTGCTCTGCCACAAAAAAGCTCTCTGGATTAGACAATTACTGTTAGATATTGGTCAATATAAACAAAATTGTATAACACTTAATATTGATAATCAGAGTGCTATATGTTTAATTAAAATTCAGAATATCACAAAAGATGTAAACACATTGACATCAAATATAATTTTGTAAAAGAAAAGTATGCTCAGAAGATAATTGATCTTAAGTATATTGATACTAATAATCAGTTAGCTGATATTTTTACAAAATCTTTATCTAAAGTCAAATTTGAGTTCTTTAGAAATAAATTAGGTTTAATTGAAAATCCAAAAGAAAGTACAAACTAAGAATTCTTATATTTTGTTAATTTTGCTTTCAAACTGTATAAGAATTTACTTAAAGAGTGTTTGTTAATATGTAACAGATTAATGTAATACTGTAATTATATCAGAATAGTAACATGTTTAATTTTTGTCAATGTTTGTAAAATAAGGCTTAAATTTAGAGGAAGTGTTACATATTTCGAATTTGGCGCCTTTAATGTGTACCATAGATTGACGTATTACCTGTCATTACGACGTTCTATATTATCTGTAAACTTCTTCTGTTTTCTCTGCCTGCGATACGTGTCAAATTAATCATTGTAAAATCCTCAAGTTTAAATTAAATCTAAAATATCTTTCCGAATCCTCGTTTAATTTATAAAGCTTCCCTTTGCCTTTTTGTGTCGTTAGTGCTCGTTCATTTTATGTGTCATTTACACCTACATGTTTTTTTTTTATGGTTTATGTATTTTTTTTCTTTGTTTCTTACTCACTAAGTACTTTATATACATTATGTATTAGTTTACGATATTATTAATTTTTTTTTATATCGTATTCTTATTAGTGCATGTCACATGTGAGAGTTTTTATTTTATTCTATTATTTATTTCAGATACTAATTTATATTTTAACTCAAAGTTTCTTGTAATTTGAATCACACCCAAGTAACGCTTAATATTCTTATTTTTCATTGTACGGTAACGACTAATATTAAAGCAATATTTCGTACATATTTTAGTGTTCTCTCATGGGTTTCTTTGTGCGGTAAATGGACATAAAACATTCAGTTTCTAAACTTTTAGCATTGCGCCGATGCGGAACTGACAAACGTTCAGGAGGCTTCCCTAGGATGTTGCTCGATTTCCATCGCACCAGAAACGTGGGAAATGAAGTCTTGCAAACGGCAGCGGCGGGGGGGTGCTGGGAGGGCGTCACTAGTTTCAGAGTGCAGCTGCGGGGTGTCGGGCCCCCATTATTTATTCCCGGGCCGTCGGTCGCCGCGGTCGATCTCCGCCCACGGGCGATGCTTATAAATTCAGTACGTCTCGCACGTTGTATATACATTCGGTAGACGCTGACGTTTAAGCGATGATCATGAGCGGCCATCACAAGTTTTCTATGATAATGGAGTAAATGTAGAAGCCTTCAAAATTATACACGACATTCATTATTAAAATGAAGTTATATCGATGATTTTTAAATCATATTAATTAAATTTATATATTAATTAGCAGAATACCCAATAATTCAAAATATAAAGACAGAGTTTTGATCAAACAGTTGTATTTACGTAATCCCTTCTATTCAATACAGCGACGTTATGCTGTCGTGTGTTCTCTATACGTCTACAGTATAGGCTTTAAGCAATACTACCGTGATTCGATCACCTAGCTCTGAATATATACCAACTAGAACTTTTTCTCGTTAAGAAAGCTTAGATAATATAAACCTGTGATAGACAGGTATGCAAACAGACAAACAGATATGAGAATGATCTTATGAGTTCTGTTTCTCATGACATAGGGTTTCATAAACCCTAACACTATTTTAACTTAAAAAAAAAAATTTGATTTGAAAAATAAAACAACACAAATTAAGACTTCCACCATTATAACTTCTAACAAAACGTCACTCTTAAAGTAAAATTTTTGTTCCAAGTCCTTCCTTGAACGGTTGTTAGGGCTAAAAGTCAATAAAATTAATTTTGAAATTGACTTTTTGTTAAAAGTCAATTTAAAAGGAAATGATGGAAGAGTTCTTAACACATTTAAATTTTCAATTTTTTAAGCTTTAAGTTATTCCTTTATTTCACCATTTACAGTAAAACTATGTACTGCTTTGATATGATTCTGTTGAGTAACTTATAAATACTTATTAAAATGAACTAAACGGCCAAATAAGAACACAAAATACTGTATCTACTGTTCTACGATGACATGTATAGAATTTTCAATGGCATATCTGATCTGTTCATGGTATTTAGTGCCATACTTCATATAATTATGCGTTTTACGTAATATAATATCATTATCATAAGCGATAATGACATTATATTCGGTAAAATATGTCGGTTGTGACGTTTATTATATAATTTATTTTTTTATATAAACATTACCTAAAACGTATAATATATTCTTTTCTGAACACCATACGGCTTTATTTATTTATAGATATCGCTTACTTTTTGATTTAAATAAACAGTGTTTTGTAAAAGAATCTTCACAATAAAACAGCTCAAAATTCTATTCGTAAGAAAAGCTTGGGTAAATGCTGGGCACGATCTAGAAGCGGTATCGGCCCACAGCCGGCCAGCGGCCGACGCCGACGTTTTGAATATAAATCTAGGGCCAGCTGCTGCCGACGAGAAAAACTCAAAGCTGGATGCAATACCCGACTGGAATCAGGACGCGGTGTGAACAACTAATATAAGTGATCGGTAGCCACCTATTCTAATATGCACTATAATAATATGTTTTCGTTGTAAAGTCGACGACTCTGTAATGTTTGTAATAGTAAAAAAAATGTATCTAATTTCATTTACATGATTGTTAGATATGAATGTAGTAAGCTGAACACATTAACTTTTTTAATCACATCTATATAGATATATATACACAAGCGAAACACTACTGACTGACTGACCGACTGACTCATCACGAGATTTCCGAACTATAGGTCCGATTGACTTGTAATTTAGCATAGTTACTGTTTTCGAGACGTAGACGTTCACTCAGAACGAATTTTACGCAACTACTGTCCAAAAAATTTTTTTCATTATTTTCCGTCTACGCGGGCGGAGCCGCGGATAAAACCTAGTTAATATTAATGCCCTTAAATATTTTCGACTAATTTTATTCATTTCCTATACCAAATAACTATAAATCTGAACCGAAAATAAATTTTGAAAACTCAAATATCAGACGTCAGAATTCATAATTTGTTAGCGTATCTAATTAACATTCATGCTGAAGTAAACAAATTAAATGTGTCATGGTCTATCAGGTGTATATTTTTAATAATAAAAAAACATTTGATTTTTAAAAAATTGATATGAAATAGTGAATAATTAATTGTGTAATAAAAAACTGAATAACACATTTCGAGAGAAAGAGAGAGAGAAAGTCGCATGAACGGGGAGTAATTTCTACAACTCACCACCCACCGAAACCTCACCAAAGAATTTCTTTCCGAAAACATTGATGTACTACCATGTTTTTATGTCTTGTATTTGAATAAATACGGGAAACACCAGTGGTTATAAGACACGTGTTTTCATATATTACGCCTGATAAAAACAATCAAAACAAGTGGAGGTTTTCCGCATTTACTACATTAAAATAGTTGTACATAAATTATTTAATGTCCCTTCCTGTATTATGACCCTGGCAAAGCCTTATTGTGAAAATTTAGCCGTATATATCGATGTCTATTTTTGCAATGTTGATTTTTGCAATGTTGATTTTTGCTGTAGTACGTGCGATTGTTTCATTTCACACCAAAATTTAACCCTCAACCAACCATAAGAAGTATATTTTTTAATATTGATTAATTCATTCAGTATCACGATTTTAAGACGATAACACTACCCCTATACTAGACAGTATCATCGCCATCATTCTTTTAATACTATTTCCATTATTGACTGTACAACAATTATTTTTATTCAAAATTTATTTCACAGTTGTATTTTAGTGTTTTAATTTGCTGTGCAAATATGGAGCGAAACATGTTCTTTACAGATTTACTAAATCAATATCAAAAATAAAGAATTTTTCATAAAAGAGGGAGGGTCTTTGCTTCTCTTGCATCAAATTGAAGTTGCCTTTATAAGTCATTTAAATGGATAAAAAAGTATTTCTCTTCTATGAATTTTATCACTACTGTGTGATATATAAGCATCACCAACTGTTGAGATGGATTCTTAAATCTACAAAAAATACTAAAATATATTTAGAGTTCATAGAAACGCAGTATAATTCATTCCTTTTGACGAGCTTGTACCGTTGGAAATAATAATTAAAACAACAAAAATTTCAACAAAAAATAAACCGACTTCAAAACAAAACCTATTTCAAAACAAATTAATATGCACTAAAAAGTAAAAAAATAATTGTGTATTCTTCTACAACTTAATAATCAACTTACTTTTTCTAATCATCAATATGTAGGTACGATCTATGTGTTCACCACGCAAGAAGATAGATAGGTACCTACCCACTTCAAATTTAACTCAACACATACCTATGAATAACAAACAATGATCAAGATATTTTTAGAGTTCTTCTAAGTAAAATGAAATGAAAAATATTAGACTACTTAGAAGTCAATCAAGTTACTACTATAATATAATGTAGTTACAATTATTGTTATTTTTGGAGTCGGTGTCGTTTGCTAGATATATTGTAGTGTTTCCTTGGCTGACACTTAGTAACGAATAAAAAAAATAAAGTCGAAATGAGAACCTCCTCCTTTTTAAATTTTTAAGTCGTTTAAAAACCAATCTTTTATTTCGGACGTCTTTAGTTCAACTAACGCTTTTTCTTATAACTGTGTTAAAAAAAAATCACTGTAAGAAAGACGAGTTTTGGTTCACATAAATTGTCATGGATATGTCTGGTTGTTTAAAGGCACGCTTGACCATTCGCATAGAAATAGAAAGGAAACATACACAGTACATCTTACGCTATAAGATATTGACCCTGATCTGGCTCTCCGAAAATGTTGTTAAATATTGCTTAGATACTGTTTAATACACATAAACATTTATATGTATATACATTATTATCAATTATCAATATCAAATATCAATAAAACATATATGTTTCTTTGTCTAGTTCCTTTTTTTATTGGTGGGGCGATAGGTGTCGCTTTTCTGTAATTACCGACAAGGGAAAAAGTGACTTGCAACGTATACGACGTGTAAAATGCTTGTGCGGTAAAGATAATATAAAAAAAAACTTGTGCGGTGCCGCGCGTGTTCCTAGGACGCGACAAGGGGTAATCCTTTTACTTCCTAATTATTCCTTTTTCCTATGATATTTATTTCGACAATATACATTTGCAAAGTTCGGAGGCAGACCGTCATAGTTTTCAAGTTTCGAGGAAACTACGATACACTAATTTAAGATTTTGTGTTGAGTAAGAACTTGAAATTAACAAATATTAAATTTGTGGTTTTATTATAAAATTTATATATATTTCACTACACGTATTGTGTTATCATATTTGTTCGCATCCCGATATACGGACAATTTATGGTTAATATCATGAGTCATATTATTGTATATGATTAATTGGATTAGGTGTGATATTTGCGTACTTTGATTTAGATGATTACGTGAAGTATCGATGATTAAATTGATTTGAAATGAGTTGACGATAGATCTATTTATAATTAATTAGATGAGATATGAGTTATCGCTTACTTTTACTGTTTGGATTTGATGGTTGATTTAGTTGATTGATTAATTGATATTCACTTGTAGGGGATTTAATTTTATTTGATTATTTTATTAAAATTAATTATTTCAATTCCTGATGCGAATTAGGAAACTATTATTTATATATTTATTTTGTAAGTTTTGATATAGTTTCGCGTATATGTGTTTTTACATGAATGTTACAAATGGCAATGTGCGAACTTTTGCGTCAGAGACTCTAGGCAAAAAAAAAAAGGTGAAAAAGCAGCATTTGTCCTAACAAAACCAATTAAATGGCCGTTGAGACGGGCGCGCGAGGAAGGCAGTTGTTTTTGAGACACGCGAAAGGCGAGTCAATTTTGAACCACGAGAAACGCGATCGGGCCTCACTCCGAAAACCGCAATCGGCGCTAACCTCCGAGAGAATGCGGAGGGATTGAGACGAACGAGCTGCTAAGTTAAGGAGCATTCTACAGCCCAGGGAAGAGGTCTCGGACGGTGGCCTGACAGTTTACTAATCGAGATATAAATTTCCCTTTTTTTGTATCTGATCATCTCGGTTATGTCATATTTAAAAGTATCGGAGGCAGATGAGCAGTTCTGATAAGCATCAGAGCTGTTCGTCAAGGGATACATGGATCCCCAAACGGGGCTTCATCTGTAAGGAGATCAGGTTAAATTTCTGACTCCATTGGGAATTGAACTCCTATTCCTAGAGGTGGGTCTGATACACAAAAATCAAAAATCTAACATTATAATAGAGTCACGTAATAAATAATTTGCCGAAATAAATACGCTTTAAATATAAAAAATCTTTCAAGACTTGCAGAATGATTGTATATTTTAAATGCTTAACTATGGTACTTTACTGCTTACTTTAGATTTAATCTTATTTTTTTCTTAAATTTAATTTTGTTTTATATTATTTAATTTCACTGTGTATTTTGTAAAATGTGTTATTTGTCTATTGAACTTTAATTTCAAGGTGTAATTACTTGGAAGTTATATACTTGCAGAAATTTATATAATTAACATTTTAATACATGTATGAACAAATTGGAGTGCTCTAGCGCACTTAGGAAATTCGGTCGTAGGTTTGATTGATTTTATTGAGATTGACATTTTATTTTATCATACTTGTCTCATTTGAGACCTGAGTTGATGCCAACCAATACTTTAATGATGTAATATTTGACTAGACTATAACATAGATAATCTCATACTGAGCTTCTACATTAATAGTCCTAGTGCCAAAGAATTTTATTCTGAGGTTGGGATGCTTGAGAAGTATCGAATATACGACTTTATTTTATACAGACATTTTCAATGTGACCGAAACTCTAAGAGCCTCAGAAAATTAACTTTTTTTTCTCTCTCCCTTTAATGGACTTAAAGCATATATATATATATATATATATATATATATAAGTGTCTACACTTTATATGATACCGGTTGGGGAACTCCACTGTGTCGAAATAACGCAATTTAACTTGGCCACGCAAAAATGTGTCGCCCGAATTCCAGATTCAAAACTCAACAGAGCTAGACTGCAGTTGCTCTAAATGCCTAACGGTCGCTACTGCAGACTTATTTTGGTACAACGTACCGAACGAGTGGGGAAAGACCTTGACGCTATAAGCGCGGGAAGATAACAAAAAGCTTTATTTTTCGTAGAACTTGAAAAGCACGCGAAACGAAACATCAGCCCATGGAGTTTCGCGACAATCCGATAAGACCTAGGTTCAGATCGTGAACCCTGGGAGAGTGCCACTTTTATTCCTGATTCAAAGCCAGACTGTTTTGCGTTACATTATTTTACTCAATTTATTGATTAGACGATCACGCGTGCTAAAGCGTATAATTATAATAACACGTATAAATTAAATATAATAACACGTATAATCAAACAGTTAATATACATATAGGATTCCGTTTCACTGTCTTTAAACATTTATTTGCATTAATTTAGTCGCCACTTTCGTTTTGTTCTCAGTGAAGATGTTATATATGAAGTTTGATTTGTAGGTACATATTAAGTAGCGTACACTGTTTAATAAAAATTCAAATTGCGACAAATAGTCATTTAAAGCCATTGTTTCATCTATTCTTGTATGAAATTTACGTTCCGGCTATAAAGATTTGAATATTGATTTTGTTGAACACAAAAAAATCATATAAGTGATGATACCATTTGATTTGAAAAGTCACATAAAAATGACATTACGAACAAAAATGCTTCAACCCGCAGCGACCGTTCGTAATTGAACGATACAACCGACCCGTGTACAAGTCGCAGGCGGTTCCGTGGGCTCGCTGTGATCAAACCGGTTGTCTCATGAAATATTCAAAGGTCGGAGTACGGCGCAATTTGCACCTCCCGACCTATTTCACCGCTTTGCGTTGACCGCGCCGCTCGGCCGGCTGGATCTAGTCGGTTATTACACCAGCGATAGACGCTTTGTGTTGGTTAATGCAATGTCTTGATGCGTTCCGTGATAGTTTCCGTCTCGTATGTTAATTATCGTAAACAATCTTTTGTTTATAATAACGGTTAAGTTATTCTCAAATTACACAGTTTCATATCATTATGACGTAGAGCGCACAAATTCTGCAAGTCTAATATTTGGTGAGGGGCTTAGATACATAATAAGAAGGTAGTGTCTTTAAGATCCGTAGTACGTTTAAAACCGAAAATAGTTTAAACTATTGTCTAATGTTTTTTTTACATCCAATGTCTTAGAAACCTGTCAAGTGCGACTTGGACTGCGTGGCATGGTGTGGCATGGAGAGATTTCTGTGTTATAAATCATGTCATTATACCACAAAAAAATTAAACAACACATTTTATAGGTGTTTTCTTTTCACAACTATTCTTTAATTGCATTATCTGTTTAAAGATTAAGGTTATCCTGTAAACTATGGCCCTATGTCCCGCTTTTTTCTTAGACAATTTCAGGCAATAGTGTTTTTGCGGAAGACAAGAAATGCTCAATTTTCACGCAATCTCTTTGACATCACGCAAACTAACCATATTGAAATTATAAAAAAAATGGATTGATGTTTCTTGTAATAGATTCGTTTATTGTATTGACACACGATGTGTCATTCGATGCATTCGTTGAAACATTTTCAAATTTCTGAATTCGAGCCTCTAATTTAAAATTCGTTCATTTACAATATATGTTCATGATTAGAGCAAACTTTTTCAAGACTGTGACAGACGGATAGACATGCACGGGAGCGATTCTATAAAGGTTCTGTTTTTTCAAAATGTGGAGCTACGAAACCTCAAAAGCAATGGAAGTAGAAACAATTTAATTTTAAATCAGATTTAAGTAATGTCATAAATATTAATTATTAAATTGTATCTGCATTAAAGTGCTTAATAATAAGTTTCCATATATTTTTTACTTATTGATAAGTTTTTGAACACTATAATTTGCTGCCCCTTTTTTTTTGAACATCTTTTGTACTAAAAAAGTATTAGTACTAAAAAATATCTATTAAGGTTAATTAATGTTCTTAGGTAGAACCAACCTAATAAATTACATCAACATCGATTATAATCAATAACAAATAGCATTTATTTTTACGAAAAATCAGAAGAAATTCATTTTCATTGAAAATAATAACTTTTTATAGTTAGTTTGTTAATATTCATCTATAATTAAATTATTTATTTACAAGAATTTTCTTATTTTAATGGAAAATAATTTCGTTGTGTTCATTAGTTCCATGTTGCTCTAGCCATGGTAAACTAAAGCGCTTTAACACCAATACTATAACTATTATAAGCCTACAAGACTCTGGCTCGTCTTGTAGATTTCGCGATTAATTCACTGAATCAATTAAGTCGAGTATCGGTTGAGAGCTAGCTTAGTACTTAAGTACATGTGTCAGGTGGATGATATGTAGATTACTACAAATACAAGGGCAGGGCGTTTTAGTTTTCATATTTTGATTTGATGCGTTTTGATTGTAACCAAAAGGGGTGCTTCGAAGTTTCTTCAACAGCAAAATATGAAAATGTACGTTTCATTTTTTACATTTAAAAAGAAAGTAAGTAAATGCTTTTCAGCAAAGGTTATACATATATCGGTAATAGAAAAAATGATAAAACTAAGAACAGTACGCGTGAATAAATTTTTTCACATTTTTATATGTTACCTAGCAGCGCAATAACCTAATTTTAATGTTAGTAGTTGTTTAAAATTAGTGGAGGTGATAGCCGACTGACTACATTACTGTTTTCAACTTCGAACTATTGGCGAATTTATCAATAAGTTTTTCATTTCGAATTTCAGTCAAATTAAAGCAATACAGATAGCCTTTCTTCGTGTCTCGATTGTGTTTCGAACATTGCACGATGCAACCTTCGAATTCATATACTTGACCAGCGTGGAAAACTGAGAGTCCCACAGTTTTCACTCTGAAATAAAAATAGAAATTAAGATAACGAAATAAAAATTAAGATAACCATCTGAAGTACATGGTAAAACCTTAACACAACAAAAATAAGATATCGAACAAAGCATTAGAATGTGCTGTGTTCAGAAAGGACATATTCTGTTTTTACATAAATGTTCTTGTAAAATGCTTTTCCATGTAGGCCTTTATATGCACAATTGTCAAAATCGTTCAGATAAAGTCTTTCCTAACAGCTCATCCCTTAATTTAATAATAAAAACAAAATTTAATTAAATAACATATAAAATAACAATAAAATTTAAATTTGAACGTCAAGATCTAGGGTTCAGCAGCTAACAAAACGAAAGAAATTTTCAACTGCGTTTAGTTTAAATTATGTGAAAAATTATTTCACATCGTTACTAAAAAAAATTAAAAAAGAAAAATAGAATAATTTCGTCTCAAATATATGTTTGGGTGGAGGATGTTCCTTGTGCCGACTACTAACTCCGTATGTGCATATGGTTTGATGATAAAATTTTTGCAATTGAAAAATTGCAAATTCCGTTGAATTGTTTACAAAGTTCCGTTTTTGTGCTTTTGTTCAGAATTATAAAGCACACGTTTGCAAAATTAAATAGGAGGAGCACAAAATTAATGAGTCTGTAAGCTAGTAACTCTGAAAGTGTACATCTGAAATAAAAAGTTATAAAAAATTTTTTAATGGCTTTTTAAGCCCTTGCCTTATTACACTCTATATAACAAGGTGTGGGATAGAGACTTTTCATCGCTCGTTATTATGTATGGAAATCTAATCCATGTTTTTCCAAAATCATTACAAAATTGGATGGTTTGTAATATAACACACCTGTCTTTACATTTTCATAAGAAACTGTTAAAATGACTACGTTATAATCCTGTCAAACTTATAAACATTTGCGAAACTAGCTCGCCCGTATGGATATAGAATGTCTTCCTTCATCTTTCATATTGATGGATCTTTCTGTCACTCCTGATCTCTTTCCGCTTTCAATTCTGGTCACGGTACTGTTAATGTTTTCGACCCCTGTCACGTTCTTGATTCTATTCCCGGACTCACACTCATTTTCGATCTTGGTTGTGTTTTCAATTTCGATTCTGGTCCCAGCCTTCCGTTCATCTCCTCATTACCCTTTCAATTGGTAGAGCCACGCTGTGGTCATTTTGGCTATAGCACGGAAATGGGCCGGTTCGACCATTAAAATACCACATTCTCACAGAATACAAACGTAAACAAACTGCTTCAGTCGTTGCATTTCAGTGGCTCACTCCCCCTCCATCATCCTATTTCGCAATACACCTCGTCTTTTTCCTTTCCATAAGCACACTACCCTTCCATCAGATATCTTATTCCTTTACTAAGAAGCGGGCAACGCTCTCGTGTCTTCTGGGTTTATGAATGTTCATGGGTGGCGATGACCAATTGCTTTTTGGTGGATCGCATGTTAGTTTACTCCTCGATGTGTTATGAAAAAAGATTCAATATCGCTACCATTCATGGTTACTATTTTACGAAGCTGGGGTATAGTTATTATTAGTTCAACAGTATAAATAAATGAACGAAGTCTGGAATAAATATTAACGGATATTGAATAAACACGTCCGTATTTGAATACAACGTTGTGTCAAAATTTCAAGTCAGTCGAAAGCTACTTTTTTTTATAGTTTTGCGACAAAAAACATACGGAGTTGAGTTTTTATAGTTAAATATGACCAACAACAATAAAAGTATTGACGTCAATGCTTCGGCGGCTTATATTTTCAAGTTTTGACTTGTAAACAGTTTCAGTGGTTTGGAATTTCCACACAACATTTGATCTTTTATTTTACCCCTTTAGAGCTACTTTTTCAAAAATAATTAACTTCAAGTCATTATTTTTTCATTAGTTATAGGTAGTTCAGAAATAATTTTCAGCATCAATAGCTTTAACAGTTTCATATTTCCATACAAACATTTCAATCCTTATTTTATTCCCTTCGGAATAACTAAAAAAGACGTATGTCGTTAATTTTGATATTCATGATTAGATAAAATACAAATTTTGATTGACATCAATAGCTTCAGCGGTTTCAATTTTCTATAAATTTCAACCCTTATTTTACCGTTTCAATTTTATTTACTTATACTCCTATAAGTAACTAAAACCTTCAGTTCGTCATCGGCAGCTTCGATGGTTTCGATTTGTCGTACGACTGTGTTTTACCCTTTTCACCCTCTTAGGAGTTGAATTTCTCTGCTTCTCTATGTTATAATGAAACTAGTCTAAAAAATTTTAAGTCTATATACCCAGTAGTTTTGGCTGTGTTGATAAATCGGTTAGTTAGTCAGTTTATTCATTTAGACACAATATAAATAATAATGTGCTTACATGCAATGGAACATAAAAAAAGGCTGGGCGGTCATGACGACTTTTGCCTGAAGTAAAAATTAAAACCTGTGACATAACGGTTTTTTTTTTAATTATAAAATTTATTGTAATACCATAAATTGAAATATCACAATTTTTATATTAAAATCAATAAAATTAGTCTGGTCCCACATCTATCGACATTACGAGCGACAATCAAATAATTTTTTATGGTTTAATTATTGACCAAAAGACATAAGTTGTACAAATCCAATAAATTTGAAATAACAGTAAATATGCGTAGTAACTTTTGAATCGCAAAATTTAAACTTTTAATATAGAAAATAACCATAATGTTGAAACTGAATTAAATTTAAAAATCGCCATATGTGCCTATAGGAGTTTTGACTTCAATAAATAATGAAGTTATCTATTTTTAGTTTATTACGGTGATACAAGACGTCTAGGTGTTCGTTTTTTTTTCATTATTTGATTATTCGGGTTAACAAAGAGTGACACACAAAGTACTTATAACTATTATACATTTAAGAATACCACTTTAATGTGTCACCAACACTGTTAACCACAGATAGGTACATATGAAAAAATCTTAAAAATACATTAAGAAAAATAAATAAATAAATGACTGTCTATACACGAAAGAGTCATATAAATTTCGTTGTTATATGAAAATATTAATACATCTTATACTCATTTTTTACTGCACAGTAATTATATATTTGAGAATTTAAAATAACAATCAAACAAAAACAAAATTTAAACGACGCACAGTATACACAATTACATACACTAAATACATACACACAGCACTAATGTGCTGGGACTGAACACGCCAGTTATTAAGATATATATTGATATTTATAACTTAAATTCGTGTGTATACTTGTCGGACTGTGTGTACGTGTACCAGCTGCATACGCACGAGTGGGTATATGTATTCACTATATATATACTTCCACTTTTGACCAAGCTCAGCATATCATATTTATAGCTATAGATACGGTGTTAAAGATTAACACGTCATGCGATTGTATTGGTCACGAATGCTTTTAAATTATGCCCCATCTAATTTGCCTAATGAAGTTTTTACTTCAAAAATGTAAGGCGAAAAAGGGAGACCAATATTGTGCGCAAATTAATTGAGGCTAGACTACTTCGACGCTAATTAGACATTTCAAAATCACTAAATGGGTACTGCAACCATACGTTATATAGTATTATGTATAAAAGAGATAAAAAAATTGAGGGTATTATAAAAGTTTGAAACAGACCTTAAAATAATGTACTAATTTATACAATATCGATCGTTTGTATTATTTGAAAAACAATTTTATTGTTTGATTTCCTCGCATTAGTGAATAATGTAATTATATCTATTTCTGTCTTATCAGAAACCACTATAATAAAGTGTTGACCCCCACTCATTAACGTTTGTGATGTTGAAGGAGCGCTGACGATTTATCGTCCTTAAAAAAACAAATTTCCTTGAATATTGCCTTAACGTCATATTTGTCCGACGGCAACGCTCGGTTTAAGTTCATTTCGATCCGTTCGTTCTACATTATCGGCAGCAACTCGTTCGTCAAATGAAACAGCTAACGCTGCGACAGTGAAATAAATTCTTGAAACATTTTACAACTTATAGTTAAAACGGCATACGGATAAGTAATGCACAAAATTAGTTTAAAATTTTTTATTGTTATTAATCTAACTATAGCGATTATTATGTTATACATGTTAATAAAATATCAAAACTGTTTCTTACCCAACAGGACAAACGGATGATTCTGATATTATCATATTGACCAAAAACTGTTAAAGAACATTTAATTTTCTACTATATACATATGTGGATAAGTTGATAATTTTGTCGAATATTGTTGAAATATATATGCATCTCATAATACACAACATATCTTTGTCAGCGTCCGTTCTTTTCCGAGGTATTTCGATAATCAGTGATTCGCTTTATATAATTCTTTTTTTAATATGGAAATATGTTATTTCGTCAGGCTAACGTACACACTTGATTAAGATAGTAAACCATATATTGAGCTATATATATGAAAGCAGCATACGCAGTAGGGGCAATGCAGAGCAAATTTCATATATGGATATATGTGCGTGCGTGCCAGTGTGGAGAGCCCAAAGAACATTTATATTATGAGAGAAAGAGAAATCGATCCGATTTAAAATCGAGGTATTCGTTTTATATCCATGGACGCCATCGAAAACTAGCGTTTGATGTAATAATATACGCATTTCCATAATACGTCAAGATTATCATACGAAATATACAACTATTCTCAATTCAGAACCATGAAAATTGATACCAGATTTTATGTAGTAGTGCTAGTATTTTAAGTAATAATGTGCTACAATTTTCATTTCAAAGAATAAATAGCATAGGTAAATTTAATAATGGGCATTTTAGTTTTTCTGAACGTGTTGATGTTAAATTAGAGGGTTATAATAACAAATTAATGTCATAGAAATATAATGCAATTGGTTTCTCAGTTTTCTAAACATTTTACGACACTCATGTTTTTCCCGAAATGGGTTTATATATGAACAATTTCTGTTAACATAATAAATTAGATTTTGTGCAAACGAAAAATAATGATACATTAGTTGATATTTTTCAAGTATAATATCTTTATTATTACCCATACATCTACAGACAATATATACAATACAAACTTTCATCCGGTTCCCGCAAAAACAAATATACACACAAAAACCAACCTCGCGCCTGAGAATACGAAATATCCGCAAAAAACTTAAGATCTGAGCGTGACTAACAAAAAAAAACTACACGGTTTCGGGGATGATAAAATATGTTTTATCATTAAAACGGCAGAGAGGCAGATGCAGCCCGGGCCAGCCGTCCCATAACCGGTTTTTCACGCCGGATAGAGTCTGGTGAAGTGAAGGGAATAATTCGCTCGTTTGTCAACGTCTGCTTGTCGTCGCCGAGAAAAATGAGTCACTGCTTCCTCCGTGACTCCGCGTTACTAAATTAATTGAAATAAATTACCTCCCGTCAACGCTCCGGGTGTCCGACTCGTCGCGAGAAAAAAGATCCCTTCTGGATCACTAGTTTAATATTCTCTGTAAATTATAATTTATCCTTTGGTACTCGCCTGTGAAAAAATACAGTATGTATTTCATTACAATTACAAACTGTTATATGAAAGCAACTATAAAATTGGTCACTGCATAACAAGTATTTACATCAGCACTTACTTCTAGTATGAATAATTGAAAATATGTGGTTATTTTAATTTAATACATTAAAGAGCGTTGCAGTGATAAAAATTGAAATGTGAAAAACTATTTATAGCAAGTTACAAGATATTATTGAAATTCGTATATTAATACATTATTATATACTACGTTAATTAAAATATTTTGTTTAATTGCAATCTTTTATATTAATTCTGCACCGTTACTACCGTTACATTACCTGAAAGTTTACTTTTAATTTTTTTACAGATGTTCATGAATAGAAGTTTAGGTTATTTCGATTTATACACTATATACACTGTAAATCAATAATACACTATAGATCAAAAACTGTCAGATTAACGAATGCTGGTGAGGCCCCGTGATCGACTGCGGTGTTTGGTTACTCTAAATGTGCGGTGCAAGAGAAGATGCACATGCGCATAGTATATCGCACGGCGAAAAATGGCTCAAAGTGTATATGACGTCTTAGTCCATTAAAATGTTACATTTTTTAGGCCTTACCTTGCGCTTTTTAGAGGACGTAATTTTATTTTTTTGATGTGTGGGGGGGGTCAGTGTAAAACTAAAAACAAGTTTGTGGGGTCGCCACCCTTGTCCCACGGCCGCCATCTTGAAAATAGGGGTTGAAATGGTATTTACGATATATCTCTTAAACTATTTATTTGATAAAAAATTTGTTAACATTTTTGTTACAAATTAAATTCTCTACAACTTTGGTCCAGTAACTTTTGTCGTATAACTATAAATAAAAAGTTATAAGCGAAAATCTTCAGAAATTCGAGAAAAAATTTATATTTTCGATTTAACTTTTATCATTTTACGAAAAATGATATCTGACCATTTTGTAGATCGTTTTTGAGGAACAACTTTCATTCGCATCATTTTTCATTAAGTCAATAGTTAAGGTTTTACAGCGCTCCGAAGTGAGTACTATTTTCAGTACTCTTAACTATACCTATATTATACGTGTGTACCTATAATATGTCATCAGTTATTGATTGTTTTTATTTTTTTTTACTTTATTATTATAATTTTTTAATTCTAAATTTTGCAATATTATTAATAATTAAATATTGACTCTTTTCCCCACCACGAGGTGGAGTCTAGAGGCGCGTTTTTTTTTACGTGGTATCCCCAATAGGCATAATCCACGGTGATTTTCTAAATTAGAACTACTCCGTCCTCAGTCGTTTCGATGGACCAGGCTGCGGCTCAGCATCTGATCGGGTTTCTGAATTAAATACCAGTGGGAGAACTGGAGAAGGAAGGGGTGTTAATGTTGGCGGTTCATCATCAAAGTCATTTTCATTTATTAATTGAAGCTTCTAAAATTGATCTTTTGCAAATGCAAAGGAAACTGTGGAGCGATGTGTGGATGCCGAAAAGCAGGAATGAAATGTTCTGCAGTATGCTTCCATTGTTCTGGAGAGACTTGCAGCAACGTAATGGAACTCTCAGAATTAATAAATGAAAATGACTTTGATGATGAACCGCCAACATTAACACCCTCCCACTGGTATTTAATTCAGAAACCCGATCAGATGCTGAGCCGCAGCCTGGTCCATCGAAACGACTGAGGACGAGTAGTTCTAATTTAGAAAATCACCGTGGATTATGCCTATTGGGATACCACGTAAAAAACGCCTCTAGACTCTACCTCGTGGTGGTGGGGAAAAGAGTCAATATTTAATTATTAATAATATTGCAAAATTTAGAATTAAAAAATTATAATAATAAAGTAAAAAAAATAAAAAACAATCAATAACTGACATATTATAGGTACACATATAATATAGGTATAGTTAAGAGTACTGAAAAATAGTACTCACTTCGAAAACCTTAACTAACTTAATGAAAAATGATGCAATGAAAGTTGTTCCTCAAAACGATCTACAAAAATGGTCAGATATCATTTTTTCGTAAAATGATAAAAAAGTTAAATCGAAAAATATAAATTTTTCTCGAATTTCTGAAGATTTTCGCTTATAACTTTTATAGTTATACAACAAAAGTTACTGGACCAAATTGTAGAAATTTAATTTGTAACAAAAATGTTAACAAATTTTTTATCAAATAAATAGTTTAAGAGATATATCGTAAATACCATTTCAACCCTATTTTCAAGATGGCGGCCGTGGGACAAGGGTGGCGACCCCAAACTTGTTTTTACACTCAATCAAAAATAAAATTACGTCCTCTAAAAAACGCAACCCCAAATGTAACTTTTCAATGGACTATCTCTGTCTCACATTTTATGATACTGTTTTGCAGTGCCAAAGAAAAAGAAGTGAAGGAATATTGTTTATTACCTGATATTTCAACCGAAATGACATAACATGAGGTTTATTTTTAAATGCAAAGAGAACAAGTAAGGATTATTTTGTTATTGGAAGATAATAAATCCTATTTTTTACAATTTACACGTACTGTTCTAAAACAAAGCATTAATGGAGTGGTATAATATTATTTTAAAACTTTATTATTGTTTTTTGGTTGAAAATATGAGAAGAATTTTATTTTTTTTTCATAATAAAGCTTAATATAAGAATCACCTAAGATTAAAATTATATGAACTATAAATTACACAATGTCAGTGAAAACATATGTGAAAGAACTTAATAATTTATAAAGAGTATATAGTAATATGAAACTTTCTAATTAATCATATAATAAAATAAGATGATGATTCATTAAACATTAACATATTTTGTTGAACATTATACGTATATATAATTTGCTAAAAATCAAAATTGAAATATAATAAATATGTTTTTTTTGAATAGTTTTAATATATTGCATGATTTCCCTTTAAATGAAAATTTAAGATTTATACACATATAAAACAAATAATAAATAAAAAATTAAAAACGCGACTCTATTAGTATAAAAATGATTTCTACTGTTAAGTGACCGAATAATGTGACAATGCAAGTAATACGAGACCGGTGTTGCGTAGGTCTATTTCCTATAAGTCGGTTTATACCTCAGCTTTTGATGCTACTTTAAATGAATAAATACAAATTACTCATTGAATACTCATTATAATACATGATTGAGCACATATTATGAATAAACTAAATTTTACTTACCGAAAATAAGAAATACCATCCTTTTTAAAGCTTTTTGTGTGATACTTTTCAATTTTTTAACACAGCACTTCGACATCAAACGGAAGGTACGACGAAACTACACTGCAAATGCAATGAGTGCTAAACTGCCTATTTTAGCACTCATTTACTGCGGCCGTTTTTGAGCGCGGGACTGGAAATCTTCTCTTTTTTACTGATAAACGCGGTAGATAATTATCGGCACGAACGTTAGTATACACAGAAGGTATCATTAGACTACACATGCATATAAAACGGTAATATTTCTCAATGAAAAAAATGATAATTTGAACGATCATCAACACAGCTTTGAACATAATTTAAAAAATCTTACATCGATAAAATACATAAATTTTCTTATTAAAAACCAATATATAATGGGAAGTATAACACGAGCAAAATCTTAGGACAGAACACAATGCAACAAAAAAGCAGCATTGATGTTGCACATCGAGAGTATGGACCAGTGATAACACATTCGGTCATAACGTCAATACGAAACACATCGCGACAACCTTTTACAGATCGGTAACGCTTTGGACTTGCGCATTTAGCGTTATACGTTAACGCTGAGTTAATTAATCCGAAAGTCATTAAAAGTAAATACAGTCATGAAACTAATAAGTTTTTGCTTCCAAAAGAAAGGCATGAGTAGATAGAACTGTGTACTTTGCTATTTTTTTTTCGGCTTGGACACCGCCCGTATGTACACTCGGCTGACCGTCGACCCGTACGGAATATATGAACGCACAATGGCTGTTCTCGTGATGGAGTTCTCCTGGGCCGGCAGCGGGAGCGCGCGGCCGGCCGCGGCGAATAAACGGGCGGCGCGGCGTCGCCTCCCCGGTTAGGAGCCTTTCAACCTCGATAGAATATTCAAAGGTCGGCCCGCAAAAATATGGCTCAATCGGCGCCCGCGATCCGCGCGGGATTCCCACTTTATTATTCAGCCGATGAAAAATACCGCCGCCGTAAAAACGCGGACCGCGCGAGCTCCGGGGACCGCGTCCCGGCGCGCGCCGTATCGATGTTTATGGAGAGCGCTTACGCTGCACTCGTAAGAGAATGAAAGGGTTCGTCGACTCGCCGCGGCGTGTTTGCGGATTCTGTTTCCTTTTCATATTTATAGTGAGAAGGGTCGCGTAATGTTAGAGCAACACGACCCGCACCCCGCCGCTCACACCCCACCGCCGTCCGCTCGCCGGACGATTCGGCTGTTTGCTGAATAAATTAACGTTGTAGTATGTGATGCGAAAAGTGTAAAATAACTTTATGTCATATAAATATTTGTTACGTCTATATTAAGATTCTATGTCTGAGAAAAATCGTTGTGTTTCAGTGCCTTAGTAAGTTTACAAACGATACAATATATCGATTCTATACAAGACCATCTAATGTAAAACAGGGTATCTCATACGCCCTATGGCAGCTAATAGTGGTAGCATAACTCGATCAGAGCAAAAAAAAAGGTAACAGAAGATAACAGATAGAAAAAAAGGTAAGATCGGAATCAAAACCGAAAACGAATTCAGATTTAAATCGCAGTGTGAAATAAAATAACAGTAGCAAGTTACGTAACTATGTAAAAACTTGCGTTGCTCTTGGAGAATTTGATCGGAATGAATCGAGAGTAATACTCACATTCGAGAACAAGAGCGGGACCGAAATAGAGATCGAAAGCTGGACCAGATTTGGGATCTAAAACGCGACCGAGATTAGAATCGAGACAGGAACCAGGAAGAATCGTGAGTGAAACCGAGACCAGAAACATGATTGACAACGTGATCTTTCAACATAAACGATAAAAGCGTTCAATATATAAGCAGGAGGAGCCGTGTGCGAATGCTAGTATTAAACAAATTGTAATCGACAGTTTTTTATCAGATTCATCGTACAAAATCACTGACGGGAAATCGAAATGGAAATCCTGTCGATCATTCGTAATCTTTCTACAATAAAACGTCGGCTTTTAGGCGCGCAGGCTGGAGAGTAGAAAAAAAAAGCGGGAGAGCATTAGTGCGTAATTTATCACGACTTCCGCGCCATTAAACACGGAGAGTGTAAAATAACGCCGTGCGTATAACATCATTATAACATGAAACTGCCCGCAAACGCGGAAATTATTGAATCGCCCGAATCCGCGTCGAAAGCCGTAAAACTGACGAATGTAATGACCGCCCGTACCAAATTCGTAGTGCGCAGAGCGAGGGCCTCCGGTCGGCACGGCACGATAGCGACGATGTCGTACTGGTCCCCCATCGATTGCGTCGTTGTGCTTTTTGTCGCGCATTTTAAAAGTGTGCATCGAGTCTACGGAAAAGTAGGATTAGATACGTAGCCATTTTATTTGGTACACAAATGATAATATTACGACTGCTGTAAGTATTACGATATGCATCCGACGGCTGTTTGTTTTAAAATTGTATTTTCATGTCTATTGCATTTTTTATTGTATGTACGCACAGACGGAGCCGTGGGCGAAAATCAGTTTTAATACAGATATTATACGCCTATATTTTTTCTATGCTATTTCCAAATCACGATTTATCGCATTCACTACTTTCATAACTAGCTACATCACAAATTTCCATATATATACGCGATCAACATGTCTGTTCCATTGATAACAGTTACAAAAATAAATTTTTAAATCAGTTTTTGTCCTTTTCAATTGCAATTTAATTCTTTTTCTGTTATAATCTACTTAAGTTTCTGTTCCGTTTTTAATTTGATACACATTTTTGACTTCATGCGAAAATCACGAGACGAATTCGAAGAAACGAAAGAAAACAACATTAAATTTAAACGGCTATATTGCAAGCTGCTTCGGGCTTAAAAAATATTCGTGCCTCTCATTTCTTTCCTTCAAAGGAAAAAGAAGGGAAGTAGAATATGAAAGGGCTTTTGTCGAACTCGCAACAAAGGTTGTTACTCACAATAAATGGGAAAGCAAATGCTTTATCAAAATTACATAAATCACGGCAACGCTTTCACGGCGGCGTCCGAAGTAGGTATTATTTTTAACCTTCGCAGCATCCGCGGCCTGTGTCTATTCGAAAGATGAACTCTTTGTGCCCGGTCCGTCTGTGCCCGTTATATTTTTTTCGTGCGAGAGCTTTTGTGCTTCTAGCTTTTTGAATGGAGCATTATTTTGATCTATAGCGCCCGGTCGAGTATACTGGGCGTGAAATGTACCTTGAGTAAAGTTCCAGCCTTTAGTTGAAAAAGATGAACGATCTAATCCATAATATACATTCTTTCGACATGTTTTGTGCCTGACTCCCGTCGAATGATAATGAAAATAGATTGATAAATTATTTTTAGTGAAATGAGTTGATAATTTTTTTTCTAGAAAATAAGTTGTTAAATTATTTTATTGAAGCGGAATAACGGTTCATCGTATCGTCAATAGTAATTGTCTGGAGACAAAGTTTTCAGCGTGTTTTCTACGACTCCTTTCAAATTTATTTTCGCCTAAAGTCACTTTCACAAGTTAGTACTAAAGTCATAATTCAATTTAAAGGTGACTTTTTGTTAAAAACGTGTTTCAAAGGATGTAAGACGCGCCCAATACGAGCACGTCTTCCACGGAGATAAGTAATACAACAATAAAAATTTTGGAAAATCCTTTATTGAACCGTATATAATTCAGGTTGTAAGATATTCGTAAATGGTTGTTTAAGAAGTGCCACCAATTGTATTTTAGCATTTCGATTTCCGTTGCAAAAGCATAATTGAAACGGTTCAAGGAACAAAAGGCAAAAAAAATTACGGCGTATAATTGGCATTCCATTCTTATATCACACATAAATTAGAAAAATGGTCGAGACTTGGAGACCGTTGACAGTCGTGTCGCCAAACGGTAACCACAGTCAGGACTGATGACTGAATATACTTCCCGATTCCAACAAGAGCTTTAATTAAAACACTAAAAAACTCATTAGAAAAACACATATGGTCAGCGATCGGAACCTACTCATTTCTCAGTCAGCTGAAAAAAACTCAAATTTAAATTTTGTTCGCCTCTGGCTTTTCTTGTATCGTCCAGATCGAGGTGGATTTATTTAAGAATTATTTTTCTTTTAATAGTTTACATCAGGGTGTGAACGTGATAAGTCACCAAACGCATAAAAGGTACTTGCAGAAAAATAAAATCCATAAATTGAGTGTTATTTATTAGACTTCCCGCTGCAAAAATTGACACATTTTCATACATTGGGACGACACTGGCTAAATTCGATTTTAAAAAATCGGGTTTTCATTAGTTCTTTACGTTTTAAGTTCCTACGAATCTATTCTGACCATTTTCAGAATGATGTCTGTATGCGTGTGTGCAACAATTGAATTTTCATAACTTTCATACCTTTAGAACAGATTGATCAATCAAAACACAGTTCACTCCTTTCAAAGGAAGCTCACTCATTTGAAAATTATTGAAAATTTGAATCGATTCTACTTGGTGAATTTTGGGTAATCTCAAAAATAAAGTTGTCACAAAAATCATTTTTGTAGTTTTTGAAACTTTTAGATTACTCTGGCAATCGACACTAAAATATAATCAGCTCTATTTCCAAAATAATTGCATCGATTGTCGCAAGTTACATATAAACGGTTGATGTATTTATTCTTAATACTGCTTTTTTGATAAGTTTCAAAATTTAACCAGTTATTTTCTTTAAAAAACAAGTCGATCATTATAAACTGAATCAAAAACTGTGGGTTTGTTCGAAAGGTATCGTTAAACAAAAATTCGAACGAAAGGGCTTTTTAAAAATAACTGAAAAATCTTTATGGTTCAAAGTTTGATACTTGATCATATTTTCTGCTTAAAGAAGTATGTCCAACTTCGTAAAGCAATCACAATCGGACAAAGTGTCACAAAAATATCTTAGCTGAAAAATTACACAAATAGTGTTTTATTCAAATAAATTTAAGTTTTTGAACTTGAAGAGTTCAAAACGTATTATAAACTATATTTTTTAGCGAGGAGAGCTCGAAAAAGTACTTTAATTTACTGTGATTGTTGTTGTTGTACGCTTTGATCTCAAAAGTAGCAAGAAATTTCAGAAATGGCCGCAGAATCAATGGTCTTTTGAATTTTCGAACTCAAATAGCTCAAAAACACATCGTTAAATATGATAGCGATAAGCTTTAGGGAGGTTCTGCAGTGTCAACCGTTTTTCAGATTTTTTTTTTATTAGAACGTACATTATCATGTAGTATTCTCACTTTGAGCCATAACATAAAGCTGATTATTGTATATACATGACCGATGAATGAAGTTTTTAAAGAAGTCGCAGCAAAACAAAAGATAATTCTGCCCCATAGGAATAAATATAATTAAGGCAAATTTTTGCATCTATAATCGACATTTAGATATGGATCGGTAGTAATCTTAAAAACGCCACGAAATAATCTCAAAACTAATATTTTTCTAATAATACAATGGTAATTTGAAATTTCAACTTAACCGGTGTTTATTTATTGCATTGAATCATATTTTACGGGGGATTCCGTTCAACCATAATTTTCCTCATGAACAACAATTTGCAATGGAAATTATGAAATAATATCATTTGCAAACGAAATGATTCTTTGTTCAACCGAATTGAATTTCAGTGAGCGGGCAAAGCAATTGTAAAACACGGCCAATCACAATATCACAATGTAAAATTATTTTTACCCTTATTTCATAAAACAAAATCAAATATACTGAATAAACTCGAAACAAATTTAGTTCGTAATTTTTCTTTTTGCTGCTTTTGAAAAATTTCTTTTACCGATGAATACAATAGTAATATAATTTTTTTCATGTGTTTTATTAACAAGTATTGCTTAGAAACGGAGTTCCATTTTTCATTTGAAATTAAAAAGGTTTGTTTTTTTTTTACGCAAATACACTTAATAATTCAAAACCTCCGTAGAACTTCAATCATATTTGTATTGTATCAAATGGACTAAAGCAATTTAAGTACTTTTTAATCGATTTAAAAGTCATTTTTATTTGAACCTAAGGGAATAACCTTTATTAAAGTCAAAGGCCAAAACTATAATGAAAAATCGTTCTTAATTACACAGCCTGGCTACCTTTATCCGATCTACCTGATAGTTAATGATAAAAGGGTATTTTACGGCTTTCTCTTTACATTTTTATACCAAAGTACAAATCACGTTAAATTACTTTTGAAGGTGAAGTTATAATATCGCGGCTTAAAATTATAAATATGACGGGTTTAATTTAAACTTTCGCTATTAGTGTCCTCTAGCAAAATTTTAGTTATCGCATAAAAATAAAATAAGAATATTTTACCTGAGTTTAAGTGACCCATAAGACACGCCTTTCAAAACAATCAAATATAATTATCATACTAATTTGTATGTAAGTATATGTCGGTATGAATAATCATCCCACTGCCAAAGCATACTATGACATAGGTCGTATCAGGGGCACGAAACCTCTATGATTGTTATGAGCGGACATTGTTCAATTCGGGTTATTCGGAATTAATTGTTAGTGATGAACTCGTGAAATTCGAATAAGAGATAGAGTAGACTTGAGCTACCGAGAATGCCAGCAAGTTGAAAACGAGAGAATTACAATATCTAAATAGATTAAAATATATTTGAATAATACAATAAATAAAAGCTATTCGAAAAACCCATCCCTGGTATTAAATACAGAGGAGATCCCTGAGATTATTAAGGCTCTGCTTCTGGGTGCGACTATACCCTACCATAATATTTTCATTTTTGTGTTGTGACTGTGACTTAAGCAATTTACGGTGGCCCAGTACAGATTCGGAGCTGCTAACGACTATTGCCACCACCGCAGTGGTTAGAATCTGGTACCCTCCTGTGGTTAGAATCTGGTACCCTCCTGTAGTTCGAAGTCAACGCTCTGGAGCAATAGTCCACCACCGCTCTGTGTCGGTCATTACGTATTAATTTGTGACGAGCTAAATCCGAGTGGAACCAATTTTTATATATTATAAAAATTGATAAGCGCATTAGGTATTCATTTTTTTTTCTTATGCATACCTCGCGGGGTACCTAGGTCACTTCTTTTAAATTATTGAACCAATACTCCGAAAAAGTACTTTAGGAAATCGAGCACCTGCTCAGCCGATATAACGTCCTTAAGATGAGGAGGTCAAGACTAAGGTGCGGAGTCACATGATTTCGGGTGCTTTTAGCTATTTAATGTACATTCTCTGGTATGCAGATTGTATCACACATCTCTTCTTTGGCCGTTGAATGGATATCGTCAACTACACATAGATACAGTAAATAAACAGAATAACCTAAATTTTCTTTTGTGTTTTAAACTTAACTTTTTTAATTTTAAATTTTGAAATCTTTATTACATTTGTTTTATCAATATAATTATTATTAAAGTTTTATTTGAATATTACTGTCAAAATACTATTCGTTGGATATTTTACTGTAACATGTTTTGTCGGCTTTTACGTAGTTCAAATTGTAGTGAACGAGATGTAATGTAATGGACCAGTTCCGAAAAAATATATAGAAGTTTATATTTGCTACTTTAGAGAACTCTATACGAGTCAATAAATAGTTATCACGTTCTGAGTACAATAGAGTTTTGGCACGGAATCCATGCTTAGATCTTTACATTCAGAGCAGAAATTGTGTCATACTACGTATAATATTCTTGATCTCTAACAATGGGTTGCAACCAATCCAATATTACTATTACTGATACTGACATTGAAGTGAAGTACTTTAGTAAGTATCAAATATTTTAACATGTACATAAAAACAAAATTAATTTTCATAAAATTGGAAGAATATCAAATAACGTTTAATTTAAAAAGAAACCACGTACGCCTTCGTGAGACGCATTCGCCATTGCGTTTAAATCGTTTTTTATTACTCACCGCTACAAACGACCGTCAAATTAACCTACAGAAATTTTACTAGTGAATTGACACGGCTCTGATCTTGCCCCCGTTGTGTTGAATTGCTTCGAAACGATTTAATGCTAACTAAAGTACGATCACTTTATTATGCACTAGTCGTCACTTGCCCTCTTCGGAGAAGCGGTGGAGGGTGCTTGAGATATAAGGATATAAGAGCAGTCTCAGGGTTTGCTGATGCAAAGGTCGACTGCGAGAATATTGACGCGCTCATTTAGGCATGCGCCCGAAAGATAGCGCGAAAGGTGTCCCATACACCACAAAATTCTCCACTGTTCACACTTATTATGTAAAGTTAGAGCATTTCAAAATCTTGTAATGGTTTAAATTCAATCACAAATTCGAAAAATGTACTGAAAACCTTATAACTGTCTTATAACTTATAAAATTATATAGTATGTAATTTATTAAGTAACTGTCCGTATTACAGAAAATGACAACGACATTTCTACTTAGCTACACAAGTTGTGTAGGAGTATCTGGATAGGACAATATACTAATTGTTAGTTAACGATCTACGTAAATAGGTACTTTTGTAATTCCGCTATTTTAAAAAATAAAATTTAAACTTTTTGCGAAGCCTAAATTGGTAATATGGCACATATATTATATATTATGATGCTAAAAGATTTTAGTATCATAATATTTTAGATATTTAATAAGACAGATTAAGAAGATAAAAGAACAATCATACACAGTTGCACATGCTTGATCTCTTATCGCGTTCATATGTATTTTTACAATACTATGTAGAGAACGTGCAGAAGCTATAGACAATAACAGCACAGTGGTCGACTATAGCAACAAACTTTCACCGAGGCACATTAATACCACTTATATAAACCATATGTAAGCCAAATACGTACTGAGGAACTAGTGAAGATCATAAAATAGAGTAGAGCTGAATGTCAGCCGAATATATTTTACTTGCATTTTCGGTATAAAGGCACGCGCACCAAGCTTTATGCAGCCTCATTTGGAATTTAAATGATTCAAACGGCTGTGTAAGATCACCACCATTTGGGATTATTATTATTATCTGAAGTACTTACTTAAAATTTACCTAATGTACGATGGCTTGGACACTAATAAAAGAAGTTTTTATGGTTAAATTATTTTAATCCACTTGAAAATAAATTACCGTTTTCTTATATAATAAAATAAAATTATGAATATACATACATCATATTTTCCATACTTTCGTGTTAACGATGCATTATTTACGAGAAGTATATAAATTTCATTAATGCAAATTTACTTTGATATGTATGCATATATACATGTAATGTATATTACGACCGGCGTATGTGTTGGAATATACTCCTTTGCACAGATGAATTTATATCGAAACAAATTTAATATAAATTCGTCTGCGTAAATATGTAAATATGTTTTAAAAATTGGTTAACAGGTGAATTGATAAATAATTCACAAATCACGGCCAAAGACAACAAGTCTCGCTGTATCAAAGTTGTCACCTTCCGCAATCAAATCAACGCACGTACCCTCGTAATATCATAATTTAACTTATGAATCACTGTTACTTCATAAGCTACCATTGAGATGCTATTATATCTATTATTCTCTGTGTAAAGTCTTGTGAACTTAAGCTGTATAATTTGTTCCCCTTTAATTACATACACTGGTTGCTTGTACTGCTTATAGTATGAGCCAGGACTTGTGATCGGCTACTATAGAACCTTATTGGTATTTAAAAATGTTTTTATATCAGCTTTATTTTTTGCTTTAGCATTTTTACATAAAATCATAAATACCTTTTATTGAGTACTCTACAGTTAATCACAGTTACTGTCATGTGTAAAGAGACTTTGGAATAGCGATCGTCTTACAAATGTTTTTGAGTTGCATATCCAATAATAGCGAAAATTGAAAAATACAAAATATTAAATAATTGTTGAGTCTCTAACGTAGATGCTGTTGATATAAACAGCGCGGTTATATATCTTAATCAATGAGCTACATTTTTTGAAACTATTGTATACTAATTTCATTTAATGCAAGGAATCTTTGTCGTTGTTATATTCTGACTAGATGTGCCGTCGTTGCTTCAGAAAGTTTTTTTTTTATTTAGTTGAGGCGCGTTCTCAGTTCCATATATATATACAATAACAAAATATGGCATCCATATGGTCCTTAAACATCAGCACGCGACACATTTGTTATATCGCACATTCGGAAGGCGGAATCGTAACGTTTTATATTCGCAAAACTGTAGGATCGTAAACGCATTGAATATCGTAAACTTGATCCGCCATAATAAAAAGGACCCCCGAGAGCGAAAATGAAATATAACAGGGGCTATCACTTGGAAGAAGCCGGCGAAATTTTACTGTTCAGTAAATTTCGACTGTAAATTTTCGCATTTCATTTTTGTTTTTTACTCCTTCGCCGCGAATATTTGATATAAATGTCTACAACAAATTTTATTGTGCTCATGTGCTTTAAGCAAATTGAAGTCAAGCCAAAAAAAAAAATAAAGAAAACAGGCTACTTTTTTTTTAATAGTAAACGATATAACGAAACAATTTAAATACAATGCTTCAATTTTTTATTTATTAATGAAAAAGTATGCCGTGCTTTATTTGATATTAGTCTTTTGTTTTTATTGGCATTCTTGTCCTAATAAATAATTTAGTCTACGGGCTTATATTAACAATTTTCTGTTTGCATTAGCATTCATTTTTGTCTTCAGAAAATTCAAAAACAATACAACATTTAATTACGGTACTAAAATAAATTGCTTAAACATTCCTCATTTCTTATTAAAAGAAAGGATTCTTTGTGGCAAAACAGCGTAACGAGGGTGACTGCTATGAAACCGGATATCCGAGCTTAAAAGCCAAGGAAACCCCGCTTTGGGAACGCGCGGAGCTTCGTGTCGGAAGATTTTTTTTTTATATTTCCTTATATACAAATTTATGCTGGATAAATTTTATTATTTTATTTCGTTTTTGATGACATTATTAATAAAGTTGTACACAAAAACCTAAGTTTGTTGTACATTGTTAAGTTGTATACAACATTTAATGTTTTAAGGACAGTTTTTAAAATTCACCACCTTAGCTACTACTCGTATATTCATATTTTTTTCTTTTTGTGTGTATTACTTGATTTCGTGTAACCTTTTGTTATATGTTGTTTCTTTTTTGTTCTTGCCGTTTAGAAGAAAAATACTGTTTATTTTTTTGCACTAAAATATACCTTCTCTTATTTAACTTTTTTTATGAAATTGTCACACTAAAACCAGCTGTACTAGTTCAGCTGGTTCAACTTTCTGTATCGATTGCTCTTGTTCCAATTTTAATTTCACATATGAGAGTTGCTTATGTGAAATTAAAAGTGCTTCACTATTCGATATTAAAACATTATTTGTTTTTAGTATCGTTAAACATGTAAATATGGCTAGAGTCCAATGATACTTATTTAATCATATTTTTACCATACCTTACTAGTTGTATTTGCATTGAACGTACTTATTGCGCAATATTTACAATACATTACTGTGGTAGAGCTATATTGTGGCCAACTTGACTGCAGCACACAAAAAGGCCTGCTAGATTGGTGAACATCGAATCACACTCTCACAGAAAACGAACATGAAGTAGCAGCGTCCGCTGTAAGAAATCCTATTCCATCCCAAGAGAACGGCAACGCATTATAGACTATTCAGTGTGCCTAGCGTGTCGCTGTAGACAATAGTCTCTCTATAGGGCTATCATTTTCGCACCAATATGATGAGCGAAAGGGATAGTCCTATAGAGAGACTCTTGTCTAGGGCGTCATGCTAGGCCCACTGGGGTTGCGAGTGTCCATGGGCGTTGGTGACCATCCACTCTCTGATGGCTTACTTGCCTGTTTGCCCTTCAACTATTTTACAAAAAAAAAAAATCCGCTTTATTTCACATTGTACGAACTCTTGCGTCTAGCATTCCATCGTAACCCTTTGCGAGTTGCGAGCGATTTACCGTCGCTGGTCTTCAATACGATGACGAAGCCAAATATCGTTTTATTTTCTGCATCCTTTCTTTAAATGTCTATATATGTTTATTGACGTACGCTAACCAAAAATAACATATTTCGAGGTCTACACGACCTTCGAATGCAGTGAAAATGAAGTTAATAACAAAGAAATAAAATAAAAGGGATAAATACAAAATTCAATATCAGTATTTATAAATTGGGAATATATAAATTGTTCCTAATTTTAAAACCAAAAATACTTTATTATAATAATTTCTAAATTAATCTGTCGATATATAAAAATTAAGTCTTAGCAAATTAAAAAAAAAATCACGTTTTACAAAAAAGAAGGTACTGTGCTAAAAAGCAGAAAATGATTATTGAATCTGTTTTCTGTCAAGCCTGTGTATAAAGTACGTTTGTACTCGTATTTGAGTGCAATAGTGTTTATACTCATGTTTCTTAAGCGCCCTACGATACACTCAAACATTTTATTTTGCTATAAACATGGTTTATACACAGGCTCTTTCTAGGTAGACAAAAATAGGTTCAAAAAATGTGAGCCGTCACGGGACGCCTGACAGATGTGAAACATATATATATAAATCTGTGTGTGTGTATGTATGTATATGACATTTTGTGTAACAACTTCTTTCTATTTTGTAGATAATGACATAATCCTATTGCTGTGGAAATTTTGGGACCTCTGATCAAAAAACTGTGACTAATAGTTTTAACAGTCCTCTCTATTGATATTAACCTAACATTCCTGAAATTTTTGAAGAGACCCAAACAGGTGAAAATCTGAGGAAGCGAAGTCAGGGCTACAGGGTGTATGCATTAACACTTCCCAAACAAACTCTCTCAATATTTGCAATATCATGGCGAAAAACCACATCCTTTCTGTTGATCAATTCCGGCCGATTTTTTTATATTTTCTGCTTGAGTCTCATCAGCTGTTGGTAGTAGAAATCCAAATCGATGGTTTAGAGCGGTGGTAAAGCTTATAATGAATAATGGCACCTCCAATCCCACCCAATAGTACTAATTTATTGCGAGTTGATCTGAACCATGATCTTTTTGATACATAATTGTCGTAGGCGAACCATTTCTATAATCAGTGGTCAATGTATTCAAAAAGGGTTCGGTTACATTTTCTTTCAATAGAGGATAATATGATTACACGATTAATTAGATTTTTTTCAGTGAGATTGTGTCGTATTGAGCTTTTCTGTATATTCAGTTCTTCAAATGAGTCAAAACTGTTTTGTCGCCAATCCCCAGCTCTTCAGCTATGTCGTAAGAATTAATATACTGATCTTACTTTGCTTTTTCCAAAATGCTATCGACTTTATCTGTAACAGGTTGACCAGAGTGCGATTAATCTTTGATACCAAAATTAACTGCCTGAAAACGGACTTGAACTAGTTTTGAACTAGTAACTCTTATCAACACTGCATTAGACCCATAAACGTCGCAAATTTTTCCTTTTTTTGTAATAAAACTTCAAAATGTATTGTATTTTTACAATAGATTCTCTCATTTTGGTGAATAGACCAACAATAGAATAATAGCAGGACACCGTTTCTACTTTTTCTTTTTTTTTTTTAAATGTCATCTATTTAATGGTATCAAAACTAGCCAGATATAAACAGCATAACTAAAAAGATTTTACTGCAACTTTTTACTTATAAGAAACGAAATATTTATTTTCTGACCGAAATATTTATTCTTAATATATTGTTTTTACTTATATTATTCCGCTATCGTTTTTGAGTTCAGATATTGCAAATCACATTAAAATCTCACATAATTAACAATAATTACTTGACAACTCAACGGTTTCCAGAAGTTATTTTTGGATCCCGAAAATAGAAAAGCACAACGTTAAAGTGACTTATCATATTGATCGATTAGATCAATAAACAACAAATCGGTTTCATTCATCACTCCGACGCTTTTAATATAGAATCGAATTAATGCGATATATAAGAAATCCATAACCGGCCCGAAACCGTCCGGTCGGTGCGGGGAAATTCCAAAGAAATTAAATAAGCGACCCGGCCGAGCTCTGACCCACGTCAAATCAACATTCGCAGGTACGCCTCGAATTATTTACGAGCGGCGCGCCGCCATGAAAAATTTTATCGCGATGATAAATCTTTATTTACTCAGTTCCAACGGGCGGCCGAATATATAAAATAGCATAATGCACGCGTAAACTTGTAAGTTCGCGTTACAATAATAATTCACCACCTGGCCGTGAGCTATCGAGGGTCAACGCCGTCTGATTTCCCGAGAGATAAATCCATAAAGTGGAACGGCGCCCCGCCGCGGTGCCTTTGGATGAACTCCGGTTATGATCTTTGGATAAGATAGAAATGTTTATTGACCGCTTGAGAGTTTTAAAAAACCGCTTTCGAATAACTTCGTGGAAGAATTACAGAAGTGTAGCTTAATTTTAATAATCATAATAAATAATAATAATTATAATCTCTTATGAATAAAATTTGTAATGTGTAACATTGGTTATAATGTAGAGAAAACCGGACGTGATTTTTTGTGCTTAAATTAAAAATGTACGACTTTCAGATTTTTTCTTCTCTATAAATTAATAAAATATCAACAAAGTAATCCTATAAGTGTTTCTATTTTCCTTTATAGGCACGGAACCCTGAAAATTGATGTCAACTTTTAGATTACAATAACCTAACCTAACTATGAAAATTTAAATGACAATAAATATTAATATAAATGACAAACAAAAGACGATAATAATCCATCAATTGTTATTAAACTTTTTCTTACACACAATAATTATGTAATGCATCCCAAAAATTAAACTGAATCCATTCTTTGATAAAACATGTTTTATTTTTACTGAATCTTTCTAAAACATTAGTAAACGGGAGACAAAAAAATATATGGAATGTGAATTAGGAAGAGTTAAAGCTATGAGCATTTGTACGCGCCCGGACAGCTTGAGGTAACGTTATATCGGGGCTCACCTTTTTCTCTGACGTTCTTTCCAAAAAATAGGGGCTCTTGCCGTTATATCATCTAGTGACACACACACTTTTACTCCCGTAAATTAATAGTTTTATATTATAAACCGGTCAATCACACACCGGATAGCGTTTTATTCATTTATATCACCCGCATGAAAATATTCTTGTCCCCATCAAGCATCCTTATTCGTTGACATACATCAAACGACGGTCGCTTTCCCGCATCTTATCCGGCACGCCACGTGTCCGTCCGTATGGTCTACGGAACCAAAGTATAATATAAAGGGGGAAAGTTTCAACATCATTATTTTGTTTTCAAGTTAATCGTTTGCATGCTTTTACATACTACAATATTTGACTTACGATAAATTACGGTTCTGTTTCGTGAATTCGATAAGATTTTGGCTATTAAACAGATTATTGAGATTAATCCATCTGGATTTATGTGACAATAGTGTTGTTTTTTTATATATACAGGTCATTTAATTAGAGGATCAGGCTGATGGAGGAGGAAAAGGGGGAATGGCCACCGAAATTCGCATTCACTGGACGAAATGCGATAGCAGAAGCTATTTATTAGTATTTTACTGGTCGAGCCTGTTCTTTTTTGTGTTGGCCGCTGTATAGTTTTACCACAGTAAAAAGTATTTTAGAAATATTACCTTTTTTAATAAATTTTAAAATGTATTTTGATTTGTTATCGTGCTTATATGCTCCGGTTTTGATGGTTTTAACTTTCTTAACGGACTTTTAAATGCATTTTGAATACTCCCGACAATGTATTTTTCAGAAAATATATTATTATTACGAACATGCAAGAAAAAAGGGCATAAAAACAGCCACATTGTACATTAAGCAAGTAATAGTTATTTACGATTATTAGAACCTATGGCTTATACTGAAACGTCAATTTGAAATGTCCCATCCAGGACAGCAGATCAAGGCATAAACATTTCCCAGATTTCATCATACAAATATTCAAATAAATAGAAAAAAAATATAAATAAATAACAACAGAAGCATACAAGACCAACCGGAATTCCAAAGTCGAAAGCACTTCGAATACTCAAGCAAGAACGTTTTCACCCTAACTATATTTGAAAAATTGAACCACTAAATTTTGAAGGCTACTCGAGAAAGATGGCGATTGGCCAGAAAATGCGACTAATATGGCGGAAGTCGATTTTGGGTACTAATGAGTACTATTCAATATTTCACCTATTCTATTTGGACAATGTGTCCCACTTAAAGTTTTTTAACGCTTTAATAGAATAGTTTTTCATAACTTTTTTGTCTAAGTTCAAAAAATTATAATCAAGGTGTCATTCGATTTGAAATGATATCCAGAAACTTTTCAAAAAGCTCCTAAATAGGGCTGAAAAAATTTGTAAAATTTATACCAGTTTAGTAAGAAAAGAGGTTTGGTTTTTTGCAAATATCTCATAAACTATTAGAAACGTCTAAAATTGCTGAAAATACCCAAAGAGAATTAGAATTTTCCAAAAAAGAGTTGTCTTTTCTAATTCCACGACTAATATTTATATTTTTAATTGCACGGTGAAAAAAAGCAAAAAAACGGGTAATGTGGCGATTGGGTGCCTTTTACATCTTATACATGTCAACAAAAAAAATATTTAATCGATTTCTTATTAATATTAAGGAATAAACCAATTTAAGCAGTATTCAGAAACGTGAAAGAATAATAATTCATTAGAATATTTTTTGGAAAATTTCAATTGATTATGTTATTGTTAATTAAGTGAATTTAACAAGCTTCAAATTTATATAAAATCCGCATTAATTATAAACTAAAAACTTGATTTTTTCCACTTCTTAGATCCGTTACTGAAAGGCTTTAGAAGAGATTCTCTTTGGAAAAAGTAAAGAAAACAATAATTTTCCTCCTATTTATTTACGATTAAAGATATGTTAAAATTAAAAAGTTTACAAATTTTTAAATGGTCTGTATTACGAAAAAATACCGTCATTTAAACAATTTGCTATAATTTTTTAAAATATCTTTTTTTTTCAAAACATTGTATTCAAATACTAGGTATATTTCACGTCGGTGAATCTTTGCCTATCGACAAATAATTTAGGTTCTTTAAAAAAAGGAATGGATCTAAGTAATCACTCGTGTACAATTTTGGTGTTTATAGAAAACGATTAAAATTTCATCAAATGATTTTGTGTGAAAACTAAGCTCAACCATAAATAATCACCTGCAAGTATTATCTATTCATGATTATTCTTCACACCGTAGTATGACTTTGGAAGAAAAAAGGATTGTTATATTCAGGTTCCGTATCTTAAAAGAAAAAATGGAACTTTATAGGACCACTTCGTTGTCCGTCTGTCTAGCTGTTTTTTTGTCTGTCTATATCTGTCATGGCCCTTTTTCTCAGGAACGTGTGGAGATATCAATTTTTAATTAAAATATCAAATATTCATGTGCAGAGTCCCTTGTAGCTGTAAAAAATCAAGTTAAATCAATGAAAAAAAAATATGGCCAAAATGTGGCCATTTATGCTATATTTTGAGACTGGCAAGGGTATCAAAAACTGTAACTGTTTTCATTAACCTAATATCATGAAATTTGGCCAGAAGAAAGGTCTCAGAGCATAGGTAAAGGAAAAGATTGGAAAATCGTTAATTTCAAATTAAATCCTATGAAATAAAAAGGGTTTGTGCGATTCCAAACTAACACATGTAATAATTATGAAAAAAATTTGAAAAAAGCAGCTAAATTCCTGGAATTCCTGGAACCTCGAACCAATATTTCGTCAGTGACGGTATCAAAAAAAAGGCAAAAATCATCGAGATTCTGTATGGATGAAAGATCTACATATTATATAATTAAATCTGTACGGACCCCCTGATGCTCAAGACTGACACGCACTTAGCGAGTTTTGTTTTTAGTTTGATATAACAAGTTGAATCAACTCAAGTTCATTTAAAAAATAGTATACGAAGCGATTAGCTGAATTTTTAAATCTCTTAATTTTGTACTACAGACGAGATGGAGTTGCTCTTACAGAATTATTGAAATAATATTCACTATATAAAGCATGGCATATTAATCGATACGTTATCATCAATTTTTTATAATTTTCTTTATATATCTTTTAAAATATAAGTTTTTAAAATAACTATGCATTATTATTGCCGCGGCAAGAGTCGTTCCCAATCTTTTCATAATCAAATTATAAACACACATGTCGGTCTAATCAAAGTCTTGAATATTTATAACTAAAAGCAAAATAATTTACTATATAAAATAATTTAAAAAAAAATGTTAAAATACGTTATAGTTCTTACTCGAAAATTACATATAAACAGGCACAACATTTCATCAAAGCGAAGTCAAGCCTTCCAATTTGGTTCACAGTCAAAAAAAAAAGTAGCACACCCTCACAGGACGGCGGCGGTGCGCGTCTGCGGCGTCGGTCTACCGCATAACGTATCTACATACATGTTTGCGTTCCGGGCTGTGCCCGGGACAAATTGGCGCATCCTAGCCGCATGAATATTTCATGAGTGGTCCGGCCGGAATGCGATCGCTCCGTCATAAGTACTTTGCCGCGAATAAGAAAAAGTCTTATATTCCCGCGTTCGGATTTCACCGCACGAGGACGAATGTTATGTGTGCGCTAAAAATTTTTTAATGACTTCGAACGAATATTTTTTTTTGCACTTTTTGATGATATTTTACCATTATCAATTTTGAATACATTTCGTTGAAAATATAAGATGTTCAGTAGGATGTAGAGCAAATTAAAAATGTTAATTCAGTAATTGATTTATGAAAATTAAACTTTATTAAAATACCGCTTTGATTTAAAAATTATCGTTTTAAAATTCTGTGCGGTAATCCAAAATTAAGGTAATATATTTTACGTTTACTGTGGTGTCTATTTGTCTGTTCGCTTTTCCACTATGTAAAATACAGTTTAACGTGTGGCCGATATTTGGTATAGTTATAGTGAATAACACTGCAAAATCGAATTTAAAGTCCAAAAAATTATATCGTAATCATGTTGTTAACGATTTAATAAATAATATTTTTTATTTACTTTTATTTCAAGTTTTTATTTAATTTTCTCATAATTTACGAGATAAGAAAATAGCACTTAGTTGATTTAGGTTTGCGCATGTCGATAAACAGTAACCTATCGATCATCTTTAAAAGATAGAGATACCGTTCGAATTCATTGTATTACAATAGTATACACATGTTATATTACATAAAAAGCAGAGTTATAAAAACAGAGTATTATATAAACATCTCCGTCATATAAGGCGTTCACACACACATAGCTGTCATCACTAACATATTTGTATAAAAAAGTAAGAAATTCGTACTGTATTCCCGCGAGTGAAGCCGCTGGCAAAAGCCGGTATATAATAAAAGCTTTGGTAGTGTATACCAAGATAAAATAATAGTTATTATTATGTAAATCGAATTAATGGTTCTCCAGTTATTAACCTATAGAAGGGCAGACAGATAGAAAAAAAATTGTGTCTCATAATAAGTAAAAATCATAGTATTGCTGAAAAAAAGTCCTGATATACCGAATAAAATAGAAGCACCAACACTGCTTTCATTATAATTACCTTGTTTGCTTCTTTCCTAGAAAATTCAAGGTGCTTCGTAACTTACAAGTGTTTTTCTTAACTATTGTGCAGACTGAAGATGTCTATAAAATGACTTATTATATAAAATTACAAGAAAAATATAATAATAGAATCTCGATTTCAGGGAAATTTTTCTACAAAATGTGATATTTTATTATTATATGAAAGAAAATAATATGAGATGTGAATTTCCCAAGACACATTGGATTAGACGACGTATGACGTAACTCCACCTAACATCTACATAAAACAGAATGTAATTATGTATGTATTGCTGACAGGAAAATGGCGTTGATTTGTGTGCGTGACCGCCTACTCTCATTCCCATTGGTATGTACTGGAAAAGTCTCTTAATTCAACATAAAGAACATGTTTGAATTACAACTGGACCTATCCAGACTTCTACACTTTCAGCCGCCGCTCGTAGGTGTACACCTTTGTGGAAGATTTCCTGCTCAGTCTCTGAGAACAGGCGTTAATCTTTGGTAATCCAATCGAAGTGCAGTAATATCCTGTACTTTGGACCGTGCATTAGTTATCATAAGTTGGAAATATCAGAACCTATAGAACGATGGTAAGTAGTTGATTGTTGTGCTTTCAAAACAGTATTTTGAAGGTACAACAATCAAAACACGGCAAACAAACAGACAAGAAAACAAATACAAAAATTATGATATTGTCTTACGTTTGAATTTTTCAATTAACGATATGGGTTTCAAATTTGGAGACACGATTCTAATACAGTCATATTTGCTCTAAAATCGTTTTGTGTTCTTTGTCAAACATCATACGTAGATCCTTCATAATAATGTGCACCTTGTGATCATGCGTTTGCTCCTTTTTTTCTCGCTGCAACTACTTCGTTTGATAACGTAAAAAATTCTCCCGGCGGGAGACTTGTTTCTGTGTACCTTAAAATCCAAAAGCTATAATACCGCATCCACTTCAAGAAAATTTAGATTAAACTGGCTCCAATCTTGGCTACTGACAACGCTGAAGGGTAGCCACTTCAGATTACTTTCAATCCTTAGCTTTCAATATTTCAGCCCTTGTAGGTATATTATCTGTTTTCTCTGTGGGGATATTATTCTGCTGTGATAGAATTGATATGTACATCAACTTATGTACCAAACGTTAAAATGTTATTCGATTTCCAGAAAAAAAAAATTATGCACAACATCTTCACATGTTGTTGGTCATTGTGATTTTATACCTGATTTACTTTTTTGTTCCGTAAAAAATCTATCTGTTTATCGTTACCGTGGCAGCTGCTGTATATAGTTAACTGAATATTGTAAATGATCTAAAAGTCTGTCCCACTATTCATACGTTCTTCGCGTGTTCGAGTGATTGCATGTAGTTGCACTACAATGCACTACATGTCTTTTAAGCTGGTTTATCACTAGTCATGTTATAACTGATGATAATACCAGCGATACATTAAGAAGCCGGAAGGCGCAACAATATGTACATTATTTTATATATTACAGTTTTTATATAACTGAAAAACTGAATGAGACAACTAATTAATTAGAATTGTTGAATCAGTTTTTATGAAAATAGATGTTACTAATATAAGTACCTTATTTTCATTGACGTCAACCAAATATTAATTGCAATAACTCAATATGTGTTAATTATAATTATGTATATTGAATTAATAGATATTTATTTATAACAAGCACTTGTTATAAATAATAGTTTTTAATATGTGTTTACTGTAAGTACTCAGAAAATTAAAATCCATACGTATGAAGACTATATACTAAGCGTTATGGCCTATAAAGACCGGAGACTTGATGAGAATGTCGATTTTTTGTTGTTCCAAGATAACACTAACGCAGAGAACAAAAGAAATTCAAGCTAAGCCGGGAATTGCTTCCTTTGATAATGGTACCCGGGCTTATGTCGCAGTCATTTGGGGTCATCAGTCTTTCACGTAAAAACCTGGTCGGAGTGACGTAACGCCGCCGGAGATAGAATATAACGCAAGTCATTCGTCAGTCACTGAGCTAATGATGTCTAATAACGTTCTATTGTCATTGCTATAAATCGTCCTAATGGATAATGCGGAGGATGAAAAAAATAATGTAAAGCACATTTTCATAGTGAAGGATATGAATAAAAATTACACATAACCAAATCATTTTATCATTTTATGTGGTAGCTATTAGAATCGGAATCATTGTTAGTTTTAATTAAGAGAAAGGTTAAACTTATTATGTCCAGAGTTTGAGATTTCTATTTATTGGTAATTTTATTCAAGGCAATATTGAGCATATGAAATTATTGCTACTCTAGATATATTTCTATAAAATGACCTGACGTGCAAAAAAAGCTAAAGAAAAGCTAATGTTTATCTGAAATTTTATTCATTATAAAAAATCCTTTTATTTTCTTTCTTCACCATTAAATTGTAAGTTAAACATTCATAAACATGTTTATGGATGTCTAACTTTATCACCTATAAACAATGTATAAGAAATCAGTATTTTTAAATTTTGGGAGATGTGCTAGGAAACTAGTCATTTACGATGACAGATTTCAATTTAGATCACACGGAATTACGTAGAGCTAACTACCGAACTTGTTATTAAACAATATTATTGGGTTTTTCCAAAATAATTTGTAAAATTAATTCTACTAGTGAAAGTGGCTTCATGTTTAAAAACTATTCTTTTTTATTGCACATAAATACTTTTTTATATGTAAAATAAATTAACAAAAGACATAAAAAGGAAAAAAATATTCACCTTTTCTATAGTTTTAATGTAATCATAAATACAGACTATAATTTATATTACCACCTTTTAGGTGAGGGTTTATAATAGACAATTAATGTTTCAAACAAGTTAATGTTTCAAAATTATTAAATTGATTCCAAAAATACAAAAGAACATTGGTCTTAGAAATTTGTTTCAGTTTGCGATATTCGTCTATAATTCTTCCAAAATATCTTTTCTTTAATACATCTAACATGAATAAATTTCAACTTACACCCTTTAGCTATATTATGGATTAAGAAAAAGTATTAATATAATTTAACTTCATTTAATAATTATTTACTTAAAAATTTATATGAAGAGGCAACTTAAACTTCTGTATACTTTCACTCTTCAATTTTATCCTCATTAGTATCTTTTGCCATTACCCAATAAGTTACAACTGGTAATAAAATCAAGCAATTTCATTAAAATCCAAATTCAACACATTCGGTCGTGGCATGTACATAAAATAAAAATCCCTCTTTTCTGTTTTCTTAAGTAGGATATCCGTTTTCTTCATCACATTTTACGCGGATCAACATCGAATGATCCTTCCTTGTTTAGAAGCTCAGGCGGATTTAACATTAAAAGCTACATAAGCCGATTTTTTAATCTGTATGCTCCATAGTCAATTGTTAGTTTTCGTTTAAATGTTAATCGTCTTTTGCTTTTAACTGCTAACACTTAAATACATTGAGTCCAATAATTATTTTACGTTTTCAAAATTACAAAACACAACTCTACACCTAATAAGCAAACGGTACTTCCTATTAGCAACTATATTTTGATTTATCTAAAAATCCAGAGTCAAGTTTGGCTTCGAAGTGTTTGAAATCACGCGAAATAAAAAAAGAAAAAATAAAAACAAAAAAAAAACGTCGAAAGGTCCGCCACGGCGGATGGCCCGGTACGCGTCCTCCCAACACCCATAAATAACCTCACATTCATTCTCCTGACGCGTGAATACAGTCAGCCGCGGACGCCATTAGCCTTTCAGAAACAATGAGCGCCGCCGCGCCGAGCCCGCGGCGCGGATGGCGCCCGTTTGTTTCGCCGAATGAACTGCCCATGCGATTCCGTAAGTATACTTTACATTTCACGTTATTATTTCAGATTACACCGCGATATATTAGAAGGAAAATGCTGAATTTTTCGCACCCGCACCGCAGCCGTGTACTAACGGATGAATGTGTCGCGAATCGTCGCCTGGGGAAATTAAAAAATATTCTTAGATGAGAGGCGTGTGTTTTATTATTACAGCCCTTTCTGTATGATAGAATGTTTTTTTTTTTATGGGATAAACAACGATAATGCGATAATAGTTAAGAGATTAAATGAAATTCTTAGAGGGATTACATATTGTATGTATTCTTAAGATATATATTTTTCGCAAATTCATTACATATTATAATATCGCTTTACGGTAATCAGAATTAATACTATCGTACATCTTTCCGCATAAGTATTTAAAATCTCCTTCTATTTTAGGACAACTTTGCCAACCTATAACAAAAATATATCATTGAAAATATACTTATAAATAATATAAGCACAACCATAATGTTCGGCCAGACTATTAACGCGGCGCGGTCGGCCGCGGCGGTCCGCGACGAACCCTTTCGGTGCAAGTTCGCGACTGATCGCTCATATGTGAAACGAATCACTAGCCGGCCGCGTAGTGCGTATGCGGTTGACCACCTAGCCCCCTTCGCTGTGACGCGGTACTTTCGCGTCAACTGTTCTTAAAGTTGTCAGTATGACATTTATACGTAGGTGTTGTAAGCTATTTCTTTCAAAAACGGCTACTTCAACGGATATGTATTCTTTGGTAAAATTATTTTATAAGGGGAGGAGATAATTAATATTTGCGAAAAGATGAATGATAAAATCCATTCTGTACACAGATGTTCTGTACTCCATATGTCTTTATACCTTTTATCAAATTGTTAAAGGTTATTTATTTACCTTTATTGTTAAAGGTGCTCGGGCAAATATTCTTTTTAGGAACTCAAATATATGTGGAAAAATGTATGCACCTGAAACATGAAACCGTCATACTTAGTTCACCACAAGGGCGAAATGAGAACTGAAGAGGTCTTCTATGTTGCTTTGAAAACATGTTAAGGATTTAGTGATAAAATTGTTAATATTTAAGAATTAGTAGAAGGTAAACGAAACACCTAAAACCGACTATAATGACTCATGAGTATTGCAACTAAAAACAAATACAAGACAATTGACGAACATCACTGAAGGGATGAAGATAAGTATCTAAGGGTTGTACCAAATGAAGATCTGCCTGCTTTTCGGCGAAATAGCGTGAGAATATGTCATGTTATCAACCGCAACAATTTATTTTTGGGTGGCCCATTCGCTAGTGCGCCGATGAGTTAACAAAATTTTGTCTCAATTCATCTTTAACTTTTGGGCCTCTCTGTTAAAAATAGATTCTATCTAATAGAATTTTTATCACGGTCGTATGTATAAAGTTACTTTTAAATAAGAGGAGATAAGTTTTTAATATTATAATATCACGTTTCATTTCACAGAGTTATATTGAATTCCATTCTTTATGATTGATTTATGTTGTGTCACCGGTCGAATCAGCTTTATTGGTGATTCAAAAATTTATGATGATTATTTATTATGCGTGGGAATATTGGAAGGGAATATTAAAATATTATTGGTATACTTTAAAAATATCGTTAAAGAATTCATAATTTTCAATAATTATCATCATAGTCTAGAATTATTTAATAAGTCTGCGTATAGTAACAAGCTAACAACTAATTTTCAATGATTATATATACAATTTTGTAGTAAGGTGTTTTCCCGCTTTTAGTCACAGGTCCAAATATTTGGTGTGGATAAGAGGTTGAGAATAAAGAAACACCTCTTGTTTAATGAGTTGAAAATTTTCGATATGATTAAGCTGAAATACAAATTAAGGTTGGTATAAGACGGATTGTTTAGAATAGTTACAGTTTTCTTATTAACTTTTTTTTTATGATATGGCCTAGATAATTTTCAGTGTATAAAAATTAATTACGATTGAATTCAGAATGCATTTTAAATTTATTTTTTTAAAAAAATTGGCGATTTATATGCAAATTATAGTTTTATATAAAACCACTACATGATCATGAAATTCACGAAAAATGGTTTAAAACAAATCCTTTTTGTATATAAATTTTGCTTGTGTCCAGTTATTTTTCCCTTATATACAATGATATATCATAGTTTCTATATACCATTATCTTACATACAGGATCCATATTATTATTTATATGAGAATGTGATGTTAGTGTCACTTTCGTTAGTACAGAATTTGCGTAGAGTGTACGGATAACAACAATTCATAGTATCATTGTACATTCTATCATGACATTTTTAATTGACAATGAACTTTTTTATGGCTTAAGATCTACGAAATCGAACATATCTATCATTCCTTATTCGAGTGATAACTCGAGAATCGATTGATCAACCGGTAGGTATCGCGAGAATAAATTGCCGCCCGTTCGCGTTGTAAACTCCCGCTAGCGCAGGAGTCGGATAAGCCGCATCGCGTAAAGAGGCAGCCGGGCCGTAAGGGCCCCGCCGGCGAACCGGCTCCGTCACATTACACCGGATTTTATGCGACTCCCGCTGCCCATACAACTGCCGCTCCCCGCTCTCCGACAGAAAGTTGCAAACGGGACCGGGCACGATTAAGCTCGCCGCGGCGACGTACAGCGCAGAGCTTTTCAAGTTTTGATTAATTTGCCATCGTCTGCAGCGCGATCGAAGTGCTTCGTTTGTTAGTTTTGAATCCCTGAATTTTGTGTTCTGCACAAAAGTGATTAAGAGTTCGCTTGAGATTACTGCGCGCGGCTTGGATTTGCGGACTGCTGTGTATAACTCCCGATTAGGAAAACAAATTGCAAACTACTAACTCATTGCAGTAATTTTATTTTATTATAATGAGTAAATTAGAATGACCACGGTGTACGATTGATCGTGCTTTGAGTTTGCGCGGTATAGCCACTTTGTGGTAAACTTGGCTGCAATACAAAAAAATAGTGCGTGGAGTCCCTCCGCGCGCAAGAAGTGAAACTTCGTAATGTGGAAATGAAAATAGAAAGGGGTAGAAATTGCGTTTTTCGTCGCACGTTACAATTGCGAAAAACAATTGCGAAACGAAATCTACCGACTCACTCTCTTTCTCTCTCCTACTTTCTACCTTTGTGTATCTTTCTTTCTCTCTCCCTCTTGCGTTGGAATATTTGACGCTACTCGATGCTAACGCTGGCGCTGGCCTATAACAAGTACACTACGCGCATACGTTCGAGTGCTACGCATTCACTCTCGTTCTGTGTCTTTCTATTCCCCCTCCCCAGGAGCGTTGAACGCTTAACACAACATTGCTTTCATACGCCCTCCATGGTAGTGTTAAACGTTTAACGCAACCTTGTTATAAGTCGCATTAGAAGTTTCACTTTAAAATGTGCTGACTTCACCAGTCAAATACTACACTCTCACAGAAAATGGACGTTAAACTAGCAGCTTCCGAGGTTGCCTTTCGTCTAGTGAGTGAGAGTTCTAGTGGCTGCTACTCCTCTCTCAATCCATCAGCCCGATCTCCCCTACATTACGTCCAATTCCTTTTTAAGAGGTTGGCGACCTCTGTAAAATTATCGGCCCGTGATCATCTACCCTGTGATGTTTCACGTGTTCGTTTTCCTCTCGAATATGCTATATAAAAAAGTTGGTATTACCTGTATTTATACATGTTATACATTACTGAGTTGCCCTGTATTTATATGAAAAGTAATCGTATTTTGGCACTTGTCCTGTATATATGAATATATTAGTTATAATCACTAGAAATAACTAGTGTGTGGTTTTGACTGAACTCGAATTTTCATATCAAGGAAAAATAGTGGCTGATCTGTATCATCCGTACTGAGAGTAATACAATAAATATCATTCTTAAAGGAATAAGTAAGTGAGTAACAATTTATTTGTAAATAAAACCAGATAGCTTATTATGCATTTACCTTATAAACGTTTTGAATACTTGGATAGCCCGAAAAGTTCTTTTTTTTTTCTTTCTTTAAGGATGTATTAAAAAGAGTTAACGGAAAAGTTGCAAAAAATCTAGTTTTTATGGTTTATCAATAATTGGCCTGATTCTAAAATACGTGCAACTATTCTGTATATCAAAAAATAAACAGTTTTCAAAAATAATCATTTATAAAAAAATATGCAATTAAACTTCTGTCAAAATCAATTAAATAAAGTCATACATTAGACTACAAGCAAAAATTATAAAGCAAATAAAAACTAATTTATTGGTCTAATTTTAATTGCTTCTTGTACCTTCTCAACAATAATGTATTTTTTTTCTTATGTGTTTTTTTATTAAAAATATTGCAAAAAATATGCCAAAAAATTAGCTTTTACTATTTAATCGCCACTTGTCGGCACAAGGCGCATAATTACCTCATCAGAACTATTTCATTCATTTTATACAGAGAAAGATACTTAGTCCTTTTAAGAACTAGCCAAATGCTTTTGCAAATCTGTATTTCTGACATTTTTAGTTAACTTTCTTTTTTTTAGAATTGGTTTCCATTGACTATTCTTTACAAATATTTTAAAACGAAATATAGATTGGGTTAACAAGCGTCTTTTGATTCAATTGATCAGTTAACATTGATTTTTATAATTGATTATAATAATTTATGTATTTCAAATGTTATGTGTAATGAGTTTAGTTAAATTATAATTCTCATTTTAATTAATTCGACTTACGTATTATAATTGCACCATTATTATTTTCAAAATTAATACCGCCATGATGATGGTGTGAGTTATGCGAACGCGTTCATACATACTAGTTTGCTTACTACTAGCGAACGTTTCGTACGAATCATAATTTTTCCATTATGCTATTCCACTGGGCCCTTTTAATCGTCTTAACTAAAAATCAATACGTTCCGCATCGTTACCGCCGTGCCTTTCGCATTATTGAACCTAACAGCAACAAATTAAGGCGGGTCCGTTAAGTTTTACGGCCGGAGCAATAATCGCAGCTGGGCGATATGGTGTTGACGATAACACTTCGCAGTAAATACAGTGAATGCGCAGTAAAACGGTTTGCTATCTTCACAGACGTTAGAAGCTCTATGGTAAATACTTTGAAATCCATCCGAAAAACGTGAAGAAGAATAACATCAAATCAACTCTTTAAGAAGATCAACATTTTGTAGTAATTAAATGGTTTAATAATTACGACAAAGTTCTTACTTTGTAATTATTCACACCTTATTTTGATCATTAACATTGATTTGTGACATTTAGTCTTCACAATTTTATCAATCAATTACAATAATTAACGGCCATTAATTTGGATTTAAAATCTTTTTTAGATATAAAATAATTCTTAATTTTGCTTTAACGACCTGCTAATTGTTAACTATGGTTAGTGAAATTGGTTCTAAGTTTAAATAATTGCTCAATAGTATAAAGCCATGTTAAATCTAGCTCATTTCATGGTTTTACTTTTCTTTGTTGTGTTAATGAAGCGAAGCCATTTATTTTTATTATTCACTGGCTATGCGCTTGCGGCTGATTCCATGTGGACAAGGAATGGATTTCTTCACTTTCTGTATCGATTGTTCTTACTATCAGTAACTTTTCTCGATTGTAGTACCCATTCCATTATCGATTCCGACTCCGTCCCCGTTATAGATTCTAATGCAGCTTTTAGTTTGGATCCTGTTCCATGTTCATTTTTTCATTATTATTTACCGCCTTCCCATCATATTCTTTGAATCTTTAACGACTTATAGGCTATTTGAGTTCGTTCAACATATTCGTGAACCACAAAGTCTGTACAACGATTTTTACGTAACGAATCAACAGACACACATTACTGTTGCATTATACGCGTAAATTATCACAGATTAAATCATTGTGCGGCACGTAGGCCACAAGTTTAGCAAAGTTGGTGGTCGTGCCCGAAGAGGCGTGACCTCAGCTAGACACTTAATCATAGATCGAGGGTGGACGTCGTTCATTTCCAATAAAAAAAAAATTATACCGTAAATACATTTTATGGTTATTATTTTTGGCGTGTAATTAGATTTAACGTTGACTTTGAGGCATTAATTTATAATCACCTAGAAAGTGTTGCTTCTTGTTTAATTTAAGTTTGGTACAAAAATATTGTAATTATGCAATATGAAACAATATTCATACGGACAGGAATGTAACATAGTTAACTATAATTTAACTTTTATTTGTAGATCGTAATATCTCTATATTTTTAAGATATTAACCAAAAAATAGCAATGAAACAGATATTATTGTATAATAGCTTCCTCCCACGGCTCTTGCAGATATAAGAATCCATCGTAGGCCCTTATTTTCGTAGAACTTTTCTTTCTTTTGACAGCTCTCGCTGCACATTGCATTCACACTTGTGTTCTCCCTCTCTATCCGCAGCATTATTTGATTGGTCCAATAGATAATAATAATAGTTCTATTCAAACGAAATGTACTAGATATTAAAGAAATAAATGTAATTTACTAAAAAAATCAGGCCATTTTCTCAATGTCTTTAAATAAGGATAAAAGCTACTATAATCGTTCGATCAGCGCAACATAAAGCAAGCGACTACCGTTTTTAGGGCTTCGTAACCATAATGACAAATGGAACCCTTATAGTTTCGTTATGTCCTTCCGTTCGACAGTCCGTATGTCACAGGTATTTTACTCAAAAGCTATTAGATGTATATTGATAAAATGTGTAGGTGTCTTATATAAGCCACTACAGTCGACCCCCGGTAATCCGGTCCCTGTCTAATCCGGCGCCCCTTGTAATCCGACATGCCTATCACTGTTGAATGTAGAAACTCAAACATTATTTTGACAAATCTTCATTAATTCATGATTAAACAGATTTCAACTTGTACGCGCCACCATCACAATGTATTGTACTCGACGCACTTTGTTTTGATTTTTATTGCTCAGTTTGAATTTGACTACTATGTCCGAAATACATGTGTAGTATAATTTGTAGTTCAGATAGAATCTTACTATTTTGATGTGTAATTTGTCGGATTACAAGGTACTCTTTTTCAAAATAATCCGGACTATAGGGGGTCTAAAGCAGTACTCTATAATCAGACAAATTCGATAGTCCGACACTGCCCTGCAAAACGTTTGTCGGATTACCGGGGGTCCACTGTACTTAGTTTGTACGTTAAATAACAAAAATAATATAACTAATGGAACACTCTATACATGTAATGGAAGCTAAAAAAATTTTTCAGCGATCTTAGACGAATGGCACATATTTCGACAGTTTTAAAAACACTTCAAGGTTTTTAAGCAATTTTCTGATTAAGTAACTATTTTGTGAAATGATTGCTCCGAAAGTAGCATAAATTGTGTATACCCCTTTATTTTTTGAGCCGTATGTCTAAAAAAATATGGAAAAAATGAGAAGATAGTTTTTAATGAGTGCTTACAAAGAAAATTATTTTCAATACGATCGGATATACTGTTTTTGAGTTATTGCCGAAAAACTGTGCTTCCCAACAAAAGGACGCAAGTACCATGAGAATGCACTCTATTGCTGGCACACTTTTTCATATGGCATTTTTACATTTTGTGACTGTAGTTAATGTTATAATAATATTTTAATGCAATTTAAATTTAATAATTAATTGTGTATTCAGGTAAACATATTAAAATAGCACTAAAATAAAATAACAATGCATTACAGTTAAGTCTATTAATAGTAAAAAATATACATAATATAATCTTTGTACAAAAGATAAAAGTACTGTTTGGATTCGAATAATGTTGGGGACCGTGTAGCAATATGTCTTTTGCGACCTCGAGTCGGGTCCTGTGATGACGTTATTGGTTGTGTTAAACTAATTATTAAATACATGTTCACGAACCATATAAAATTATAAAAATGTAAAATCATATCATCAATCATTAAAAATCAGCCCTACGTGGCCCTGTTTTTAAACGTTATACCCTTTAAACCGTCCGCTTAATCAATAGGTTCATAGTATCAAACAAAGAAGGTACATTGCGCGTGGCCAAACATGCGCTTGGCCGGTTTTGTTTTTCTACTTGTGCACGCATCGGCTCGGGTGCGTGTGGGAAATAATTTGACATTGACGTATTTTTTTTGTCTTTCGACCGATTGAAATATAACAAACACTAACTTAAAGTTCAAGATTATCTTAATACATAATTGAAAAGCAATTTTAATTTTACTGTGGATGTTAACGTACACTTTATGCTTGGTTAGCTTATACAAACAAACAGATGAACAGACAGAAAATTTTCTACAGATTTATTATAAGTATACCTTTACTTTTTGTGTACAGTTATAATATAGAATTCATTAAGTTAATCCTGATTAACATTTAGTTAGAAACTAATCTTCGTTTTACTATTCTCTACAAACGTAATTAAAATAACAACTAACCAGTTTTTACGTCAATGCGTGAACACTGAACATTCTCATAATTTTCTGATAATTGTTTCAGGCCAGATGTTAAAAAAAAACAGTATTGAAATGAATATTCATGGCCCTTTTGAATATGGAGTCGTTAAAAATAATACTAGAAATCATTTGATTTACATTTAAAAAAACAGGGTCTACTTTCGTTTAAGCTAACATTTTGATTTGATTCAAAACGTTTTAGAATCAAACACAGCTCTGAAAAAAAAAGGAATATTATTTCTGTGAGAAAGGTTAGTGAAACGACATCTTCACGATCAAGGGCAAACGTCTGACATTTGACATTCACCTTTTTTTTTGAAACAGATATCACTTAACATATGTCTGTCTCTATAATCTATTCTGACGGTTGGCTTTGTCGTTGTTCTTTTTATATCTGGAATTCTAGAAAATGCTCTCTTTTTGGGTACTCATTTAAATCTCAAATAAAAACTATGAAATTCTTGGGAATTAATTTGAATGATAAACTTGAAAAACTGCACCCTCCCATGACTCGCACCAACGTACTGAAAACACTTATGTAAGTTTTCAAATTCTACAACGGTCAAAGTTAAATTACTTTAAATATAATTTAAATCGGACAAACTATAATCAGTGTGGTGATAGTTTGAAACCAATTGATAAATATATGTAAAATGTATAGGGTTCCATGAGAATTGTTAAGAACCCTAGAGTTTAACCGATTTCAATAAAATTAATATTTATTTTAGCTGAAAGACAATGAACAACCATAGACTACATTTTTAAGTTTCGCAAGGATTACTAAGAACCCTAAAATAGTAAATAAGGTAAATCATAATTACCCGACTTATAATAAAATTTAGCAAGAATATATTTTAGGTAGGATTTTATGATTATTAGAACCCTTACTATAAACCCTTATAGTTTTACCAATTTCACTGATATTTGGACATGTGTTTTTCTTATTAATATAGTAAAAGTGTTTAAAGTGGTTTTTGTGCTTCTTTATTTTGTCCCGCGAGATTAATAATCACTCTTATAAATTGATTTAAATGAAACTCGGCATAGAGATAACTTAAAGCAAAGAAAGGTATGTATGTAACGCTATTTTTAGGGTTTCATAGACAAAAGTTCAATAAAAAACTATTAATAATCAGTATAATTTGAACAATTGAGCTGAAATTTGAAGTTTTTTGCAGTGTTTTGTATGAAACACTTTTCAAGCAATATAAATTTTCTCAGGATAGCTTCTGCTGGGTTGTCTAGTTCATAAAAAACGAAAAAACTACATTTATAGAATTAAATGAAAAAAATAACGAAATTAGTTGTTATCTTTAAACAAGAATGCCATTAGAGAACTTATGTCGATAAAATTAACAGTTCTTTATTTTTATATGCTTATACTTATATACTTATGCTTAAAATCATAAACCATTTGATCGTAGCACACAGTTTATAAACCAATTTACTACCATTTCTTCTTCCCTACTGCCATTATTTTAATGACTCAGTACTTTCGAATAGAACATTAACAAAATGAAAGAATTGTGCTATTTTACATATGGTAACTTTTGTCTGACAATTCGTCCCAATGGACCATGCTTTTTGAAAGAATATTTAAAAAAAAATATTCTTCATGTATCATCACAATTATTTTAATAAATGTTAATTTTTATTTTTAATTATATTTATAGAATAGTTTAGTATTTGTTGCATTTGGTTGCAGATAGATCGGAGATATAATAATAAAATTTACTTTTCACATTAATTTTTGACGTGACAACGTCTTATAAATTGGTTTGCCGGGTGACACTTCAAGAAACTGCGTTACGCTCCGCTCACGTTATGCGCTCACAATGAGAGCGAGTGAGAGACACGCGTCCCTTCCACTCGGGCATGGTTAGCCCGCCTAAGAGCGAGAGAGACAGAGACGCAAATGTATTGCAAGTTATTGTATGTATATTTGTATATAAATACGTATGTATGTGTAAAGGTAAAAATAAAATTTTGTTAATATGAAATTCAGTGCGAGATTCTTTGTATAAATTAATGTTTTAAATATAATTCTTTGTATAAATAAATGTTTTAAATTGTTACTATTATTTCATCCTTCTTCCTACTATACGAATGAATATTCACATTAAAATGATTTTACCACTCAAAGTCGTTGTCACGTAAAACTTTCGCCCGTATACCGACTTTACAGGCAACCAATTTTTTTTTGCACATTTATTTTGCAAATTCTTACGAGTGAAAGAATGTGAATTTATAATTGTATCTCCGGCTCTCATCTTTGTAGCTAGTGAGACAACATGTATAGCTATTTTCAGTCTTATATTAAAGTCTCAAACATAAAAAGTTATATAAAATCGGTTCAGCAGTTTCTACGCGACGCTGGAAACTAACAAACCTAGCGCTGAGATATAAAAGATGGGAGCATATAACGCGCATAATGTAGATGTAACTTATTCGTATTATACATAATAGCGAATTTACTGCAAAATTATTTCATAATTTAAAATATACAGCGGAATCGTCTAGTCTTTTAGACCTTTTCATTTCAGACTATGAAACGCTGATATGTGTGTTGGACCCATGCCGTGGTCAACTTGGCTGCAGAACAGAAATGGGCTGACTCTATGATTGAGATAAACACTCACAAAATGCAGACGTGAAGTAGCATCTTCCACTGTTTTGTTTCGACCATTGAGTGAGAGTTCCAGTGGCCCACTCGCCCTTCATTACTCTGCTCCTCCCTGCATCATTCAATTCTACCTTTCGTTAAATATTCGATTTCTATGCAAGCGGCCGATAGCACAACGGTAACTTCTCCAGGTTTGCGAGTGTCCACAGGCGAAGTGTCCACCACCTACTATTCTCTGGTAGCTTGGATAGTCGTTTGTCCCTCAAAAATTCTATGAGGAGAAAAGATATGCTATCCATCCGATTGGTTGATGTTTTAGACGGGAGTGGCGATGGCACATCAAACACCTGCAATAAAATTTTTCAGAGTAATTTTCCCGTGACCAAACTTTTATATTTATTTTCATTTGAGACTCAAATATTTTCTCTAACTAAAAAAAATACTGGAGCTAAGATTTATTTTTCAAAGTAGAAGATGGCTTTGCAAATACGCAATGCATAACATGAAATATGGAATAAGACCGAGTCCACATTTTAATAAACTCGCACCGATAACATTTCATATTTACATTGAACGAAATAGAGACACGCAGAAAGAATATTCAAAAGGATGATTCGAGGGAATATGTATTATGCACTATCACGTGTTAGTTTCATAGCGGAGATCTGCTTTTTTAAGCAGAAAATATTATTTGCGTCGACTTTTTCGCTAAATTTACTTTATTTGCTTTCTACAAAATAGAGATACTCCAAAAAAGATGTTTATATAAATTCTATGAAAAGTTATACCGTCTGGCTCCGTCAGCTCCGTATCTGATATTCCTTTCTAAAATTTCAGTCAGCGCCTACAATAAATGCTGTCTGTAGTTTCTTTCTCAAAATTGCTTCTAATCTATAAAGATCATTCGATGTAAATCGACTATGAATGGTAGTTGTACTGATCAGATAATTTGCTTTTCCTTGGGATTAGAAAAAGTAACTCTGCAGGAATGACGTGTTGAATAAATATAGCATAAGGAAAAAAAAGCCCGACTTTTGTCGATATTTGTATTCCTTTCATTAAATACAAAGTATTATTACAATAAAACTATGAGGCATAACTAAACTTCATGAAACGTTATAAATTTACAACAGTCGTTTAATCACATGACGCATATGTAACAATTTTGTTCTTTGTGATGTTATGAAATCGATTTGCGCCTCTCATGTGATGTTCTTTTAAATTCATTTTAATAATAGCCACTTTTACAGATTAGTCCCAAAGTCAAGACAATGTTTCTATGAAATAAAATAACCTTTTAAAATTCTCTATCTGTCAGCCTCTCTGTTGGTCCAAGGTACTTTGAAAATGTCTGAACCGATCACGATATGATTTTTACTGGAAAGTGGAGGAGCTTATTGGACTACATTTAGAGTAATTTTTATCATAGAGATACTTAAGTTTCCTGTATAAGAGATAAGAAACCTTTAAAGTGGCGCAATTTATCAGAAGTGAATGAAAGGTGTTACTGGGAATGAGACATAGATCGAAAAAAAAAAGAATGAGGAGCAGGACACGGCATCATTAGTCGATATGAAAGATGTAGAAATTATTTCTATATCCAGCCTGCGGATAACCAGATGAAAGTTATGTACAATAAAATTGGTTACGCCATATTTCATCTCTCAAAACATAGTCCATGACTCATAGACAACCGACGGACGCGGGCGGACCAAACAGCTCGAGGACGGATGTTACATTTGACGTTCGAAAACACAACTTAACGGATTCCTAAGCGGGCGGCTCAGTATTGTGGAATTCATAATAAATAATGTTAACGGAAGAGTGGAAATGAGTGAAGTAAATCCTTCGCAGAGTACTGGAAGATTTTTAGCTCGCGCTCTGGACCGTTGACATGAACGCCGGCGCGTTTTGGACTGACAACTAACTCAGCTGTCTAAGCTCGTACAAAAATTGCGAAGCTTTGATTCCTTTTTAGGGTTCCGTGAGAATTCCTAAGAATCTTTATAGTTTAACTGATTTCAATCAAATCTGTAATGAAGACAAACGCTGCTAGAAGCCGATGAAAGGATATACAGTATATTCTGTTCTATAAACACAGTGTTATTTTATCGCTGGCAAAAGTCTATAAGAAATATGTTTTAGAGTTCCATGAAAAGTTAAGAACCTTTACAGTTTGCAATAAAATTTAGTATGCTGATAGTTAGAAGTCAATGGAAGAACATAGGAAGCATGTTTTAGAATTCAGTGAATTTTTATTGGTCTAATCAGTTTCACTAAATTGTATGGAAGTAGCTATGAAGTAACAGAAATAAAGATGGTGCATATTTTAAGGTTCAGTAAGTATTACTAAATACCCTCATAATTTGACTAATTTCACTGAAATTTACATAAATATTTTTTAATAGCACAGGGAAAGAGCTAGAATTACTTATATTTACATGGTTGTCTTCTATGAGATTAATGAGAATTCTTACTTATAATTTGACCGATTTCAATAAAATTTGTGATGGAGTTAGCTTAAACCCAGGAAATCGATTTAAGCTACATTACTTTTAAAATTACGTAGTTAAGAGTTTAATGATATGACCTACTCGAATCGACATGTGTTATTGAAAATAATTTTAACTGAACGCACTCCATTGAAATATTCAGTTTTTTAATTAATTTAGATGATCCTTCAAATTTCAACTTCGAACTATTATACTTCAGTTTATTTAAACACGAAATGGGAATAGATCAGGGCTAATATGTGAACGGGTGCACACACCAGGAGATATAAGAACGGATGCATAAGCTGCTACGCGATAGCTATTACTAATATAAACCTTTTCAAAAGTATAGAGCCGCGCGTAAATAATAATAATTATTCCTAATTTCTGCATGTTTCTTATATTATATTTTCATTAATAAATCGCTCCTCCGGTTTTTGAAATTTGTCAGAACGATTGCTTGCATCATGACAATGGGTATGTGATATTTTTATTACAGGAAATAGTATCAAAAAATAAAGTGCTTAATAAAATTAAAAAAAAAAGCCACGCCACCGAAAAGTAGGAATAAAAGTGAAAAGTCGAATCCAGAAAGGCGAAGGTGCAAGAGGAAAGCTACTATTAACATAGATGTAAGTTTTAGATTGTCTCTTACCTTTCTTTCATTTTTTTGACAGAAAACAATGCATTTGGTTCTCAATAAAAAAACATACAAATTGTAAGTGCAAAAAAGTGTGAGGTAAAGTCAGCAATGGTAGCTATTATAGCAACAAATTGTAATTCGTGTCACGATGGTTGCAAAAACATTATGTGCGATCTAGTTAAAACGTTAGCGGATAATCTGAGGCCTAAAATCTATAAAATGCTTACGAGTATATTTATTAAGATTTTATTAAGTTTTTAAGTCATATGCCTCTGCTTATATATTGTTCCATTGAGACAATTTAAACCTAACTTTTAAATAATCGATCGATAGACTTTGAGCAAATCGGTAGCCGTTGGAATTCTTTTCATTTCCAGACGCTAACACCGTCAGTCACCTTGATCTGTCCTTATCGTTCGAAGAGTAATTTAATTATAGTTTCCGTCGTTGTTGATCCCGAAAAGTGTATTCAAATTCATAAATAAATCCACAAACTGTAAGCGACGGAATTTTCTGTTTTATTCCGCCGAACTGGAATCCAAAATATATATTTTACGCTTAGAAATTGCTCATAACAAAGAAAACTTCGCAATCAGTTCAATATATAACGTAACATTTGTCCAATGTAAATGGCAAATTTATACAAATATTTACGTAATTACATCACTTCAATTGGAGACCTTCATAGTACGTGGTCGAAAATGCTGTAAAATATAGAGCAAAAAGAACAACGAAAAAAAGCTCCGAACAAGGTCGAATCCGAATGAGACTCACTATATTACATTTTTACGCTATTAAGCAAAAATCAGTTCATAAATTCGAAAGTCTCCCGCTTATTGGCCACAGAGAGATACGCTTACGTTTCTATAATTTAATTATGTACAGTGTTACACTTACCAAAATTGATATCATCTATGTGGTGACATATAGAACTAGCATCATTTCGGCCCCGTGATGAAAGTCCATTATGATCCATTGCTTCAGGATCGCATTTTATTTCGATTTCATTTAGGGCCATGCACCCGTCATTCTGTATCGCTTGCGCGTGCATTCACTAATTTACATCTGATTTGACACAATACGAATAGATTAATCGCTTTAGGTATTAAAATGTAAATGCTTATCAAGGTTTTGGTGGGGTGAACTGAATGTTAACATGGCCGACACAGACGCACGGCTGTCAACTGCTGTGCACTGTTACGTACCGCAATCTTCTCTGTATAAGGTAGAACTAAAGTCAAACCAAGTTGTTCTATTTATTTATGTGTGTAGAATTGGTTTTCTCATAGTACCAACCTTAAGTAATTTATTACACACAGCGCAGAACAGACGGAGAGCGAACACGCATCTTACTCTAAGAGATACTCTACAACAGAGAGTACTACGACAACATGGCTTCTGAGGAGGTTGGGGAGAGACTAAAATTTCTTTCCCTACAATGTAATTATGCTGCCATTTCTCCCACTTTGTCCTTATTAAATTGTTGAAATAATATATATTCTACATCAGTGTAATGAAGTTCTATATTTCATAATAAATATGCACAGCATTAGTGTAAATATATGGTATTCTAAGAATTATAAACGTATATACATGCTATATTTGTATATAATATCACTTAATAAATAATATTTGTTTTTAATTATTCCCACTTGAATATAGAAATTACTTAAAAGATTTATTTTCCAATTTTTTTAACAGAAAACTTCATTTTTTATTATTTAGTTATTATAGGACATATAACACTTCGTTCTATCTGTTTAGGTACCTAACAAAAAAAAAAACAGTTTTCATTATATAACAATATTAAATACACAATTAAACATACATAAAATGTTATACAAACTAGATAACCATTAATTCATATGTTTTTCTACTTTGACTAGCACAAAAAAAATGTTGAATATTCACAATAAATTCGATATGAAAAACTTTCGATACTATTAAAATAATCGATACTACTAAGCAATAAATATGATTTATATAATTAATTGAGAGACAGTGTCAAAGGTCATATTTTATTGTTCTCGTATAGTTAATTTATCAGCGTGTCCTCCATTTCACAATAACATTCTACTTCAATTGTCTAAACCTGCAAATATCCATCGCAGGCCTGCCATGGACCACTTTGAATCTATCTTGTCCAATCAGTAGAATCCCGACATCCATCAAATACGTGCGATGTATTCCCTTACAATGATAAATTGCAAATCTTCCAAATAACTACCTACCTGGTTTTTCCTTAAAGACCATGAAAACTTGCCCTAATAAAATTACAGTAACTAAATTTCAATCATATAGAAATCGGCGCTTTATCGCAACTGCGATCATATTACTTTCGTGGTTTAATGGCGTAAAATTATACCTCTCTAAAGAATAGCAGATTTTGTCGGAATAAAAATGAAATCTTTTGGGTTACGTACGTTTATCGTATAATTTTATTTCCCTACTGGCAATATTTTTGATATAGTCATGAATATTTCTTTAGGATTTGCATGTCCAATTATTGACTACAACCCCTTAATTTGCGTATAAGTAATACTGACGTCAAATAAATGTAATTTCAGCTTATACAGTATCAACATACAAAAATTTACATAGAAAATTCATATGGCTGATTTTTGTATATGTAGGATGTTGAAAGGATTTTTTTCATTGTGAACATATAAACATAAACGTTTGTATCGTTCACTTCTCGACATTGGTGAATAGAAGCACGTTTTAGTTAACATCTACGATAATTAATTAGAAATTTTCATTTAAAGGATTTTTTTTCTAAGATAAAACCCAAGTTAAACATTACTCGATTATTAATATATTTCAATACACAACATGAAATATATTAATTAAAAAATTATTTGGATAGGTATCAGAGCGCTACTTTTTCGTTTACTGGTTAAATAACATATCGCTGTATAGACGTATTTTAGTCGATCCTTTTTTTTATTTTCGTTAACAGCCCATTCGTTAATAGCCTATGAAACGGAACGTTTCGCTTTCAGAATTCCAGTTTCTATTATCGACTACACCGCTAAATAACGAGCGAGGCGTAATCCGCGCGGCGGCGGCGCGCGTATTCAATCGCGCTTTGTAACTTCACGCGTGAAGTTGGCCGCAGTATCGCACGCAGCAGTGCAAGCTGCAAGCTCGATGCGGACATTAATTGCTGCGGCTTTGGGCCGTGTTCGTGATGCGCATATCGGCTTAAATTTTAATTTTTATGGTCAACGATGTTAAATTACATTGGCCGAGTCATTAATATTTGATTATTTGTTTGGGAAGTATAATGGTATGTTGTCTATTTATGTCTTAAGAACATATGAAATGCGTATTTGAATTTATGAGTTGTGTATGTATCTGAAAAATAGCAATGGGCAACCTTTATTTTACAATTTTAACAAAATAGATCAATCAAATAAATATGACATGATACGAAATTAAAAAAAATGTGTAGAAATAAAAACTTCGCACAATTGAATTGCATACTTAATTATTATGTTATACAATCTTATCACTTAAACAAGTACTAGTACTTCCAAAATAAAGGCCTTCATAAATAAGCACCATTTTTATTTAAAATATTTGTTATCAACGACTATTGTACTGTATAGAAATCTGCAATCGTCCGATAACCTAACATTCAATCTTTACTTATGCCATTAAAATTTATACTTTAACGTAAACTGAATAGGGTTAAGTACGTGACCGTTATAATTTAGATTTACTTTATTTGGGATGGGCCTCTTGATTACACAATAAAGTTCGCAAAATGGTATTTAAATGTTCATGAGCAGTTATGACTAATAAATTATTCAAATGGAAGAAGTACTTTAAGAAGCCGCAGAAAAAGCGGTAAAAGTTTTAAATTTGAAATGTCCTCTAACATTGTGAAAACGAGCTTAGAAACTTTTAAAATAACTTTTTACGTATATTCTGCGGGCTCCTTCCCATAATGCGGCCGTATTAAAGTCTATAAAAACAGCAATTTACTTAATTTTGCATAAGAAAGTGTCAACTTATTTAATATTCCTTTACAAAGTACTATTTTATGGAAATTGCTCCAATTGCTTAAATGTTAAATTTTCGCATATTTAAGGATGGATTTTTTTTTTGTCACATGATTACATATTCCAAAAATTAATAAAAAGCTTGGTTTCGTTTAAATAACGTTGTATCTAAAAGGTTCTGAGTCTAATTCCCAGCCCTTTCTTGTTTTCGATTTCGCCCCCTCTGTCAATTCAGCTCCCAAGTTAGATCCCAATACCGCTGTTGGATCCGATTCTTATCTCACTTTAATCCCTTTATCAAACTCGATCTCGCCGGGAATCTTTATGCCGTTTCCAGTCTTATGCTCAATTCCACTACCGATTTCAATATCAATTTTGATTTCAAGCTTTACTCCCCAAACCAAATCTGATTCGATTGTATAAATTCTGATCACGGTCTCGTTTTAGATTTTGATTCTAGTTATGGTTTCGATTTTATCCTATAACTTGTTTCACGACATACTTGAATATTATACAACTTGTTTTTGTTTATATTCGAGTACAGAAAGGAATAGATGCAAAAGCATTGTTTTATTATTAAACTTCTCCTCAATAATGACTTTCTTAAGCTGAGCTTGACTTAATATTTCTTACTACATTCCGTCTAACTTACTCTCTCATTTTATTACACCCCTAATATTCTACTTTAATCCTAAAAGTTTAACAATGTTCACGAGTTTAATCCGTCCTAGCGGCTTTGTAAGATAATCTGAAATTTGATTCTCACTTCCGGAATTAGAAATTAATGATGCCCATCTTAAATTTCCTCTTATTTAATTCATCTTAATATTAAGTTCTTCAACTAATTATTATAACATAGATCCTTGCACAGTTCAAAGTATTATTTACAATATCATCAATTGTTGTAATAACTCGAGAAGTTAGTTCACCTGGATCTATAATTAAGGAAATAGAAATGTTTGTCAATGATATCGGATCTTGAAGTGTGAAATATTTTACTATCAATTTAAATAAACGAGCTAAACAGAACGTTAAAAGAATTGTTAACATTAAAAAAATATATGTATAAAACTACTTGGCTTGACATCTAGAAAATTCAAATATAAGAGCGACGAACGGGTATCAGGAAATTTTAAGGAGAAAACATTATATTTATTTAATGCTCGCCTACATGAAACAACTGTAGTTAATTACTTCAGCAGCTTTATCTCGTATGCGTGCTTTTACTGCATATTTAAAATTAAAATTGATATTCATTTACGGCAATTGTCTGACCGCAGTCGCGTTTGTATTCATAAGTAAACAGAATATTTATACTTATGTTGATTACATAATTCCCATTAATTGTATTCAAGTAACATTTTTTATGTTTAATTTTTAATGGAAACAGTGATTGGCATGTATACATTTGCAAGCTAGATATAATTTTTATTATTTTTTGTTGTTATCGAACCATATTATCGTAATCGATAAAGAGCTTTATTGAAAAATTTAAATGTAGCGTATTCATCAAGAGTTCGAAGGCAAGTTAATCATAGACAAACATAACAAGGCCGTTAAATGTATTTTGTTAAAACAGAGATTTTTAATAGGTCATATTTAGAGCTTAATTTTAACCATAAGGGTTATACCATCGACTCGATGGAGTTTTGGAAATTATTCATACATACAGATCAGCTAGAATAAGATATGGATCCATGGGATAGGCAGCATTAAAGACATTGAAGAATGTGTTCTGTTTAAAATATGTTGATAACTAATTTCACATTTTTTGGATTATATTTTGAGACTTATCGGAATTCAAAAGCGTGCTTAACCATATCTCTCATAAAACTAGCCGCATTTGGGACATATAGATGCGCACATGTGTGATATATAAGAAACAGACAGATTAGAAATTGACAGATAATGTAAGAAACGATTTTTTTCATTTTCTAGGTAATATGCGTCTCAATAACTTCTCTACATTGGCCCACAAAAAAACCTAACTATAATCGGTCTTGTAAAGATCTAGATAAGATTGGTGGCTGTATTTCGGCGATCATAAATATAACCCGTCAATAAAATAATAATATAATGTAAACTCATGTCTATGTACCAGAAGGGTAAGCAGATACTAAAGATTTCCACATGGCACGATCTTTACATATGCCTTTTATTTCACTGATATCCATAATCTTTTGATGCAATGTCGTCGTTTCGGATGCTTAAAATTTGGCCCTTTATTAATATGCCATCAAAACGGTATGCATAGGATTTTCTTGCACGACCATCACACATATTTACCCTATGGATTTGTTTTGTTGATCTATTTTCATTTCAAGTTATCCGCAGTATGGTTTTACTAGAATAACTCATGAATAAATTTAAATATTTATCAACTGGATAAATAATAATAATTCGTTAATAATAAAAATTCAAAATATTCTAAAACATATAAATTGTCTTATCCTCACGTTTGCCATCGATGCTAATAATTTCATAGGCTATTTGGTGTTTATTTATTCAATATGAAAATATCTATGCATTAATATTTAATTCTAAGTGTATTCACAAAAACACACGATGTCAACAATGATAACAAAATCACGTCTTTGATGTGATTTCTATAGCGTTTTTGATTAAACTCTCCACATCTGTTTCGATAATACGGATGGTTTCGAATTAATTTTGGTTCTTTCGCTTTCACTGAAAATAAGATCTATTTTTTGAAAGAAAACGAGTGGTGTCGTGGGACACCAGGTAGGAACGAAGTTCCTTCGGCTAATGTAGAATCGACACAATTTGCAAAAATAAAATCGTGCTCAATTTTATGTAGGTTTTCTTGGTTCTTCTCTTAAATTTTGCTGATTAGTTTTTATTTAAGTACAGGAAAGTATTTAGGAAATTCAGTATTTTAGGAAATAAAATAAATTACGTAAAATAAAAAAAATCGTAATTCAAATTATCAACTAAAATAACAAAATATGTCTCTTTATTTTTTTGACAACGCAAAATTACATAAAAATAGAATAATTTCCCACTATTATCACTGTTAATTGCATTCAAATCACTTGTTAGTTCACTTGCCATTGTTACTATATTTATTATTGTTTTGACGATTTGAAATTATATGAAAATAAACGTGACTACTCACGAGTAAAATGTATCTATAATGTGAATATTAGCCACGTGCTTGTCCATGAATTCATGAGTATATACTATGCATTGGCGGGGTGGAGTGGTAATAGAGAGAGAAGGGATGAGAGAACGAAAAGAAAGAAGGAGAAAGAGAAAGGTATTATACACTACTCGCTTGTATATACGACTGTCGCGCCTGCGCACGTCTCATTTAACGGTTTTATTCCATGGACTTTTTCTTACGGTTTTACTATCACATTTTTTTCAGTTCGGTCGCGCAACAAAATCCCTATCTCCTCCAAGCCCGCCGTAAGGAACTTCGTTCCAAAAAAACAAACAATCAGTCCTCATTAGATTCACTATTACTAAATCACTTTTACGTAACACTGTAAACGCGTAACAACCCTTAGTAAAATTTCGCGAATGTCTCGCTGGATCGAAGCCAGACACAAAGCGTGTGGCAGCGTTATCCCGTTTCGCGAATGCCTTCGCGCGCCCCGGCGTCGTTTTACTTGTGAAGTTCGACGCGGTTATAAAATCTAAGGAGCGACTCGACGATGTCTACAGACACTCGGTATCTTCGAAAAGCTATTTGTATAAATATACGACGTTAATATCGTTATAAAGCTCCCCAATAAATATTTATAGGTATTCGCCTTAATATATTCCCGAGAAATATTTACAGGTATAGGTATAAATATATTATAGAAATATATTTATACCTATACCTATTAATATTTATATAATATTATAGAAAGAACAGGACAAACGGTATATAACAAATAAACGTAAAATATAAGAAAAATATGAAAAACAAAAATAATTAACAAATATTATATCAAAATTGCTTATTGGTGGATTTCATATAATAAAATTCCAACACAGATTCGGATCTTGTTTTGTGATCCAAGCCATGATTGTGGTTTTGATATTAATCTTAAACTTGATTATGATCCCATTCCCGATCTCAATCCGTATTTCAGTTTTAGCCCTAATCTCTCCAATCTCCAATTTGATCCTGTTTGGGCAATGATACCGATTCCATTCATATATTCAGACCTTTCTCGACCTCCCTCATTCTTGATCCCCATTTCGATTCTATTGCATATACTTGTTCATATCCGAAGTAATGGCACATTAAAAAAATATATCTTTTCATAAAATATTGGCTGCAAGGATATAAATCCACAATTAACATTAAAGAATGTTCAAAAATTTGAAATTCGTTACATAATTTCAAAGAAATAAAACTACTTAGTTATTTCTTTATGTCACATTTAACTTACAGTCCATGAAAAATGGGCAATATTTATGTCCGTATTAGAGTCCGTAAAAACACACAGTGATGAATTTATTGTGCTATAAACACATATATGCAACTGCATGTTATTACTTATTTGCCCAAATTGAAAGTTGACACATCAACATAGAGTGTATATTTGTTCGAGACATGTACAAAGGAAGAGTGACAGATGACTTATGTGATAGCGTAATCATTATACAGATGCGAAAAAGAAGTTCCCAATTACATTTTTCGCGCTATTTCACCTGGCGTTGTCGCTTCGGCCATTATAAACTGTACAAGCCCGAAATAGGTAGTACGATAATATTATCTTTACTACGGAGAAGGCGGCATCGGAGCTTAGAAAACTATCTCTATTCATTTGTTTACCTTTGTCTAATAGAGATATAAATTGTGTCTACTGATTTCTTATATCCCCATATTCTTTTTTTCAAGTCTTACAAATATTTTAAAACCTATTAAAAATTTATTATGACTTACTTTTAGGATGATCTATAAAAGGTTAGATATATGTGAAACATATACGGTTTCATTCTTCATGGGGTTTGGAAAAATTACTCATTACATTTTATTCCGTTTTAAGAATGTGGTACAAATATTTTTTTTTATTTACGAAATATTTTTGAGATTAATTTAGCCATGCCATACAATATCTGATGTCTAAACGTTAAATCTTAAGTAATACTATTCGAATACAAAAACCATTTCTTATATACAGTTCAAGCATTATCAAACCAAAAACTAAATAAATAACGCTTAGAACCAATAAGTAGATGTACGAATCAATTATTTTTCGTTATGTTAATATATCTTCATATTTTTAGCGTTAGCAAATAAATACCTTACAAATTTTTAATATGACTTTAATTACACAGTTTTTATTGCTATTATTATTGGAAAAATATTTGGGACTTATGAATAAGAGGACAGCCTTTTGTTCCATATTAAATACTCATAAAAACATGAAACTGAATATGTATAAATTAAGACTTTTTACAAATTTCCCTTCAATTTGCGGTCGTTTGAAATCTTGCTAATATTTAATATTATAAATGTGAAATTTTGAAAGTTTGGATATTTCTTATTCAATCATATTTTTACGGCTGAAGAAAATTAGATGAAACAGAACAGTTTATACATCAGAATAACATAAAGGTTATAATTTATAAAGATACTAACATTTGTTCGCCACTTTGCTTACGTGGTCATAGAACGAATTCTTTACGTATGCCGATTGATTATTGACATAGTAATTTTCAAGAGAGGTCCAAGTTTAGCATGAGTTAATTCGGTATCGTAATCACAAGTAGAACAGGGAAATGGATCTAGAGCGTAAGCGAGATAGATCGTTTCATATCAAAGATATTTGCGGAATTGTGTATAATTTCGGTGTAAGAAGATGAGTTTTTCTTGTATGGAACCGAGATATGGGTCATGGTTGATTACGTCATATGAGTGATACAAATAATTAAAGAATTTGTTACACATTTGTCCACGCAGCCGAAGCCGCGGGTGAATTATGTATATTCTGTAAAGAAACAAAATCTAGATCGGAACCGGAATTGGAATGAAAAATAGTGCCAGGACTGAAATCGAAAGCAGAGACAATATCGGGATTATGGAGAATGAAATAATCGGTCGATATAAATGATGGAAGATTCGATGTTTATGCGAGCGGAGCCGCGGACAAAAACTAGTGTTTATTTAAGTAGTATTTACGAAAACATTGGGCCAACAAAGGTGTTTCAACGGGAGATTTTACCAGGTAATATAGAGGAGAAAATAAAAATTATTGTAAAAATAGTTTTATGCGCGGTAAAAGTAATAAAGCAACAACTTCCACGGAAAATTCTTTATAATTACAGGAATTCTCAAACAGATACAACATAATTTTAAACACATAGACGATGTTACCTGATACGTTCAATAATAATTTTATTGTAGGCTATTATTGTCGGTCGTGCTATAATAATTTTAACACTATAAATCCTTTCATTAATTAATAATGAATATTAACAATATTATAAACATAAAAGTTTTTATGTTTGGATGTTTATTACTCAATCACGTTTTAAAGGCTGACCAGAATTATCTAAAATTGTACAATAATATAGCTTATACATCAGAATAACGTATAGGCTATGATTTATAAAGGTACTAACTTTTATTCACAACGTTGACTTCGTGGTCGTAAAGTGAATTCTATCAAAAGCGGAGCAAGGATTGAAATTTAGAGCAAGAAAAATATCGAAATCATGGATAAAAGAGTGATGGGTCGATATAAATAATAAAAGATTTGCTGACCACCGCTAAAAATATTATAATAAAGTTGTGCATATAATATTTTTCAAAAATTTTAAATATGTTATCAATGAATCATGTGTAATATTTATATACGTCAATTATATGGACGTTTATTGGCAAATAGTAATTAATAAAGATTAGCACTCGGAATCTCAGTTTATCGAGCTTTTCTATGCACACAAATGCGTCATCTGTATTTACCAAATATTTCAGAATGAAACCACATTGTGTGAAAAACATTTTGTAGTGAAATATATGTTTTAAAAGCAATTCACTAAGAGTTGTATTAAACGTGTACATAATTTCAAATATAAACAAACAAATTTATTTACTTAACTTTTGTTCTTAAACGTCATTGTCATCCTCCTTTTCGTCATTGTTGACATTGCATCTATAGGAGATAATCTCACGAGATAATTGATAATTGTTACCTTACATTTTGCATTAGCTTTTGCCAGCTCCTCCGCCCGCGTGGTCATCAAATCTTTTATTATTTATATCGACCCATCACTCTTTTATCCATGATTTCTATATTGTTCTTGCTCTAAATTTCAATCCCGGTTCGCTTTTGATAGCTTAGAATCAGGAATAGAATTTCGACTCTTTTAAGATCGCGCACTGATTTTGATTTTTATTTGATTGTCGTGAAACTCCACGGTCTGATATTCTATATCACGTGCTTTTCAGGTTCTACCGTGAAAATAGAGCCGTTAGTTTTCTTCCAATCTTTAAGAACCCGTCCAGATCCTATTATGATATCCTATATATTAGTATACCGATACTACGCCATCATTGCTAAACTGCCGTAGCGGACCATTAGTATTAGAACCGCAGTCTTGTTCTTTGTTAAGTTTGTGGTTCTGGTAGAATATTTTTACAAACCGATTTCATTTGTTATTCTTGAACATCGGAGTCTCCAAACCGTACGGTGTAAGATATAATCTATTAAATTCATATGCTCTATGTCAATTATCAAGAGAGAAGATATTTCATTCTCTGAGTTTTAGAGTTTCATCAAGTAAAAATGTATGTATGTATAAAGTCGTATAATCGATATTTTTCAAGCATCCCAACCTCAGAAACGTTTTTAGCACTAGGCTATCAATGTAAAAGTTTAGCATAATACATATTTATTATTAGTCAAGTCAAATAATATATTTAACAAAGCATCAGTAGGAATTTACTTAAGTCCCTAATGAGACAAATAATGTCCAATAAAATATTATTCTCAATAAAATCAATCAAACTAAATTTCTTACGTGCGCTAGAACGTTTTGACTCGTTTATATATGTATTGAAAGGCTAATTACATAAATTCCTTCGAATAAATAAAGTTCGAATGAATTATATCTTAAAATTATAACACAATTACAAGTAAAACATTTTACACAATGCATAATGAAATAAAACAATATACAATAGAGTCAAATTAAAGAAAATAAATAAAATAAAATTAAATTAAATGTAAGTAGTAGTCTTATAGTAAATAATTCAAAATACAATTATTTTTATCGTGCTGTACAAGTTTTCCTCTCTTGAAACTGTACTTATTTTAGCTAATTATTTATTACGTTACTCTATTACAATGTTTAATTTTTGTGTACCAGAACCAACTTTCGGAATAGAAGTTAAATTCGCAATGAAACCGGGAGTTTGATCTGATCTCCTCGCAGATGGAGCCCTATTAGGGATCTATGTAACTCTCGACGAACAGTTCTGATGCTTTTAAGACCTACCCATTTACCTCCGGTACTTTTAAATATGACGTCCCCGAGATAGATCAGAAACAAAAGAGATAATTTAATATCTTGGTTAATAATTTTTATTTCAGATTTAAGGATAGCTCTCGGGGCACAGTGCTCATTTAGACTAATGAACTGGCAGCCTTAAATATAACTATTTATTAGGAAATCTTCACAATTGAAATAAAATATAAGAATAAATAAATAGTAGTTGCTTTTCTGTTAGCCACGACTTCTTTGTTGGATTGCCGAATGCTACTTCGTTATAACCGGCACTCGTGTTAGCGCAACTACTGAAAACTACCAAAATCTAGATTAACCATTTTTTTTGTAAGGACAAATGCTCCTGTCTGTTTTTTCCTTAGGGACACACGACGCAAAAGCACACTTTGATATTTGTTATAATATTTATATAAAGATAATATATATGGAACATAATTAAAACTTACGAAATAAATATAAACAATAGTAACATAATTCATGTCATCAATTGAAATAATTATTTTTAATAAAATTAAACCATCTATCAATAAATCTCAATTAATCAAATCAAATAAGTCAACATTTATAGCTAAAAAGTCAAATAAAGCGACAACTCACATCTTATCTAATTAATTATAAGTAAATATATCGCCAATATTATATCTAACGAATCAAATCATCGATACTTCATCTAATCTTTTAAATAAAAATACACAATTATCACACCTAATTCAATTCATAAGGTCAATGATAATCATATTCAAGGATAGAATTCACGATACCAATAATAAATTATCCCTATAAAAAGACATGGACAAAACATAACACAATACGTGTAATGATATATATATATAAATTCATAATAAAATCTTAAAGTTATATATTTCGAACAGCCAAATCAGGCCCAATATGTTACAGAATAAAACGTAAGTTCCCTTTCTTTTTATGAATGGTTTGGGGTTGCTTTTAGCCAACAACAGGTGTCCATAACAATTTATGTGATCCGAAACTCGTCTTTCTTTCAATGATTTTTTTATCTACAATTTTTATATAGATCCTTATAGAAAACTCGTAAGCCGAACTAAATACGTCCGAAACAAAAGACTGTTTTTTTCATTATTATTTCCAACGGCACAAACTCATCACAAAGAAAGACTTAAATATATATTAGTATTTTTTTTTGTACACCTAAGACACCGTTTCATTATTTTTATTGAGTTCACGAAACAAGTCACCAAAATATTTTCCTGTGTTTGATGATTGAAGAATCGTCAAACAATATTTTTTTACATATTATTACACCATGTTGATAAATAAATATAAAATTTTTGGGCGACGGGCAATGCAGTAAGTAATAATTAAATAATTCACTTTGATGAATTATTTTATTCCACGAATTTCTCTTAACCAGCATCTTCTGTCTGTTGTTGTAATCACAAACATATGTGTTCAATAGCACAAAATCAAAATGGTCTGAAAAGTAAATAAATTTTTGACATATTATTCTACACAGTTTTAGAATAAATTGTGCTCTTATGTGTGAAACTAAGAAATATATTTCCGTACAACTAGATTTGATGGACCGCAAATTAACATTTTGGATAAAATTTAATATTTCTGTATTACAGCCGAACAGCGCTATCTCTCGACAGCTCAGCTTTTTGTAAACGTTCCGAATCACCTTAAATGCTTTGTAACTAAAAGCAGCATAAGATATTCTCTAATTCCATGTCCATTTTAACTCCTTATGAAGTTGATTTTCGAAAGAGCCTTGAAATGTCTAACTAAAGGCATTAACAGGATATTTTCTAATTTCATCCCTAATTCACGTTCTTACGAGTTGATTTTACAAAGTGCTTTCAAATATCTAACTAAGGGCACGAGAAGGATATTCTCTTATTCCACCCTCACTTCAAGAACTGAGAATTTTGATTTTCCAAAGGGCATTGAAGTATTTCGTTATTAATTTCTAATAGGAGCCTAATTACCTACCAATTTTATGTTACTAACTGTGACTTTAACCGCTATTTCTATATCAGTTGTACTTCTCATTTTTCCTATCTAAGGGCTAATTTTCCAAAAACGCTGAATTAAGTAATAGACCGAATACGATCTGTATATCTCAATAATTCAGAATTTCTTTACAAATGTCCGCCCTAATTTTAATAAATGTCAATTTTATACAAAAGACGATGAAACATGTCGCTGCTAATTAATATCAGACGTTATGCTTCTATTATTATTAACAAAATTTCTGGCTTTAAAATCTGTATCAATTATATATTTATTGACTTTAATTTTACAGCAATCAATTTACAAAAATCTTCGCTTAATGGATAAACACGTCGTAAAGGAGCCTATCTAGAAAGTATCAATTTACAATTTTTGTAGATTTTGTAATAAGTGACTCAGTGATGTTTCGCGTTATGTTTCAAAAACATGAACAACTCTCTTTATTGGATATTAAAAAATAAATCAAAAATTTTTAATTTTAAAAGTACAATTATGGTCGAAAAATTTGATGTCTCCCGACTATGGGCGAAATAACCATTGGTGATATATCATTCTTTATAATGCATGTAAGATAAAATCACTCGCGCCGTACGTCGGAGGGAACATAAAATCATCCGTTTTAAGGGCTCTATTTCACCGAGACATCATGGCGGCGTAATCAGTCGCCGCCACCAACAAAACGTATACCGCTCTATAGAAAGTATTTTACCTGGTGTCCGCTTAATCGCGTAACCAATTTAACGGCGCGACAAGCACAGATAACGTGCACAAAATACACCAGTTGCTCCGCCACGCTGGTCCGCCACGACTAATTAGTATAACGCTGTATGGTGCCTTACTCACGCTGCCCGGTCACGTCCTTCACGCACTGTTCATTTGCACGCCTACACTGCTGTTGTTCATACAAGGTTCATTTTGATAGTGTAGCAGCATTGTGTGGTGTGGAGGTTATGGTGTCTGGTGTCTCGACTAGATAGCTCAAAGACATCACGATTGCGCGATTCGTTGCGCCGCTAAGGTGCTTCGATGAAATAAAGCCCGAAATGGACGTTGTAATCGCACCGGTGACCACGGTCGTAAGTAGCCCTCCACCCACACTGGACAAACTTGAAGTCTGAGACCTTCAATGTGATAAAAATAATAGTGCATGTTTAGAATGTATGCAATAGGCAAACGTTGTAAATAAACGCATCGCTTTATAACACTAACAGCATGGATACACGTTAAGTGGTTTTCATTTACATTGATTTCATAAAATATATTACCTAAGTCGTGTTATATATTTTAATCGGGAAACTGTCCATCTTCATATTAAACGATCGGTACGTATAATAACAATTTATTCTTCAACATTACCAACAAATTTTCTGGAACGGGGAGTGGGATTTGATTTATTGGAATTCCTTTCCTAGTCTACGGTCTCTTTTTCTTTATTTTGTTTGGGTAGGTTTCTCCTCTTACCATCTCTATGATTCCCTATGAGTTGAGTTTATTAATTATATTTATGTCTCTTAACGATTTGGGGTTTATTAGAAAGTATGAAATCTATCTCAATCTTCACCTGGAGATATCCAGGTCATTTTCTATTTCTGTTTTCTTTTTTAATTTGAAATTTTTGAAAACTTGTTGGTAATGTTGAAGAATAAATTACTGCTTAATAACATAAGTGAAGATATACAGGGACGATATAACCTACTGGAGGAAGCATTTCAAAAATATCTAAAAACTACATATCTCAAAAAATAGGAAAGATAAAATTGGAGATGAAGCCAGACACCTTATGGAAACCAGGAAAATTCTTTAAAAAATAAAATAGAACACAAATAATGTACTCAAGTAAACAAATTAATGAGAAAATCCGGAACACATAAGAGAAAACAAGAAATAGGGCTATGCAATACCACATTGAAAATCAGGAGGCATTAAGAAAGCTCTAAAAGAATTGAAAGAGAATACCGCCTGGATTACATCCATCAAAAGCAAGGCAACTGGAAAGAAAGAAACAAAGAGACCCGAGATTATGGAAGAAGCAACAGTATTCTATAGCAAATTATATGATGACGTAGACTGAACAAACATTCAATGCCTACGAGAAATGAAAAACCTATTCTTCCAATGCTAGAAATGAAATAAGAGACGCAATACTGTCCCAAAAAAAACTATAAAGCTCCCGGAGATAATGGAATATCTAACGGAATTCTAAAAGGGTGTCTAGACTACATAATAAAATATATCACTAATTTATACAACGATATTCTAACTAATGAACTAATACCACAATAATGAACATCGTCAACCATTGTACTGCTCCATAAGAAAGGCGACAGAACAGAAATAAATAATTACAGACCGATCAGCGTTATCTCCAACTTATACAAGACATTCTCAAAGGTAATATTAAACAAAATCGGTGCAGGGTTGGACGAAAATCAGCCAAGAGAACAGGCGGGATTCAGAAGCGACTTTTCAACAATGGACCATATTCATGTTGTAAAGCAAGTTGTCCAAAAAAGCAACGAGTACAGAAAAATTTACTACTTGGCATTTGTAGATTACAATAAAGCATTTGACTCTCTGAAACACTCACACATTTGGGACGCTCTACATTCACAAGGATCCAAAGGATACATCCAAAGTATATTAGGATAATAAAAAATATATACAAAGAATCGACAGCAACAATCCAGACTGAAAGAAAAGGCCCGGCCTTCAAAATAAAAAAAAAGGAGTACAGCAAGGAGATCCTCTCTCGCCAAAATTATTCTCGGGGGCATTAGAACATGTATTCAGGAGAATTAATTGGGATACATTTGGAATAAATATAAATGGCAAAAAGCTTAACCATCTAAGATTCGCAGACGACCATATTCTGCTCAACGAAAACCAAGAAGGCTTAGAAGTAATGTTAACACAACTAGATAGAGAAAGTAGGAGAGTAGGATTATCTATGAATCTAAACAAAACAAAAGTAATGTCAAATCACATAAAAACACCTAAGTTGATGAATATACATCCTTAGGACAAATTATCGCAACTGAAAGACAGATACAGAAATACAGACTGATTGCTAAGACAGGCACAAGCCTTATTTTTATTTATGTTCGAAGATACGGTAGTGTAGTGCGCTAAGTACACATATGAATTAAATTTTTCAGAGTGGGTGCCTGTAGAACGGCTATCACATTGATAGGGGACAACGGACGCTCAAATTATCCTTTTCCCATATAAGTTGCCGACTTTGAATAAAATATTGTGTACTGTAGTTTTTCAACAAGTCTTATCGAATTTATTCCAATTGTAACTAAACTCTATAAAACTCACCTTAATGGGATTGATGTAATAATAAAAAAATAGGCGAGAAATTCTAAGGAAGGCATTAAGCGCGCAAATTACCCACCCTATCACGGGCAGGTAGTCTCACAAACTCAATAAAATATAGTTTGAAAAAGTAAAAATCACGCACCAATGGTAAATTGAACTAAAAAGTATAATAATAAATAAATAATAGTTAAAAAAAAACCAAAAACACGCTTCTGTAGATAACCGAACAAAAAAGTAGAAAATAATTATCAATAAATATAAATGAAGAATAGAGAATATTGTATTCTTAATTTAGATTTATTCATATTCAATATGAATATTTTATTGTAAAAATTGTAGGCTGCTTTGTAAGATATTTTGAAAATAACTTTGTTTTTACTAATATCTGTTAATAAAAAATTTATGATAATTGACATTAAGCACCTCACGCTTTTTTACAATAAAATATATACTTTTGTTAATCACTCTATTTTTAATTTAAATTTATTGAAAATTATTTTTACTTTTCATTTGGGTTATCTACATAAGCATGTTTTAAGTTTTTCTTTTTAACCATTATCGATTACATTAATCTCTGAAAGCATCGCATGTATTCAAAGAATTGACTATACTATTGTTTATTTAAGTCCAAGCTCAATTATTTAAGTCTACTTATATTTTTTTTTGTCTGATTTATGCCTATCGTATTGTTAAATTTTATTTAAAAAATGCTAAAATATGGTTTAGAATGAAAACTGTACTTATAATTCTGTGAAAATATTCATGAAACGTACAAAAATACGCATTTAGATTTAACAATATACTTATAATACGTTAAAAATTTTTAAAATGCATAATTTTATAATCATTTTGATGATATGAATATGATTGTAATGCTTAAATCAATTAAATCCCTCACAAATATTATACCTTTTATTTCCCGCCATTGAACATTTTAGGAAAAATTCGGGAAGTTACTAATATTCTGAGGTCCTAGAAAACGTTTTTTTCGTCTTTATTCTTTCAAAATGGTTCAAATAGAAAAATAGCACATTTTTTAGAGTGTACGTGTCGGGTTCGAGTGTGTGTGTGTATTTCGAAGTGTTTGAAATAGTTGACATTTACCTTTATGGTATTCGAAAAGCCATTATGAACTTATATTTCCTGAAAATTTGACATCAAACGGCCAACAAGGTTTTATTCATATATCAAAAGATTTTTACATTATTGAACTTATCGTTTCCAAAATTCGTTTAGTTTTATTTTAAATAAAACTCCGTGAAAGGCTGTACGCCTGGTCGAAATTGGTCCATTGGTCCATTCGTTAAAGAGATAATTATATCTCTTTAACGAATTAGAAAGAAAAACTATTTTTGGTATTAAAATAATCGGTTTTAATAAGAAATAAAACAACAAAACGATAATTAAAATAAACATGAAAAATAAGTTGGTAATAAAATTTTAGCAAAGTTTCATGAAATGAAATACATAATTATTTATAAATTTTTGATTTATAAAGGAGATGTTGACTAATCTCTTTATGAAATTTAATTAGCACGATTAATTAACTAAATTTCTTTCATCTATATATTATTGTTAATAAATATACATAAATTCAGGTTATGTAATCCTTAAAAAGAGGATATTGCTTTAAAATGTTCTAGAAAACATCACCTTATTTTTGAAGAACTTACTCAATGGTGTGTCACTCTATATATTTTTTTTTTTACACTTGATTGATCTGTCTAAATGTTTTGAGGATATGAAGAATCCAGATATGCGTGAAAAACATAACTCTTTGCTGTCGCGCAGTCGGGTGAAAAGACACTGAGCAGTCAAAGACGATGAAAAATTAATTAGAATAATGTGATTCGTCAGAGTGGTAGTCAGAAGGTGTAATAATTTTAGTTTATGCTTTTGTCATTTATACCTCTTGTAAACATATAAGTTGTATACATTTTCGTAATGCCTTTTTAAAAACCTACATTTCGATATCTCATTCGATATATCCGTAATAAATATAATAAAGTGCAAATAAATTTGCTGGCAAAATTCCATTTTGATGTTTTGTAATTTTAATATATCCCTATCGCACCATCAAAACATATCTAACGACTTACATGTTATCGAAACAGGTTTATAAGTTTAGTAGATACGAGGGAACATATCAACGGACATACATGCAAATAGATATACCGACCAAATACATAATCCTCCTTTGGACTTCGCCGCAGTCGGATGAAATGCTTTACTTTAAAAATGTTCAAATAAATGTTTTTTAATAGCTTTTAGGTTTGTTATGTAGCCGATCGATTTTTGAAATTCAACACCCTTATACATTTATGAAACTGCATCTATTATGGGATTATTCGTTGATGGTCGACCCCAGCTCAGCATCGACAACACTGAGACACCGACGGTACGCCGACACCGACACCATAGAAGAGGATATGGTTGGGGCACGACATTGAAGTATGAAGTACACAAATGAACTACATTAGAGCCGTACTTCATTTGACCGGCACTCATCCGGTCCGACGTTGGATCGGACGTTGTTCTGAACTTTCTTGTAGGCGGCTTGCCCGTATAGTAAATGCCCGCCGCTGCACCGGCATGGACGTAGAATACTTTTTTCCTTTGTATCGATCGATCTCTATTTCAATCCCGGTTTTGTTTTCGATCTCAGTTCATCACACTCTTTGATTCTGATTCTGTCTCCACACTCGACCGTAGTCCCGTTTTCCGTTTTGGTTTCGGTTCCGCCTTCTATTCTGATCCCGGTCCCGTTTTCGATTCTGCACTCCGTCTCTCTTTTAATTCCGATTCCGATACTAATCACAGTTCTGATTTGAACGAAATCTGAAGTAATTATACAAATAAAATATAGGCAACAATTACTTGAGGATAGTATAGCTATCTATGAGTAAACATTTTTTTAGAAACGATGTAGTAGGTTGGTTCAATAATACAAATAAATGGTCAAAATCGGAGACAAACTCTGTAATTTAATACACGAAACATTACAGATCCCATTCACACTTCAAGTTTCGATTTTGTCTTTACATTTGCTTTTGACCCCGGCCCCATTTTAAATTTCAATCTCGGTAACGTTTTCAATTCCGATTATGGTTCCTTTCTCGATTTTATTCTCATTCCAGCCTTAAATTCAGATTCTGCTACTCGTCTCAGCTCCAATTTGAATAAAGCCGGGGACAAATACCAATATCGAAATCAAATGTAAGCTACATTACTCGCGGATAGAGTAGCATTCAAGAAATTAAAGAGTTATTAAAATCGTTTCAGGAATATAAATTCATGGATGAATCCGTGGGTAAATGTCAGTAGATTAATTTATTCAAGAATAGTGCAAACATATTGTATATTAGTGAAAGAATTTTTAGAATCGGTTCATTAGTTCGGATCAGTAGTAAAAATAAATGGATTAAACCGGGGATAGACGCTAGTTTTTTTTTTCATTAGAAACCTTCCCCAGAGTGCTCACAACATTTTACGAATGTTTCACCGTAATCGGATCAATGGATTAAGAATGTACAGAGGTGAAACATGCTTACATTGATTTTTATTTAAATAGATTGCTGTCGCCTGCGGCTCTTTCCTCGTGACCATAGAATTATTTCCTACATTTTTTGTGTCAACTGACCACGCCGTATCCATCACGATTCTGATCCCGCTCCTCATTTTAGATTTACTCTCGATTCAATAAGGATTCCAGTTTTGCTCCCAACTATTCCGGTACCAGTTTTGATTCAATTCTAATAAATTATACTGTTCTTAACGGTTTTTCTTTAAGAAGGAATTCTAAATATATTACCATAAGCAGTATCTTAAGCTTAGCCCAGTGAGGTCTTCTATCTTCCAGTGAAAGTCCCATCATGATCTGTTCAGCCGCTCCGAAGGTACCCCGGACAAACAGTTAGACAGACAGATAGAAAGGTTATTTTCTTTCACACAAACTTTGTTCTGATAATAACGAACAGAACAAAAAAATATATCCAATTTGATGCGCGTGGCGATGTCGGTCCGGTTCGAAGTGGTGACGTGTGTCTCATTGACGACATGTCGGCAGCGCCAATCCGACATCAACATGTAACTGCGTCAGTCAGCGGAGAAGCGTGCCGAGCATTTTCGTGCAGTTGCGCGTCCTCTAACGTCATTGTCGGGCCGGCGTCGGTGTGAAATCGACCAATAAAGAAGCGCTCAACTATGAAAGCCCTCCTTAACATTAATTTCTACAAAATGTAACGTTCCTGAAAATTTCAAAATAAGTTATAGATTTCTTGGCTAATCGGCTATTGTAATTCAAATACCTTTTGCGTTGAAAAAACTGCGTATAATTAATTCCGTAAGCCCCTTTGAAATCATGTGCATTATTCAAAATATACATTTGACAGAACATTCAACAATAACAATATTTTTTATTTATTTACCTCTATATGTTATGAAAGGGAATTTTGTTCTCGAATAACGTAAAAATATCGACAAATAAAGAATTTTTGCATTAGAAGCGTTTTAAAATGTAAATAATTGTATTTTAAAGGTTTAAAAATTGAAATGATAAAAACTGACAAACTGTTGGCTTTGCTGATTGACCGACAAAAAGTTAATGAATATTTTTAAGCTTTTCGAGGTGAAAATTATCAATATTGTCTTTCCAAACTATTTTAGATTTAAAAGAAGAAGAAACCTATCATTTTTGAAATTTTCTGTCATGGATATCTATCTTTTGAAAGAAACAACTGACTTGAACTGAATTTATAGCGTTCGAAGTACTTTTAAAGGTTTTGATTTAATAAACGATCTATAAAGTAGTCTTTAACGTGATTTTCAAAACATAAATAAAAAAAGGTTGATTATTTAATTTATTTCATTAGTTTAAGCTGAACTTATGGCACTGAACGCGGTATTAAAACCAAATACGAGACAATAATATAGAACTTATTTCGGAAAAATACTATTTATAATTTTTTCTTAAATAAAACTTAATTAACTCGATTCTTGATAGATCCATCTCAGCGTCGTTGGTAACTCAGTGGTTAAGAGCATAGCTTCACAATATCGAAAGAAAAGATATCGGGTTCCATTCTGATACAGGAGAAATAATTAATAAGTTTTAGAGTCTACTAAAACAAATACTATGTACCTTGAATATGATATTAGACCGCTTATCCCGAACGTTCTTATAATATTAGTTCTAATGGTTATTAACAGCAACCAATTCCCCTCGGACCATAGTCAAGGATTTAAAATTCAAGCAACCTGACTAGAAATAATACATACACACACGCACGCACACACACACACACACACACGCACGTATGCACGCACACACGCGAGTTCAAACAAATATCATAGAACCAAAAACTAGTCATTTTATCGTACATTACTTTTTAACACATTCGTCGAAACATTGAATTATACAGGACTATTTCCCCATTTTTATATGTAGTACTATATGTAGTAGTTACTGTATGCAGTACTACCTTACTGTATGTAGTACTAAATAATTGTAAACGGCTATAGTTGTAAACAACATTATTTGTTGTTAACAACTGGCTTATTGTAATAGAACAAACAACTATAATTTATTGACAGGGGAACAGCCAGCTGTGCTATTTCTTTATTAATCTGTAACAATATATTGTTGATAAAATGATTCAATAAGAGATTAACTCTCCTAAAAACAATATTAGAGTATAGTATATTATATTTTTTACCTCGACATGCGTAGACGTTATTTATATATTCCTCGCTTCTTGATAGGCTAGAATGTTCCAGATTACAAAAAAAAAAATTATTTATTTATGTTGAATGTGATGTATTTACTTCCTTATTTTATAAATAATTTACTGCTTTGTTTATACTCGGAGAATGTTCGAGATCACGAGATCGGTTGCCGACGACTGTACATCGGTTTTCTTTTGGTGATCAGTGCCTTCACGTTGCAATAAATTAAAACTATTAAAATGGACCCGTAGTGCTTTTCTGTATCTAAGTTTTGCTGAATACAGAGGATCTTCTGTTTTTCTAAGGATTTACGTTTCATTTTGTCCCAATTCCTCGAACCCTGAGTAATGTATCAGGGTCGAGAAATGAGACAAAATGAAACGTCTTAATATGGACAATGTCCATATTAAGTTATGGGCATAACTTAATATGGACAATATGTAACATATAATATATAACAATATTCATAAATCACTTATGAAAGAATAAAGTAATTTTATAGAACCATCGACGTACATAGCTGTTCATTACCTAACATATTTCAAATTGGTATCAATATTATACAACTATTAGCTTAGCGATTTCACTGCCTACTGCTGTTATATATTAATTATTGTGCTTTTCAAAAATACATGATTTGGCAATTCGGACCTCATTACAATGCATGAGATTAATATTGACCAATAGAAATACTTATGAATTTTATATTTTTAAGAAAAAACTACAAGCAATCTAAATTACACAATGTCATTTTTATAATAAACTATATTTTAAGCTACATTCTTTTGAGATTTTGTTGTGGTGAACACGCTTGTTTCTTACCCATTCTTATTTGTCTTATATCATTCGCATTTTTATAGATCAAAATATTTAAATCAGATCGAAATCAGGGACGGATCAAAATAAGTATATACCAATTCTAACTTTGTTGTTTGATAAACCTGATAAATCACATATTATATTTCTAATCGATTATAATATAAAGATATTCTATAAACGATGAACTAATGACTTTTTTGTGATTTTACAGACCAATCATATCACCAAAAATCAATTTAGAAAACTTCATAATGGTATTGACCATTGAGCAGTTCCCTAAATTTAAATCGCCGCTATGAAATGTCGTCGACTAAAAACTTTATTTACACATTCACTAAAATCTTAAATATAAATTAAAGTTAAACTTTAAGTTTATACAATTATTAGAAAATAAATAATCTAAGTTTATACCATCAATGATTTACATAAAATGTTTTTTTTGAATAATAAATTTTTGTGGATTGAAACAATTCTGAACTCATAGCAATATTGTTTGGAATTGTCGTTGTATTAAAACGATAAACTCGAAAACTTTTTAAAAGATTTAAATGAAACTTCTTGTGATCCATTAATCATAGCCCATAGTCTAATCTAACATACAATTTATTATACTATGTTCTCTAGCAAGTTTACCAGAATGAGACCAAACAAATAGTCACGAGAAAATATTGAAAGGAATGAGAAATGAGTTACTTAATTTTGATGAAATTTATCAGAAAGATAATTTACATCTTGAAGACGGGCATGTATTATTTTCATAGCAAAACATGATATCATAAAATGTTTAAAAGAAAAACAAGAAGATGGAAACCACATCTATACAATAATCGGAATAAACATAAATTAAATATAAATGAAAAACTCTATTTAAAAACTAAGCTTTGTTTAAAAATACATTTTTACATTATTGAAAATTAGAAAATAATAAAACGCACATTACAATTATAACAATTAATTTATTAACTGCATATAGTTAATACAATCCGTAACTTATAAAATAAACAAGAATTTTTTTCATTTATCCGAAAATTTACATAAAAAAAATGAACGCTCTACCTACTATCGGCTCATATTTACATATTTATTATAATGCGCTGTATAAATACTCCACTACAACGCTCGTTTGGTAAATTAGAGCTTGCGTGTTCCATGTATATAAAGTGAAAAGATAAATATTAAATGGAGTGGCATTACTCACACGATAACATAATATTAGTGGGTAAAAATAAATTAGAAATATGTATGTGGAATAATGCTGTATACAAGGATGTATATATATACCGTCGCCCTTAAACACTTTCAGTTCCAAGGGAGTTACTAGTACGTTGCCGGTCTTTGAAAAGGGATAGGGTTTCTTCTTGAAGACCCTGCTGAAGAGTTTCACCGCACGTGGCAGAAAATGAAGTGTACAGCCGTAGAACACCAGTCATCGAAATGGGGAATATGATACCTTTGGCGAGCGGAACGATAACAAAATTCAACGGCGGGAATAAATGGATACAGAGCCTTCTTCAGAGTCCTCTGAAGGATTGATAATAATAACCTTCAGAGTACTCCCCATAGTATAAACGATGAAACGAGCGCAAAGATGCTATGTTTCTATTTTTTTATTTTAATAATTCTATATTTTCGAGGCCAACGAGTCGAACTGGCCGGATGTATAAGCTTTTGATTTACGCAATATAGTATCATATTATACGAAGATCCCAAGTCAAATTTTCTGTGAAAGTGGACATACAACGCTCTTAGGTTTGTTTTTCCAACCTCATTTTGCGTCTGAGTTATCATAAAGTTGCCTTATTATTCCCGTATTCGTTTTACTACCCAACTTTCATTATCCTTTTCATCCGTCGCGGTTTTATCTTTGCAAAAAAGGAAAAATAGCCCTGGGGAAAGATTTTTGTTTTGTATTAAATTTTATTACCCACTGTAATTCTCTTAAGAATATTTAAACGAGATACCTATAACTGTTATATATTATATATTAATTTATATTGGGCTGACATTAAATACTAACATCGTAATTTCATAGCATTGACACTGAAAAAAAATCTGCTTATTTCATACCTTAAACTAATCTCAAGATAGTCAACAGACAAAACCAAATAAACTAAATATTCACATATACATAAATCATCAGATAGTCATTATACTAAACTATTTCCTCAAATGTTAAGATTTCTGACACAATTTTAACAGTTTTGAAAATTCAGTTGAATATTCCTTAAAATATATGTTATTACGTAGAACGTTTTTATAAGATGATATATTATTTCATAATACTAAATAAAAAATAAAGAAAAAAACAGGAAAACGTGAGCTTATAGCATTTACAACAGGACAGAGAAGGCAAAGTACAGCTAGTAGAACAGAAACGGCCTGTCGAACTGGGCTAATGGCCCGGGCACGTGTTAACTCGGGGTCAGTGTATCAGGCATTAGTGCGGACGGCGGACGTAATTTGGGACCAAATGCGGCGCGAATGAGAGATTTATACATACGGGACCCGCTGCGGACAAATCGCGCGCGGCCCGGTCGCTTAATCCGGATCGAGATGGAGCAAACAGGAAGCAAATACGGCTCCGTGCGTACGGGACGGCGTGGGTTTTTTTACGTGTTTTGACGGAACTCGGGGAGAGAAATAAAACAGGAATAACAAAAAGAAACGTTTTAACGTTGACAAAATGTAATTTCAAGTAATTTATGAGATTTCTCGAATTAGAATCGTAGCGATATTTTTTTTAACGTCTCACGAAATATTTTTCAGATAAATAAAATTCTCGTTACAAAAAAACCGTAAAGAAGGCGTGGGGTCGCGAGCAGCGTAGAGCTCTGAATACAGTGATCAAGGCCCCGCATTCTTATATGCTTCTTGTAGTCAAAACTAAAAACGTATCATATTCGATGGTGGGTGGTTGAAGATGGTTCCGAAACTTCAAGTAATAGTTTTCAATAATTTAATATTTTTCTAACTACAAACCTTATACCTATGTCGCTACCCTAAATCCAAAATGTAGTGTTTTCGACTACACCTACACATTAAAATTATTTTATCAAGTATTTTATTTGTGTACATTGTATACACATAAGCATAAGTAACGATAAACAATACAAATTATTATACAATATAAGCATTCATCTAGATATTTAAAAATTAACTGTACAATCGATTTAAGTAGCTTTTATGGAGTTCCTATGAACTTTTCAGATAACCAACATAGTATGAATTGGTCAACTATTACTTAGCTAGCTTTTTTCTCTTTGTTATACTATAGCAAATTATTTTAAATAGAGGTTTGATTAGTAGGTTCAGACAAACAGCTCTAACAAAAATTATTACTTTAATGTATTTAGACACCCATTCTTTGTGGTCTCTACGATGGAATAAACGAATAAAAAGACTATTCTGTTTTGCAGGTTTAACATTATATTTTTATAGACAGTAAAAATAAATTATATGATTTTATTCCCTGACTTAGGCGTTATAAATATGTATAACAACTATCCGCTTCCATAAAAATGGCTATAAAATACAGACGGATAGTAAGACCGATATTGCAAGTTCCTATCCCTGTTTTGACTACAAAACCCAATTACTTGCAATCAAAAATCGGATATCATAACTTCTAACTACACTTGGTAAATATAACTACTTCAGATAGTAATCAAGGTGACGTTTTGAATGACCAAAATATTTAGTTTCCAAGAAATTCGGGATTTCAAAAATACTGTTAAATATCTGAAAATGAAAGTCCAATGAAATTATTGATTTTTTTACGTGGACACAAATATGTTGATGGAATGACGAAACGTAATAATACAAAATAACAAAATATTTCTCTTTTTAGCTTACCGGCATCATACGATTTATGCGTATAATTTTTATCTTTACGAATATATATAAAATTCTTTATTCGTACATTTTGTGATATTTTTGAAGAAAAGTCGAATATGAGGTTCTCTATTTGCGGGTAAGAATAATTCGTTGGATGACATTCTTGATGCATAATAATACTGATCTCCATTTGCTGCTACGTTAATTATGTATTCGTTACTGCTATATGAATAATGTAGTCATTAAACATTTGCAACCATTATTCATTAAAATTAAATCTTTACGGCGAGTTGATAACGATTTTGGAAAATTTTGAATATTATTCAAATAAATAGTTCGAACAGACAAATAAACGATTCCAAACTGACAGAAAGACAGATTGTAAAAATTCTCAAGGTAGTTCCAAAGATGACATTGACAATAGAGTTGTATTTAACAAAATATGTATAATTCGTATTACGTTCATATTGTGCAGTTTGTGCATGAAGGCACAATACACGTCGGCGCTTCCTGACATATTGCAACAGCGAAATTCGCTATGCTGCAATTTCAACCATGCATTCGATTTGCTGCTGTTTTGACAAGTATAAAATTTGGTATTATGTCAACCGCATCGACACTTTAATCACAACTTATTTTAGCGATACAACATTTACTTATATTGTTTGTATATAACATAAACTCCTTAGGATGACTCAATTTTAAAATATCTATCTGTAAATTGGCTATAACTAAAAAAATATTTCATACAAAGCTTAAAGTCTACTGCGTACGTACCGCTGCCTACCTAATTACCTACATCATGAAGAGAAAAAGTCACTTGTAGGTTTGTTAGAATCCTTATCTGAAACTGTTCGTCCGATATTGAAAATTAGTCCAGTCCTATAAAGCTACATCATTTCAAAAGTACATAGATTATGTCAATGTCTTATTGTTTTAAAAAGGAGTTTTTGTAGCGATTTTTTTATGCAAAAAGACGTAAAAAAATCATGCGGCCCAACAGAGTGTAGATGGTCACTTTCGCCCATGAAGACCAGCAACCCCATGAGAGTCTCTAGTGTATGCCGGCCTATTTAAAAAAAATTTCTCTTTTCTTGAAAACCTACCGATTTTTATAGCGTTTTTCAGGGAGAAACGAATTTGCTCGCCACCAAAGTATAGATAATCATAGCCGCCTATGAATACGAATACTTGGAACCCCAGAGAAGTCACCAGTGCGTTTCCGACCTCTTGGGTATAGGAATAGGATATCTGATGGAGGGCGAGTGGGCTTATGAAAGAGAGTGGGCCACCGGAACTCTCACTCACTGAATATTGCATAACAATGGAAGCTATTACTCCGTGGCTGTAATTTATAGAGAGTGTTGTACTTAACCGTTCAAGTTGGCTGAGAAAAATTGAGCAGAATAGCTACTTCATCGTTCTTAAAATATAAGCCATATTAGTTCTTTAAAATAAATTGCGAAACTATATGCATATGTAACTATTATATTGAAGACACAATCAGTTTTTGATTTAAAATTTATGGGGTACAATATACCGATTCACATAAAAACAATTGATTGTATAATGAATGAAGTTACCTGAGAGCGGAGCCGGAATCAGAATCTGGATTAACAGCGATGTTGTATCAGTTTATTCAAAAGAGACCCGTAGAAACATAAAATTAATTCGCTCTGTATCTACGCGGGAAAGGTTGTATAAAAATATTACAGACTAAAATTTTTTTGAATGGGCGCAGGAAAATATTTTACGTACACGCGGGCGGTTGCTAATGATACTGTTACGATCCACCTCTATTTGAGTTCAAGGTTTAAAAAATAAAAAAACGAAAAATTAAGTAATAGAAAAGGTCTGAACAAAGAAATAGGAACAAACAAAAAAATAAATATAATATTACCCAAACTACACTGCAACTGATGTGTCCTCTTCGAAAGTTGTTGCTTGTGTAAGTCTCGGAAAAGTGATCATGACTCTCAAGCCACTCATTCGCTTCAATTATCTCTCGTTTCCATTGGGCCTGTATTCTTTTCAAGAACATCTTTACTTCTTTCTGGAGTTGAACCTGTTTATCATGTCGGTTGGTATGCTATTGAGCCTGTTTCTTTTCTTAGCGAACCTCCTTTTTAAGCCCGCTCCTATAATAGACGTGTATGCTCATTCTACCAGTGAAACTGCATCCTGATTTCCGTGAACAGACTGTTTAAATGAATCTAATCAACAGCCGAATCCGTCGGGACTACCCGAGTTCTCGTATTAGTCGAGGCAGAACACCGAATTTTCTGAAAAGTAAATTAAAACATAAAACTGACTTGTTTTCTAGTGACATCAGCGAAGAATAAGAAAATTCTTCATAAATTCTATTGCTCAGGGTTAAAAATTGATGAGAATGCTATAACGTATACATACGATTAGAGTTATAAATTAGTCGCAGTTTATTTAACAATGAAAAAATCCTTAAAAATATGGATGATCATGAAAACACATAAGGAAGCAATTTCATTTTTTAAAGTAAAAAATACTGAAAATCTTAAGCCTCTTGTTATTAAAAAAAATACATTTTAACATTTTTTAAAATCGATTTCTTAGAATTATGAATAAATATGCGTATAAAACCGCCATTATTGAGTTATAAGGATGACTTAGAGAAAAGCTAAAAAAAATGCTATCAAAGGAATTTTGACAGGCAAACCATAAGACGACAAAACTCGAAGTGTAAATTTGCAAAAGAATTCTGAAATATTTTGAAACAGTAAATCTAACGTATTTTTTTATTAATAACCAAAGGACCTTATACTAATTTCCATATTATTAACTACAAAAAAACCAGGTATTTATAAAGCATTTTTGTTATCTTATTTTGGAAAATTACTTTTAGAAATACAGAAAAGCATATATATCAGTTTCAAAATAAAAGTCAACTGCCTGAGCCATGGAACGAGATCTAGTCTTAAAGCGCTTATAAAAACATCATTAAGAGCGATATTCTCACAGGAATATCAGATAAGCAAATGGCACAAGTTACTTGTATAAGCTCATTCTTGATATAATTTATCTTTTAAATTAAAGACATTAGAATTTCCATGTAAAATTGGTTTGATATTCACCAGAAGTCAATTTCAAGCTCAGAAATTGAAATATATGGAATGTGATTTGAAATAATCTTTTTACAAAATTTTAATATACAATATTTTTACAAAAATATGTTTAAAATGACTTCAAGAGTTAGATTAACTTAGCAATACACATTCAGTTTAATCAAAATTTTAGATAAAATTTATTTCACTCAAGCTTAACAGCGACACAATGTCCTGTCTTAACGTAGCGTATCTTTCTTAGCATATTGCATATCTTTAAGTAAATTGCATTATAGCATTTTTTCGTCATAAATATGTCTTTGAAATACTACAGAGTAGATCACTAAAATTGAAATTATTTGCCATAATCTTCACTAAAGTGTAAACTTTCACTTCGAGCTATCCTCTATAGACAGTTCTACTTTCACTTGGGTTTGGAGCAAATATAGCATCACAATTAACCACTATTGTGTTCTAGCTAATTTATTGAGTTCGTTACCGAAATCGTGAGATTCCGAGCACCTGTTGGATCACTCCACTGACTGTCTATCTGTCTATTGCAGCCCTCTTCCGCAAAGTACGTCTAATGAAAATATCCGAAGTGTATAAGACACTTCAGATAGTTCCATTAAGCGTCCTTCATTAAACTTATTAGAAGTTTCATTTATCCGTAGCGATAAATAGCGTATAAAATTTATTTTTATACAACAGAAGTCCAATAAATTTTAGTTCAGAAGTCAAATACATTGATATCAAAACATTTCATAGATTACCCATTAAATTGACCAAGTTCTGTATAATTTAATCAACAAAATTTGATAGAATATATTCATTTCAATATCACAATATACCTCATATTTTATAAAAATGTCACTTTGTTTAAAATATTATTGATTATAAGGATAATTGAGTTTTTAAATGAAATATCATTCTAATCTAGTTGTATTTTCTATGTTAAAGGTCGGTAGTTTGATACCAAATATCAAAGTAAAGAAATTGTATAAACAATTGAGATGTAGCTTGGGGTAGATGAGTCTCCACTGGCAAATAGTTGTCTCATTTTGCGGCACCAATTAACACGACGGAGCTTTTGAACTTCGATCAAATTATGAGGAGTCTACCGAGTATAAAGCTTCCTGAGCGCTAAATGCTCATGGAGGATTTTATCCACTTAACTCATACCTATGCCTAAGCTTGTCTGAATCTGTTAATAGATCACTCTTTTGTCAATCTCTATCATGATCCGCACAACACTGATGTTGTCGTCGGTCGTCGCCGCAGAAGGACGTCCCTTAAGCAGATCGTCAGTCAGATTAGTGCAACCTCTTTTAAACTCGTTACACCAGTTATAAAAGTGATAAGGGATGTAGCTTTATCATGAAAGGCCAGCTGATGTCTGTTATAACTTTCCTTTTGGTTTAAATGAAACGAAAATGATAGAAACTCATTGCATGAAAATTTTCTAGCCTTAAATTCATATTGACATCGGACAAACTATTTTCTGTGCACCGCCAAACAAACCAAAAAAAACAAATGACATAAATGCAATACATATGTGTTTTTTTTTGTTTTACAATTTCTAATCAGTTTGTACTAAAAAAATTTAATTTTACCTATTTATCTAATTTTTCGAGCAGGGATGCATCCCGAAAGCGATAGTAGGCCATACCGTGTATGTTATGTCTAAAGTAGCCAATCGGAATCGAGGTCAAAATTAATATATCTTATATACACAATAGGATGTCCGTTTAATAGCCAATTTACCAAATTGGCTATTTTCACTTGGATATCGTCAAAATTGTTTCTTTTTACCTAAAAACAATTCTTGAAAAAAGGAAAAAATTTACGACGCTGTTTAAACCTGCCTAAATAACGATACTTTTCCCGTTTAATTAACATGGGGTTTTTGCACTTTTTAGCAAATAACTTTTATTTCGTTTAATATACTCTTTAACTTACTAACAATGCTTCTATTATGATCCTTTTAGATGGAAAAATTTTCATAATCATTGATTATTGAGAGTTTAAAATAAAAAAATTACACGAAATTTAAAATAAGAATCAATTAGTAAGTAGATTAAGCAAAATAACCAGAAAAACCAATAAAAATGAATTTTAACCTCTTCAAAACTTAGGTAATAATTTTTTTACGTCAATATGAAAACGATTTTGACGATATCCAAGTGACAATAACCAACTTGGTAAACAACGGACACCCTACTATACAAGCAAAGTTACTAACACTGTTAGTTACTAAGTTAATATTAACTAGGCACACAAATTTAATTACGAACGTACAATCATAAAGTGCATTATTCATTAATAAGTCGAATATATCTTTTGATTTATTATTCACAATTGAATCTGAAAACCTTTATTAGGAAATCGTTCTCGATATAATTACTTGGCTATGAAATGGAATAAAATTAATTCAACGAATCCGTAATCCAATTTCGCCTCAGTCGTCGAGGAAAGCTCCAATATTTATTTATTAACGTTTCATTCGTCGACCGCAGAAATGTGAAAAATATTAAATTTTTCATTAGAATATCAAATATTTTAACATAATGACATATTTGTAAAGATATTATATATTGTGGAATCACATTAAGCTTGCTTGTACGAAAAGTTTTATTTGATTATTTTCTTTCGAGGAAATAAAAAGCGCTTTTATCTGTAACATCGCTATTCAGCTACACTATTCAATACTTTTCAAATTTAAAATTAACATCATAAATCATATTTTCATTATTTTAATAGTATGCAAACAAATATATGTAAAAAAGAAAATTATCGGAACTACACATCTAACTTAAGTAAAGTTCGAATTTAAAATGAAAAGGTATATGTGTTTATGTATTTAAAACTCTATTTCAATATTGCGGGTTAAATATAACTCTGAACAATTTATTCCCTTTTTTATTTTTTAAAATTAGCTGAATTGCCGTAAATGTAATTTAAAATCATGTAATCTGTTTCGAAAATTACTGAAATGTAAAAACCTCATAAAGAAGCACATTTTTAGAATATTATCTTAGATTTTCAGAACATTACATTTATCTTTACTTCTGAAAAGCCTGCAATACATTGATGACCGACCCCTCAGGGTTGCGATTCTTCATGGACTTCGGTGATCACGTACTGTCCAGTGCTCACGTGCTCGTTTATCCCTTCGAATCCCATAAAAACGTTTAGCCAAAAATAATAACGATTATAACATTCTAAATACTGACAATTTAGTACAAAAATGCGGACTTTTTTTATCACTTGACATATTTTGCGAAAGATGTATTTTTTGAGGTTTAAATTTTATTATTGTTTTGACGATCGATATTAGCTGTTTAAAATTGAATTTACACTATTCAAACCATTTCCAGCTTGGTGAAATAATATAATTCTTTGATGTACATCCGCTATACGGGAATATTTTTTGATGTGTCTTTTTGGGACACTCCAATATTAAGCATCCTATTATAAAATAAAACTGTTATTAAACATAGACTATAAAATATACTCTAACGTGTTACTCCACTATGTTATTTGATCATTTTGCTATCCTATTCACATCTAAGGGTCTCGATATACACAATTTGTGAAGTGTCTTAAGTACTTATCCACAACCAAAGCTATCAATTAACGCCTTCCAATTACAAACGCGTTAATTATCCTTTGTAATCCTACCTGAATCGATAACCGAATCACGCGTGTAGATCGTTTCAAGATCTCTATTATGATATTGCTTCGTAAAATTATTTTCGTATTTAAACGTACAATTAAAACTGTTAATATAATAGTCATACAGGAGGAGTTTAGTACTCGTTTTCCAATAAAATGTAGTAATTAGAACCTTTTTTTTCTTTTTGGGTAGAATAAATATATTAACGTAGCTAATATTGCATCTACATTAAATAAAAATTAAAGATAGCATAATATCGATGTAGAACTAAAGGGAGACGCTTCACGAAAGATGACACCCTGGGATAGGTCGTTGTACAGTATATCAAAAATTAATAATCAAGAAAATTAATAAGTTTTACTACGTAATCCTAAAACCTTGTGTCGTTTAACTACGGTCTATTATAAGAACAAAGTGATATCAATATGGCGGATAAGCGGACTAGCGTACAAACTGTCACATTGGGAAAAATGTAGGTGTACACACAAGTCGGTGAATTGTAATTTACAATTATCAATATTTGTTAAAGTTTTTTTTCACAAATTACTTTAAAATTTAATAAAACCGTGATTAAAAACCTATTATTCAATGAATAATAAAATAATCGATTAGAATAAATAAAATTATTGTATTTTACTTGTCCTTATTCTATTGTTTGTTATGTCTTGAAAAAAATAAAGTTTTATTTTCGTATTACGTACTGAGGCTTCAATCCTCGAACTAATCTCCATATATCTCCTATTCTTAAAATACAATATTTTACAACCTTTTTAGTGGATATAAAAAAAAAACATAAACATAAACTTGTAAACCCTCGCAAAAAATGAAATGGAAATCATCGAAAAATAAATAATCTTTTTCGTAGAAACAGATCTATACAGGTAAAATTCAAAAACTATGAACGTTTTGATTTCGTGTCAATTTATATATAACGTAATATATTCTTTGATTTGTTTCATAGTAATGTATGAAATATGGTATCTCATTTATTTCATTATCGCTTTAGGCATTGAGTTCTACAACGTTTACTCATACGCACAAACAACTCCATACAGACCGTTTGGCTGTTCCTAGTAGTGAAATTCGTAAATGATGGAATCAAATTTCCTTCAATAGACGACTGATACCCAACTGAAAAGAGATTAAGAGATCGAAAATATAATAAATAAAATACTCTCAAAAATAAATACGAAAATATTAATATTAAATATAAAATATAATAATATAAATACTTAACAACACAAATGATACTTATCGAAGATCATCTAACAACAAACAGTTCCAAGTATTTCTTGAATGGGAGCTTATCTTTTTTCATCTTACCTCTCCTTTGACGCTTAATTCTTTGAAGTTATTTCTGCTCAATAGCGTCATGTGCGTGTAGATAAGGCGTCTTCTAGTTAGATCATATTTCAGAAGGGAGCGCGGTCACGTCCCGAAGTTGCCCAGAACTCGTCCCGATGTTCAAGGGTCAGTCTGTATAAACTACACAACTTGGTCTCTTATTGTCGATGTGTGTACAAGTATAGATGTCCATTCCATAGAGATAACCAAAACTGTTTGTTTTTTTTTTTACGAAATAGTGTTTATAATATTTGATTTATCGGACGAACTAGTATGATTTCTGTAGACCTCCAACTATTATTTCACGCTTGAATCAGATTCTTTAAAAATTGTTAGTATAAAATCTAGAAGACTGTTGGCTTGCGTGTCTGTTTGGCTGATAGCAGTTCATGTCTTGCATTGTTGTGCTAGAAAATTTATATGTAAATACATTTTCGTTCTTTTCAGACTTCCTGTAATTATAATTCTTTAAAACATCGTAATTTCTATATTAACCAATTGCTTATTCAAAAGTCAATAAAAGAATACTCTTTCGATTTTTTCCATTTTATTGTTTCATCGAATCAACTGATTAAAATTTAGGAAGCTATCGGAAAAAAAAGACATTTGAAAATTTTTCCCTAACGACATCTGCCGATCAAATTAAGCGATTCAAAACAGTTTTTTGAGCTATTGATCTTATTAGTTTTCGGAATATATATCACAAGGTGACGCAGTGATAATTTATTAATATGACGTAGCATAGCGCTTCGCCACCCGCGCACACTACGTCACTGCAAACTAAAACAAGCGGCGCGCTAGGCTATTTATAAAGGTCGTAGGCGACGAAACAGTTTCTTTTTCGTTTTAAAATAAAAACTAGGATTAATTTCAAAAAATCTGGACGTCATTTTTTAGTGTTTGTATTCATTAATCTACGTATAAAATTTTGAGTCTTAAATCGGTCCCATTTTGCATGCAAAATTAAATCTCTGTTTTAAAAGAGGTATATTTGATATTTAATTATCTGTTATAAAAGTTACTAAATTGTGTAACTACGATTGATAAATTAAAGTCAATAACCTGAAGAATTGGGTAATCAAAGACCACTAACACAGGTTTTGTGTTTTCTGAGAAAAATTACCTTAATTAAATAAAGTGTTATACAAACAACATATTTTTTCATATACTGATATTTGCGCTGTTTCCTAGTGTCGATATTTAATATCCCAAAAGTAGATATTAGCTACGGTTTTTAAGAGTGAATAGGTATTAATTAACTTTAAACAAAAAAACAAAATTAGAAAAATTTATAAAAATTTTCTTCAAAACCCTATTTGAACAATTAGTTATTTTTGTAGTCGGTTCCATATAAAAATTAATTAGAAGAAGGAGATATCCTTTTGACTCGATATCTAACATTTCATATTCATTTTTCTAAGTTATATTTTCTTTTGTCTTGTTTCAGTTGGAACCTACTCCGGGAAACAATAATTATTTAACATGATTTTTGTAGTCGGTACTATCTAATTTTCATAAACATTAATTTGATTAATATTTTTTAGTTATAGAGTAATTATAACTTTATGATTCATTTAGCTATCTTGCAATTGAATAAGCCATAGCTAATATAGTTGACCAGGCGTGTTCTTTACTTTTGTACAGAGAAAATGGAAAAGCGGTTCCGATCTCGAATTTATGGCGCTGATAATATTTCCAAGGTATTTGTATTTTTAGTTGACGTGCAATTACCAAGTCAGCTTCATAAAAAGTATACATATAGATTAGTCAAATTTTTTTATAATGTAAAAGTTTTACATATATGCCGACCACATTCGCAATCATTACCACATTAAATTAATTCATCCTACTTCTATAATTATCGCTATAGAAACCTTAGCTTAGCTTATTACATTAGAATTATGTAAATGTCTAAGTAGATTAATAAGTAATTATATTAATTTGTGTACGCTAGGTTTTACTGGTAGCCATTGAAGACTAGTGTTTGTCCACAAATCACAGTATTAATTTACATCTTCTAAACATTAATGAGTGGTGTGGCTTTGGCAATCATCATCTCATGCTGCTCTCAATTATAAAAATATGAATACAAAAAGAGCTCAAAAGCACCATAAGTGCCCATAAAATTTGAGAGTATCCTACGATTTTTCTGGGATTTCGTAATCAGTCCTGACTTATTGGTGACTGACGGACCACTTCGAGAATATGTCCTTTCGAACAATAAAATTTATTTCTCCATCGGTCCACAATTGACGAAGTTATCGCTGAACATACACAAAAAAAATCATCTGTAAACCGGTTGACCTTAATTTGTTCTGCGGCATTCAACGCAGATCCCTAAGCAAAGAAAGGTGACCGAAGAAACTTGAAGAGCCTTAGAAATTATTTTGGAAATATTTTTTTGTAAATTTTTTGTTAACGATATCTTTTGAACAAATGCTCAAAATTTGATACAGTTCGTAACGACCTAATTTGCTTTCTAAGCAGAAGAGCTAGTTAACTTTTGGAACTCATCGGTAGACGATTATCATAAAATAAAAAATATTAAAAAAAACCTTTCTTGATATTTATTTTTCAATACGTACACACACGCACGCACATACACAAACACACACAGAGAGAGAGAGAGAGAGACATACACACAGAGAGACACACAACTCGCACGCACACACGCGCGCATATCACTCAGAAAATGGTCAAAATAGTTTCCTAGAACTTTAAAAACGTCGAGATATGGTGTTGTAATTTATGTAAACGTATGTAAAACTCGACTGTAAAACTTTAAACAAGGTGAAAATAGTAATTTTCCAATTTTCATAGCGCAAAATTAAAATATATATGGATAAACTTAGCACCTCCTCCTTTTGTAGTCAGTTAAAAATTGTTTCTTTCTTAGTTTACGCAATGGCTAACATAAATGAATACGATATTCACAAAGTAAAAAAAACAATCCAATTACAACATATCTAAAAGCATAGTAGATTTGAACATCGAAATAAAATTTTAATCAAATGGGCTCACTCGAATATAACGGTATCATACATATTTCATCGACATACATATTCAGTTCCATTTGAAAACATAGAGTTTAATATGCATTAATATAATACTAGGTACCGTTCACGGCTCCGCCTGTATAGATATTTTATATATTTCCCTCGTTCGTTTGCCTTTTATTCATTATACCTAAACAAAGCCAATCGAGCTTTGTGCAGGCACACGGGCACGCAACCCTGGAGTCCTCGAGTAGCTGTCTGTTCTATTTGCTATTTTCACAAATGGCAGTATCTTTTTACCCTATCCATTTCACCTCAAAACCTCAATATCTCTTCGAACTCCAATCCTACCTACTCCCTCTAAGATTTACAAAATTCAATGTTCGTTGAAATTAAAAAAATGTTGCCCCAGAATAGTACTGGAATTGCGTTAGGATTTCGCCCCTGACATGTCCCGGGTAGTTCCATTATATCTGAAGTGGACAAATTTCCGTACCAAAGAATCGGGAGCTCTAGGTTGGAATGTGGCGACGAGGTCACCCGTCACGTCTAGTACCTTGGAGTGGTGAATGGTAGACTAGAGAAGTCAGCTTCGGCACTCCGAATGTGTGTGAAAGTATGGATAATAAAATTGATGATGTCTGCGAACTGATGAAAGGCAGGCGACAGGATATTCTATGCGTTAGTAAATTTAAAAGGAAAGGTAGTGTTGGCCCCATCAAACACGGATGCTTCGAGACTTTTTGATTTGGCGTTAAGCAGAGCCAACGAGATCAACTCTTCATCCTATCAATAAGTTAATCTGAATGTATAAATGGTTACGAATGTATGAATACAAGGCTTCTCTAGTTCCGAGTTAAATCGGACTGACACGGGTTTTTATTTTAGGCGTATATACTCCAGATGTATTCAAACAGCTCGGGGAAAGGGAGGAGTTTTGGATTAATGTAAGGGACATTTGAGATAAATATTAGTGAAATGTGCGAGAAACGAAAGGATTGAATGTTAAGTGATTTTAATCTCATATCCATACAGCGGAATGGATATGAGAAATTTAGTTATCATCGATACTAACAGAAAATGGTGTAATGATACAGGGCTTGTATATTGTGTTCAGCCCTTAGCCTTTAATTTCTTTACAATTGATGTCGTCACATAAACAAACACATAATATTTTTATGGCTTAAATTATTATTTTTACACCTCTATAAAGATAATAATTGATATTATAAAATTATATATGAACAGTTACTATTCAGTACTGGTTCATATAGTACTTAAATAGTTTTATTATATGAAGGGATATTTATTTATCAATCATCTAGTTTAAAATATGGCTTCATAATAGCATGCAAATTGTTTCGTAAAATATGTATTTCTGAAATAAAAAATAAATCAAAATCGATCATTTTCTCGGTTAGTCATTGTATAACTTCATGTGAATTTGTTTCTTTTATAACATAGTCGAAGGACAAATTAGGAGATGAGCCATTACAGAGAACATAATAAACGCAGAGCGTGGACACTAGCAAACTTAGAGAAGTAACCGGTACTTTTCTGGCCTCTTGGGAGGGAATAGGATATCTAGTAAATTGGAGAGAGATCGGGTTGATTGAAGGGGGAGAATGGGAGCGGGTCACTGGAACTCTCAAGCACTGGATGGAATGCAACAGCGGAAACTGCAATTCACGTCCGTTTTTTGTATGGTTTTTATAAGTCGAGCTGGCCTATTTCTTATTTATATTGTACTTTGAGAATAGATTTATTAAATTACCTAGTAATAATACTATAAATGTTTTGAAAACCTTATGAACATATACAAAATTGAGATAAAAAAAAAGGCGATTTTTGCTGAAGATATATCTATTTACAGCTGCCGAAGTTAACATGTTGCATATGTTTATTGTAATTCATTTAAATATTACAAGCTGTACATATTAAAGTCAAAGCGAAGTACTTTTCTATGATAATGTTTCAGAAAGAACTTGCAGATGGTGTAAGTATTGGACTACAACAAAATACAAATCTATTTATACGTGGTGACAAGGTCTCTTTGTTCCTTCATCGGAGTTCAGTACATAAACGTGATGATTCGTCACATAGAGGAATATGTGTTTAGTCAGTGTTTCAACTCCGTACGAGTTCCACGCGTAGTTAAGTGCACCTATCTAATAATAAAAAATATATAATAGCGAACATAAACTATATATAGTTTTATTTAACAAAGCCCCCCATAAACTTATAGTAAGATTATAAAAAAATAACATTTAAGAAATTAGGTCGGTAGGATAAGTAGACATATATGAATATTTATAATTATATATAGTTTCATGTGTAGATGTTTTGTAGTTTTTTCAATAAATTATAATACTAACTGTTATTTTAATCTACGCAGAGACTAATAACGCTCATTATATCAACATCGAATTATATCAAAACAGTTTTCAATGAACTTAATATACACTCTTTATCATTATTCACCAAACATCCCCAAAACGATACCATATCCTCAGTCGTAGACCTGCAGTGTTTTATTCTTGGCGGTGTATTTGTACGACCTCAAAAAAAAGAATTCTAAGCCGAAATAGCGGAGAGCGAGCAAAAGCGCGACGGGAACACGGCCGTGTATGGCGTAATTAAGGTCTCATCAAAAGAGGCGCAGCGCTTTCATACGCCCTCACGCCATTCACGGGCAGCAATGGCCGCAATTATGCTTGAATACGGCGGCCACCGTTTGTATGTGGACGACAGTGGGCTGTGATTATGCTTTGAATAACGTATAAATGGATGAGAATATAATATGTGATTGATTATGTGAGATATTGTGTGAGATAATAGCGTGTTATTAGTATTATATCGTTATTATTGTAATATTTTATATATTATTTGTATATATTTGTAATATATATATATTTACCTATATATAAAGGTGATTAATTCAATTTTGGCCTAGTATACCTTCGAGCAAATGGAGTTATCCGAAAATGACATAGGGACCATTTTTAGCTTGTTAATACTCTACAAAAAAATTAACAATTTTTATATGACATTTTAGCTAGTTATTAGCCTCAAAAGGAGCAATAGTTTTTTCCATACATTTTTAATGGAAAATCAAAAAGTTTGATACAGAACATTTTAATTTTAATGCTAAGTACTCGTGTTTTAATAGGCTAGTTTTATACGCATTGACTGCCTGATTGGCGCAGTTGGTCATGACCGAACTTGCTGCGCTGGTGGCGTGGGTTCGATTCCCACATAAGGCAAATTATTTTTTTTAATTTAAAAATTAATTTATTTTGTTAAAAATTGATATTTGTTTTGAGACTGGATGTTTTTTGTATTGTGTGTATATATTTACAAAAAGAAAGTATATATATATTACATCAACTATCCGGTACTCACAGTACAAAGCGTCATTGCTTAGTTTAGGACTAAATAGCTGTATATATATTATGTTATTATATATTTTATGCGTAAGCAAAACTATTAAGCCTGTTTATCAAAGATATTTTTTCATTTTATCTATATGTGTGCAGAACGATTTTTCTTTGTCCGAGCCTTAATTCAAAACTACTGAACATATCTCTGTGGGACTTTGACCATCCGGCGTACAATCGATTGAGGATGTTTTTACTTGTTAATTGTCATATTATTATATTATTTGTGTGAAAACATGTCTGTTTGCGTGTACATCTTTCAATCGTACGCTAAACGTCTCTTCAGATTGCAATTAAATTTTCCATAGTGTACATATACAAATAGGATACCTGTCATGTAAAATGTAAAAACAACATGTTTATTTTAGATATTAATGCCCAAAGGAGGTCCAAGATCGACATAGGGACTGATACTGGAATTCGTAGCGGGATTGGGACCAAAATCAACGTTGGAACCAAAATTGACATCAAGAATAGAATCGTGATTGGGGTAAGAATTTACAGCGAGGTCGGCCGATATAAAAGGCGAAGGAATTAATTTTATGTTCACGCCAGCGGAACAGCAGCCATATTTGAGTTATTTATAAAAAAAAATGATTGCTTAATTTTAATTTACGCTCAACTTTGCGGGCGGGTATGAGCAAGTTAATATTGTAATGTTAAAAGGTAATATTAAGCCATTAGGTACTTTATTAAGATAACGTATATTGAAAGAAATGTAAATATGAAATGAAGTAATTAAAAACGTTTCCTACCATATTCATTAAATACGTCGTCCTCTATTTAATACGTGAGGTGCACTATAAGTTTCTGGAACTGGCCACTGACATAAACGATATTTAAAAAGTAATCACTAAATTTGAAGATGGAACTCTTTGGCTGTAGAATACAGTTTGTGTCATGTAACTTTTGATTGTTTTTACATAGTGGCGTTATTTTAAAATCATTCATCATCATCACTATGGATTTAAAACGTGACAATTTCTGTACTATGACTTTTTAAGACTTTAAGTGACTTTTGACTGCTCAGCAGAACTTTGTTCGACTTTTAACTGCTTTTGGCGATGAAACACCATGCAAAACGATTATTTATGACCGGTTTGCAGAATATAAGCGCGGTCATATCAATTTCAGTGACGAATTTCAAGACGATCGCTCGTCCCCCTCTGTGAACAACAAAAACATCAATTCTGAGTGCCGTATAATTGAAATACACAGACATGTGACCTACCATGTTATTAACACATTTTTAAGCATAGGCATGAGTCAAATAAAATCGATCCTACACTAACAATTGGTTATGAAAAAGTTGTGCTCGCGGTAGGTCCTACACAATTTGACTGAGGCTCTAGAAACGGACCGCGTCACTTGTGCAACTGCATGCTTACCAGATTCATGGAAGGAACTTCAAATTTGGTGTGGATTAAAGTAACAGGTGACGAACCATGGATTTATTGCTACAACCTCAAAAAAATAGGCAATCGACCTTTTGGGTCTATCGAGATGAGCCGAAACCAACTAAAGTGGCGTGCGAGCGAAGTACCTTTAAGCGGACCATTGCTTCTTTTTTTAATAAAACTGGACACGTGTCTACTGTAGCTTTGGGAAATAGTCGTACTGTGAATAGCGTTTGGTACACGACTATTTGTTTGCCGGAAGTTATTGACGAACTCCGCAAAAATAACCGTAAACGTCGTTTCATCTTGCACCATGACAATGCCAATTCTCATATTGATAAATAAATTTTGAAGGAGAAAAACATAAAATTTATGAGCGATCTTGCATAGAGTTCCGACCTGGCATTTTGTGACTTTTTTTATTCTCAAAAATTAAGAATCAACTACGCAGTTAACGATTTTAATCACCTATTGAAAAGTATAAAAAAAAGGTTTTGAGCTCAACAGGAAGATGTGGCATAAATTTTCTCAAAACTAGTTTATTCGTATGAAAAAGTCCATTTATGCTGACGGAAAATATTCCGAAAAACAATAAATTCATGTTTGACCATTGCAAGTAATTTTTTCTCATTCATTCCAGAAATTTTCTGTGCGCCCTACATATAATGGGGTTAGTAAGTAATTGGGTGACGAGTCGATTGGAACATTACGAAAAATAATTATTTGAAATATAAAGAAAAATAGCTAAAGGTAACATTAGAAGGTGAAATTAAAGGGCGGACTTCAATGTAAGCTACATTAGAAAATTATTTTATTGGCTACGTTTGTTTCTTGATCAATAGAGTTAAAGTGAAAAATAAAATAGTCTTCAAAATCCCAGTGATCGCTATTATTAGCAGTCTCATATATAAGTTTGACAAAAGTTTGTCAAGCCTACAAAATCAGCATATGGAAGTTTATACCATAAGATTTCTGATTCCGTGAAGTTTATACCATAAAATTCTAAAAGTTCCATGTGTAAAAAATGAGGCTTATAAGGAACAATTAGTTAGTATATATGTACTATTTATGGAGTATTAAGTGCCATTTCAGAGTAACTGAACACTTTTGCTAGACGTAAGCGACGTTTTTGGATGGAAATGAAGTTTAGAAGAACATGCAGTCGGTTTACTCGGTTTCAGCGCTTATATTTAGAATTACAAATGTTTAGAATACAGAAATATTCAAATTTAAAGTGGTTAGAATTCAAAACCGGATAATTCAAATTTATCAATAATCACCTTTTTAATATCTAGTTGTGCCGCAACTCCGATAGAATGTATTCTTTCATTTATTATATTGAGTAGTTTCTCTTTCAATCATATTAATTGATAAATGTTTCACTAATGATGACTAGATGTGCCCACGGCATATCTAGTTATTGTCTTTTTTATATAATTATTTTTGCTTTTTTTTTTTTGTCAAATAACCATTTTCATAACAACTACCTGCAGTCGTGACCACCCGGGTGAACATAGATGAATAACTTTATTTTTTCTAAAAGCGATATCTCGTTCAGTCCTGGTCTGACTCAGTTTGTACCGTTAAATTCTAATAAGAATTATTGATTATTAGTTTAGTCATAATATCAACTACAAAACGGAACAAAAATCTTCTAATTCAATGGCGAGCAAATGGTTACACTCATACATAATTTTCATACAACTTATAAAACATTTATGACGTCAATTTTCACCTACCAGAAATTTTATTTGCTCACAAGTTGAAAAGAATTCCAACCAAAACGAAATTCTAAAAAGTGTTTAAACATGTATAACTTTAAAAGACATATCATAACAGACAGCTGAAAAAAACCCTTCAACTGCCTCGAAGTATGTAAGTAAGAGCATAAACAATAGTATATCCTTCTTATACCAAAAACGACAGGTGAAAAAGTTTAAGTATTGAAAACACCGGGGAACGCGCGACGTGCGCGTGTGCCGGACGTTGTTCAGCGACGGCGAGACTTTATCATACATAATAAATTTTTGCCTAACAAGTCGAATTCTCGTTCTTTAATTCCCATGGTCATAACTAATATATTACTTACCACGGGAGGAAAGTGTGACTTTCTGACCTTAGCAGTATTTTCAGGCGAGCCGAAGGCGACATAGAAAATACTACGTGTTGAAATGTAATATTTTTCTTCCGTGGTAAGTACACTTTTTCACATCAGGATAAAAAGTTCTCATATGGAGAGAAAACTACTAAATTTTGTCCGATCTCACATCTTGATGAAAAGTTCGCTTTTAGTCCCCGATATCATTCCCGCTCGTGTTTATATCCGATTTTCCTCTCGATTATGTCACAATTTTGGCTGCTTGCGCGAGAGAGAATATTTTGCGCAAAGCGAACTTTTCATTAGGATGTAGACCGGGAAAGAACGTAGCACTCATCTTCTCGATAATGGGGACGAAAAATGAACTGTTGATCGAAGTGTGAAAAAAACAATCGATAAATAATGTATTTTTATTATCCTTAGCAAAAAAAAATCAAAATTTATTGAAATCTCATAGGAATAAAATAGTTTAGTTAGTGCTTCATACAAATCTTTCAATTTATCTTTAATTTCGGTAATCAAAACAATTTATTACGAATGATAGGTATCTTTGGAAAATAATTTTTTTTCCATTTCACATCCCATTACAAAGTACGCGTATTTTTAAGAAATACTGTCTACAATTTTATTGCTATACCAAATGTTTTGAAAAGTCCCCATGCTATGTTATTTCTAGTAAGCAATTTCCATTATGCATATTTTATCTTTACGTTTTCTATTAAAGAAAATATTAATCTGTATTTATATTAATAATATTTTAATCTGTATTTAAAAAAAAAGCATTTGTGCAGTTCTGAAAGCGAATCCCTGCGTCGTTAGCGGATGTATCAACCTGGTGACTATCGCTGCTCAATATCATCCCAAGATAATCTAGCAGTGTTGCAAGTATAAATTCATATGGATGTCTTATCCAATACCATTTACAACACCAAGTGCATAATTTTCAACTAAATCATTATTACCTGATGTTGTGATCAAAGGCAGGTGATTACTTTGTTAGAAAGAAGTTCGTTTATCATCGAGTAGGTACTCGATGATTGGTAGGCACCAATCTTCGTCGAATCATTGAAGTTAACCCGGTGAACAAGCACGTGCTGCGTATTGGCGAAACCGAATATATCGGTGCCTAATAATGTGTGGTGTTCTGAAAAGTTCAGTGCTGAAACCACACCTGTGCAGTGAAATCTAGAGCTGAAGAATTCGCTAGTCTTTGCGAAGTCACAGCATAAAGCAACGAAAACGAGACTAGTTAATTTTCGCCTGTAGAACTCCTACATGACGCGGTCTGCTCTTCTCAGGCGCCAGTTGTCCATGATTGTTTGAAACAAAAATTATATTTACTATGAAATACAGAACCACGATTAAAAGCAAATGATCTTGACTGGTCTATGTGATTACCTTCACTATCCGATTCATATAAATAGATTTCGTTTCATCTACGTATAATAAACTGTCTTTTGTATTGAATCGTTGACTGTAATTGTCTCTAACACTTCTTGTATAGACATAAGATTTATAAGTTTTTTAGAATACACATGATTTTTAACGATTCACTTACAATTGCTTGCATCATTTAAAATCGATTTTCTATCTTTTCAAATTGTTTTTGATCTATTTTTAACATAATGTGATGAAAATTTATTTATATGTTTTGAATATTTTTTGAAAATTAACAGTGGTTAATAAAGAAATAGAATTTTAGTGTCAATAATTTATGACTGATACTAAAAATATGTAATTTTTGTACATATATAAATATAGATACATTATGCAAAACACTCGGGGACTGCCGCAGTAAAGCTATTGCATAGCATTTTTCATCAACTTGCATTTATAATTATTTATTTATTTATGCAGTATTTTTTTATATTAATTCAAGTTTTTCATAACTTTCTTCATTAATAAATGCACTTTGTTTATTCATATTTAAAACACTTTATACACAAATTTTACGCGTATAGCTATTCATCAGCAACTGCTATTCACTGTTGTACATAGGTACACTTATGTATACATATATACCTACATATATACTTAAGGGGCACATGCGGTGAGGATGGCATTATAAAGATATGATAGATACCTATACACCTATATACTTTCGCACAAACAACTGCTGACGTATTCGTCCGATTTCGGAGCAGCTCGTCTCGATCCGTGCGAGCTTCGTACAGTCGTATCATATACATACACGTTAAGCGAACGCTCGGCCGAGCTACATGGTAGACGGAGTGGGGGGTGTTAGGTTTTATTTTCGTTACGGAATTTTTGATTGGTCTCCGCGCTCAAAGCCCGCGATAAAAGCTATGCAATAGCTTAATAATACTAAACGTGTAATGAAGGGTGAAACAAAATTATATTTGGTTACAAAATAACGAAACTTAAAGTTTTAAAAGATTTTTATTGTTTCTGTCAGTGTACTGTAATAGCCTACCTTTCAAACAACCTTCACCATTAATTTTACAACGAATTAAAAGTAACTGTATTTTAAAATCTCAATTGAACCAATGAAAAATATCTTTTTTGTAGTTCTATAGTGAAAAACACAAACTTGAACTTCCCTCAGTCACAGACGAACGACTCGAATTTTGTAATCGCCGTACAATGCCGACGGAAAAAAGTCGCATGAAAGTCTCTCTTTCATCGGGCATTGTGTAATCGCGGACTCATCAGCGCACGCTTTCATACGAGTCCGTATTCACCTTGTGTGATGCGAGCAATTATGTTTTGTATCGCGGCGGGTCGCTCCGCTCACAAAGGCTCGATTAAATTGCCGAGGCCCCAGCCGTCGTAGGTCTGTGGTGAATAACGTGTTGTGTGTATAGAAAAAAAGTCATTTCGACGATATCGTAATGTCATTATTAAATTCTATAGAATGCTGTTTGCTGCGATAAAGGAGAGTTTTATAGCTGAACGCGATCATCTATTCGTCCGAACGAATTGTTGGAATCGCAATAACGTTTTATGAAAATGCAGCTACTTTATGCTATATTCGAGATAGGAAAATGAACCGGGATAAACGTCACGCTATCTGGTTGCGTTACGGCACCCCATTTTGTCACTACGTTACGCTCTGTATCTCAGTATAGTTATAGTATATTACATAGAATGAGTTCAAAAATCATATGCCATCGCTCGCTTTGTTACTGCGCAGTATTTTATACGACAAAGAAATCCGTGATCATTCATATTATATCATTAAATTAAAATGTTATTCATAAATTGAAATAGTGTAGTTTTGATACATGTACTATAACAACATTTTAAAAGAATTGTATATTTCATACGTGACCTCCATCATTCAATCTGTCCTCTTTTATTCGAATGTTCCTCTTTGACTTTCTTATGTATTCCTCCTAATGAGGCCCGATGTTTGTGAATTTCACTTTTGTCTCGTATCCTTTCTTGCGGACGATCGTCTATCCGATTTTCAACTTTACGCGACAAACGATGTCTCAGAAATAACATTTGATAGAGTATAATACCCGTTTAAATATCTACGCCCTCGTCCGTATCTCGCTATAAAAGATTTGATATCAAACTCTAAAAAGAAACCTGATAATGTATATAGTGTTCCAAAACTAAGGTAATTATATTGTTTTTTAGTGTATTGGAACGAATTGTTTATTGCATCGTCAACGAGAGACAACATTCTGTCTGCATGCACTGAGAGCATGACTGCATGTCACATGGGGAGGTTGGGAACACATCTGTAGGTTATTTTTAACACTCCATACACCCTGGTGCACATGGATGTGACTATCTGCATTTTCCTGAGGACAAAAACACGGAACCCTTATAATTTCGTTCTGTTCATCCGTCTGTCGTAGGCATTTTATTCAAAACCACTTGACGTATATTGATGAAATTTATAGTGTAAGTGCCTTGTATAAGCCGATACTTAATTTGGTGGTTAAATAACAAAATAAAATATTTTTAGAGGGGCGCTACTTCTAAGAGAAGAAAAAAATGTTTTTAAGCAAACATCCACGTGTGGCACATATTTTGACAGTTCTGTTAAAAACATTTTAACACGTTTAAGCAATTTTTCTGATTACGCAAATTATTTCGAAAATAATCGCTCCAAAAGGTGGAGAAATTTTGTCGCCCCCCTTCCCTTTATTTTCTAAGCCGTACGTCCAAAAATCTGAAAAAAATAACGGAGATGACGCCGAATAAATACTTTCAAGAAAAATTATTTTGAAAATGATCGAATATACTGTTTCTGAGTTATTGCCGAAAAATTGCGCTTTTCAACAAAAGTATGTAAGTGCCATGAAGATATGTTCTTTTGCTGATTTACTTTAGTTTATACGAGCTTAATAGTAATATTCACCATACCTACTTGTTTTTCTAGTTATAAGCGACTAAAGTGCTTATGACTGGTATGTGCGGGAAAAATGGAAAAGTGTAATAACCTACTTTTTTCATCTGTAGTGTATTTCTTTGTAATAATGGCTTTGGAACCCTATAATGAGCATGTTCCGACATGCTCTTGGCCAATTTTTTTGCAGTAATCTACTGCTTAACTCAGGACACAGTTAGACAGGTTACCTTACATTACTATATAAACAGAGAGCAAATTCCAAATTTTTCCTCTTTCTAATATGAAATGCCCACAGAATAGATTTGGGCAAATGGTACCTACCCATCGTTAATTTTTTGCATAGTGTGAGCGTCACAGAAAAAAGTGTCCGACTTTCAATCACTTTTTTATATCTTCAGTCAATAAAAGATCATGAGAAGGAAGAAATCTAGCTACAAACAATACGGCTTTGAAAAACACCCTGTGACATTACGTCTAAGATTTTTATCACAATGAGAGATAACGTTGAATCGAAGGACAGCTTTCATATATTTTTAAAATGTTGTGTAGTTTCATAACCACCATACGAACGAAGTCGCGGGCAACATCTAGTTTGCAATATAAGGAAAACAATTAAATGTTTATTTGATTGCTCTATTTGCCAACGAAAGTGGTTGGGGAGAGGCATAAGGATTGAAAGGACAAAGAAGAAAAGAAAGAGAAATGGCGGAAAGGAGAAAGAGATATAGAATGAGAGGTTGAGAGGAAGTAAAGATTATAACGAGAGAGAATTAGACAAAAAAGGAGATATCGGACATAGATTCTAGACCGGGATTGACGATGGTATCAAAATGAGGTTTGCGGCGGAAGTCTTAATAAAAATGAAACATCTCAAATCAATCAAGAATTTCTGACAAGCGAAGCCGCGAGCAAAAGCTCTATGTATGTGTGAGGGCGTTCGTGCATGCGTACATGCATGCTTGTATATGTGTGAAATTTATATCATAAAATTAAAGAAACAGATGTTAATTCTATAGTTTTACACAAAGGGTCTCAAAATTATTATCCTAGCACTAAATGTAGCGAGTGTTCATTAAAGATTTATGAAAAAATTTCGGTATTATATTTAAATGCAACTTATTCTTCAAAGTGGTGTCTTCTACCGGAAATCATTTGCATAAACCAGACAACGTTATATCTTAACCCCCTCATTCCTTTATTTTTACAAATTGCCTGTGCATTCGCTGAATATTCATTGAGTTAACTAAGTCACAATTCTAATGTTTTTCATCAAATTTTTCTACATATATTTCTCTTTAAGTTCGTGGGTCGTCATATAAAACCGATGTTGTGTTAGTTCTTAAAAGTATATTTTGGTGTAACATAAGTATGTCTATGCCTTTTGATAACGTATAATATTGTAATTTATAGTGTTATGATAATTTGTTTATTCATTAATTTTAATAATCTTATATATATATATATACTGCTCATTAGTGCATAGTGGCTTCAATTTTAATAATTATTCGAACTGAAGCCACTGTGACGCGTCTTTATTGTTTCAAACATCAAAAATGAGGGAAATCATAACATTGAAAAAATTCTCGGTATACAATGACAATAAGGGTGACATTATTCTCTCATGTGGTTATGTTTTTGATAAACAAATCACATTCTGATGTCAAAATATTGACAAAATATTGATTTGTTTTTTTATATACTACAATAACTTGTAGGTGTATATTTATATGTTTTTAAACTTGTTTATTTCTGTAGAATTTTAATCCTACTTTCACAGAATAAATTACGTTTATTTTCTCTAAAATAACTAGAGTTAGAGCTAAAGAAATATATTACATTTCCAAAAGCTATCATAAATGGCTTTCAACTTTTGCAGTTTTGCTTGACCATAAGTAATTACATAATTAAACAATTACCAACAACGATCCGTTAACTAACAACTATATTCATCATCGTCTGATTTGAGTCATCGAGATACAGCAATATTCAAATTTATAGGTATCTATATATCTATTTATTTTGTTAGGTTGCTCGAAGAAAAGCGTACCAAATTAACTACAAAAAAATTTACAATCAGCTATGCAAAGTAAAGATCGTTTGTCGTGTTTTGTCTTATTTCTATTGAATTTTCCGCTAAAAAAACTGAAAATTTTCGAAAAGTTTTAAAAAACATTCCCTTTCGTCTCACTTTTCGAAAACCAAAGTTTTATTTGATATTATGAATTCCAAGGAGTGTTTTTGAACAGTTTTTAGGGTAATGTCATGTGTGGCTATCTGCGTGTATGCCTGTATTTCAAGTTTAATTTTTCAACTTCCTCATATAGATTTGTATTTAATAGTAGGTATGTATGTGATATTGAATTATATTTAGTAGTTTATTTATAACAAATGTTCAATTCACACAAGAACTATTTGTTTCATATTGTCCAGTAATCGTCAATGGACATTTCCGATTCGGCATCCAGTTCGATTAGATTCGATTTCTGGTTCGGCATCTGTGGCTACCGTATACCTCCCGCATGTTTCAGATCAACCAGCCAAAATGAGACTTGACTAGTGAAGTCTTCTCTTCTCTCTGACACCCTATCTGACGCAGTTTCGGTGTGATCCTTGTAGGAAAAGTTGTTTGGGGAGTTTTAACTGCTCTGGGATCCAATTTCCTGTATATTAGAATTCTGAAATTCCATTACAAATACAATGATTTGCCACTGGCAACGATTTTCTTTGACGAAGTGAAACATTTGTGTGTAATTGCTTATGGAATAATATATTATATATAAGAATCATAGTATAGAAACTATTCATGAATGCCCACAACTAAATACATGGTGATATTAAACTTTTCACTTTTTTATTCAATCTGAGTAACATTACTAAACTGCTGGTACAATATAATGACCAAACATTGTGTTGCATTGAATAATTTCAACAGTCTTCATGTTAATCGTGATTAAGACAGGCAGAAGTGTAGTAAAATTGAAATTACTGACTAAGCTCACAGAATTAATAGTTGGAAATAGCGATGGGCAAGATCGATTCTCTTGCATCACAGATAAATGTTCGGGGAAGAAACTTTTATCCTGCAAGCCAGAACTGAACATTGCAGCGTGGAACTGCCTGATAATTATCAGGCAGTTCCAGTCTTTCCCAATCTAGCTCACAATCCTCATTAAATTATAATTTAATGAGGATTGTGAGCTATCTAAGTGTAGGCTTATATCAGTAATGGGTGTCCAATAACTACACTCAGTTTTTTGCGTATGCATGTAAACACAGAGCAATCTCTTTGTCTTAACGGCGTTGGTTTTAAATAACATTTCGACTGATATTATCGCGTAGGCAAATAGATCATATAAATTATTTGTGTACACATATCTCATAGGCACATAGACCATATAAATTATTTATGTATACATATCTTATTGGCAAATAGAACATATATAATTATTGGTATACACATGCACAAAGCCATAAATTAAATAAGGCTTAGTGTGGAAAAGTAATACGTTACTTATACTAAATCACCTTAGGGCCTCGTTCGACATGTAGATAGTATCACGTATTGCTTAGGATTCCTTGGGTTTCTATATCTGATTATTGGTTTCGTTTATGTGCATTGGGATCTTTATTCGCATAGTGTGCTGAAATATTATATTTAGAGAAGATTTCATTTGAAAGCGAATAAATATAACTAAAAAAAAAATAATACTATAACAATAAAAGTATAATAAAATAATATAATAACAACAAAATTTTAATAACAATAATATAATAACAGGAAAAATTTAAATAAACTCAGATATTCCATTATCATAATAATATATTATTGTACATTTATCGTTAAACACAGAATGACTGCAAAAAAATAAATTTATTAAACGTGTTGATGAAATTCACATTCCAAGATTTAACATCGACTTACACTTAAGTCGCGTCGTTATGTAACTTATATTTCTTGCTTCAAACTCGCATGATTACTTAGTGTAAAAGCTTTTATTATTTACAATGCAAATAATTGTTGTTAACGTTTAATCACCACCTCCTCGCGCTGGGGTTATTAAATTTGGCTTTTATTATACTATTAGCCCTAAAAGGGCCCGTTCATGTTACAAGTACATCAACGCAATTATATTTCCCGATTGGCCGCGTGGCGCCTTAATGGCGGTAATTTTTGTCGAAGGAAAGAACGAAAAATAAATGGTAGCCAGTGCCAGTCGCCGACGCCCACACGTTTTCGTGAATTGTCGTGATTATCGTGCCGTGCCGTCTTATTTTTGCTAATGTATATAGCTTGTTAGCCGATCGAAATGACCGATTGGAGTGAACTCGACCACCCGCCGTCAGTATAACCGACAAGATTTACTTGGTGCTTATAATCTAGATATTGATTATCTTAGTTCGGCATACTCGTCAGCAAATTATAACCTAATTCATTGGCTGTTAATCTATAGAAAACTTTATTTTACTACGAACAATTCTGTTAATTAAAGTAACAACGTGAACTCGTTATTCTAAACGGTAAATGATACCATTTGCTTTGGTAACCAAACAAAAATCTACTATAAGTGAAGCTTACGATACGTTTAAAATCTGTTATTTAACATAATATAACCACTAAGCGGCGATTCCATTCCTTCTCAGCGCTTAACCTCAGGCGGTCACAGTCCTTAAAATAAAAGCCAATGGTTAATCAATGAAAAACACTAATATTGATAGAGCTTTTCCAGTGGCCGACAACGATATGATACCCGCCACCTGCAAGCCATTAGTCGGGTGATAAAAGTTCGAATTTGTAAAACGAAATTTTCATTGATCAGCTAAGTGTCGGATCATTTACTATCGAATTTCTCGTAGTTTGCCCTCTCAGTAAAACGGCACATAAGTATATAGCATAGCTACGTAAGCTGTAGCAGTCAAAGTGCAAATGAGGTAAAGCGAATGAATATGATGTCAATCACTCACGAGTACCTGCGTAGTACTTCATTTTCCGTCATGGTGTTTAGGATGACATTGTAATACAACAAAATACAAAAAAGGGCTAAATATTTAAATTTTAGCATCGGATCGATTCTACGTTTAAAAAGCAGAATGATTATGGTTTATTATTCAAGTAGTTGTTAGATGTGTTAATGCTTTTTTTCAATCGAAAGGCAAATACACAATAACAAATCAATACCAAAGAGGCAATTCGGTCCGGAACCTCGGAGGCCGGAGACCGAACTCAAAGGAAGAGATCCTCTTTCAAGGTTCATCGGATTCAAATCCTGTGACTGTGTCGTTTAACACTTCAATGCCGCCAGTATGATAAGGAATTTTGTGCCAGACCAGACCTGAGGCAGCGTATTGATCGTTCATGTTTCATTTTCAGGCGGCATCAGTAACGAGTTCTTTATCGAAAACAGATACCTTACCTAACATCTTAACCAATTTTTACGAACGTATTCAGTGATACGCTACAAAATGAAATAATATCTGATCATCGAAATCATCTACCACCAAAATCGTAAAACCATCGAACATCCTCCAACTAAACTTTCACTATAACCAAAACTATGACCCTTGTAAACACTATACATGTTAGATATATTGTTTTACAATTTAATAAGTTTAGTGTAAGGTTTATAACTACAAAAACAAAGTACTCGATGTGCTTCATGTTCTAATTTTGTCGTGACCAGTGGCTACTAGTACGTATTTCAGAGCCGTAGCATAAATACAGCGTTAGTACGAGGCGCCTGTAATCCGGACGACGGCGCCGTTGCTTGTCTACGCAAGGTGTATTATTCAAATATTCAAACACGGCGGGCCGCGAGGGCAGATACTTAATTTAGGAGAAGTTATTAAATTTTCATAAATGCGGGTCACGTCGGGTGCCTGTCGTAACGGGCGACGAAGCGGTGCGCTCAAAAATGTATACATATTTATGGGGCATCGAGGGGAGCCCTCGATTAATTCCGACGTAAACAATTTCTGAAGGGCTTAGGGCGAGCTTTGATAGTGACCTGAAACGTCTTTTCGCTTTGCATCACAATAAAGGCTAGACGAAAGGCCTTCACTGCTAAACGGGCGACTGTATGGTATAATGAATTAGTGGTCTATTATCAATAATGAACGATAATAGATTAGATATCGATCATATTAAATTTGTTGTGGTAAAGTTTAAAGTTCATTATTGACTTTGATTCTGTTCGCGTCTGCTTTCTTTTGTTACAAAAGAAAAAATCTTTTCTATTTCTTTAACTTAATATAATGAATCGTGTAAAATAAACATATGCAATGATTTTTAAATATTGCAAGCTGTTTAGTAAATATATAACACTTGATTCTCATAATTCTCTTTTAAAAACAAAAATTATTATAGGAATCTAAATACTTTATTTTTATCAATATTTGTTTAGCTTTTCATCTTTTGCTTTTGTTTATCTGTTACTATTAATTTCTATAACTTATTACAACACGATAGTTATAAACGATCAAGTTACAGTTGTCGAGACATTAGCGAATATTTTCTTGTTACGTTTTACGCGATATTAAAATCTTTACTAAATAGAGCATTCTTTGAAAGAAATTCATGTAGATCTTACCCATTTCATTGAACTTTTTAGTACATAAACATTTACTATAATATACACGCACAAACGATTCTCTCTGGGACATTAATTATAACCCTTAATGAAGTTCAATTAGATGGGAGTTTCGCCCATCAATCTTGTTGCAGACGTCCCCGGAATGATGTATGGGGGTCAGGATATTGACATTGGACTGAAAATACGCACCCAGCAATTCATTTCAGTCTGGGCTAATGAGGTCATTAAATATGATTAAATGAAATAACCTTTAGGCACGTTCCGTAAGGACGCAATATATTTTCTTGGCTAATGACATTTGTATTTGTGTGCTTAATCTATACTACTGTATAAATATGTAACGTCTGTGTGTACATTGGACTTTTTTTTTAATCTCGTGATTGGTACATGTTTCATAACTTACTGACCATAATTCTATCTTTTCTTAATTTACATTTGTCTGTCTGTCTGTAAGTATTTTATAACTTAAAATGGTTTTATCAATCATTATGAAAATTAATAAGATAAGAAAAGGTAATTTCGCAAATGATAAGCTTTTATATGTCTGTTTGTCTCTTACCTATATATATATATATATATATATATATATATATATATATATATGTTATTTTGTAACTGATAAACATTTTAACCGATCCCGATGAAAATTGGTGTACAGTGAAAATATGCAATTCCGCAATTGATTGGCTATTTACTATATGTACATCTGTTTCTGTATCTGTCTTTATGTTCTTTCATAACTTGAAAAATTGTTTGATTGATTTTGATGAAAATTAATGTACAGTCAAAACATATTATTTCGAAAATGATAGACTACTATCTGTCTCTCTGTTTGTATCTCAAAATGTGTGTTCTTTTATAACTTAAAAATAGTTTGACCAATCTTGATAAAATTAGTGTAGTCAGAACATGTAACTGCAAAAATGATAGGTTACTGTTCGTCTGTCTGTTTGTATGTTTTTTTATAACTAAGAACAATTTGACCAATCGTATAAAAATTAGTGCAAGTACAGTCAGAACATGTAATTGCGTAAATACCTATCTGTCTGTTGTATGTTCTTTTGTGATTTAAGAACTATTTAAATGATTATAATGCAAATTGAGGTATAGTCATCAAATACGATTGTGCAAAGCTGATTGACAAAATGTGATTGGTGTACACAGTAGTGTCTTTCTGTTTGTATTATATATATTATTTTATAACTTAAGAAAAAGCTTGACCGATCTAGCTGAAATTCGGTATAGAGTCAAAACATGTGAGCAATCCCGTGATGTGACTCTACACCGACAGATGGACACACAGAAAGTCAGAGAGCGGTCTACTGTAATTCGCGCAAACAAATTATAGGCTGCTCTCTGTCTGTTTGGCTATAGTTATTTTGTAACTTAGATACCGTTTTAACGATCGAGATGCAAAATATCTACAGTCAGAGCTTATAACTGGGCAAGTAACAAGCCCTGTCTGTCGGTCTACATGTATGTTCTTTCATTTTAAATGGTTTGATCGAACTTGATGAGAATTGGTACTACACTCAATCAATGGGCTCTATCTGATTTCCAGACACCGTATCATAACAATAAAAAATAGTCATTATTTATTATTTCTTTAATAGTCAAATTCATTGTTTTGTGTATAATAGTTTCGCGTGTGCGTATGTGTACGTAATTATATTTTTATCGAAAGAGAGAAGGGTTGAATTTTGTATGAAATTTTTTATGGGGCAAGGTACGACTTTGAAAAGTGGTAAAATGCGTCTTTCACGAATAGGTGGAAGTGTCGGGTCGTATAGTATATAAAAATGAGTGTGTATTTTGTTCGTTTTTTTTTCTGAATGCCTAACCCATTCATTCAATTATTATGCAACTGGTGATACGTTTTACTCGCGAATGAAAAGATTCCTAAAAAACGAAACTAGTATTCGTATCTGACATTGTCTGCGTATTTTTATTATTGAATTAAACTGCTAAACTGATTCTAAGAATTACTTCACTAAAAAGAAGCTCCCTGACTAAAATAGACTATTAATGTTTCGTTTTGGTTTCATTTATGCATTTTTGTTATTTCAGATTTTAAAAATTATTTCAATCACAGAAAGCCACACTATATCCAAGTAATAAAGGATACATTTTATTTTAATGAAATCGCAATTGACGAAGAGCAGAATCGAGAGCCGAGACGAGGAGGGTTCGAAATCTAGAACGGAACCAAGATAGTAATCGACTGTGGAACCAAAATTAGGATCGAGGTTGCGACCGGAATTGAGACAGGAAGAGATTAAAATTGAGAGCTGGACCAGGATTGATCGGAATTGCATCCTAGTTGAATCGAGACCGGACTTGGAATCTATGGTGATACAAATTGGCATCGAGAACAGAACCAGGATCGGAATCAAGAACGAGATGGCGATCAGGATTGTGATTAATTATCACAATCGGTCGATACGTAAGATGAAGGAATTCGTTCTGTCTACGCGTGCGGAGCCGTGTTCGGAAGCTAATCGAAATATAAAGTTATACCAAGTGTTTTACCTGCACACCATACATATACTAGTTTTTGTCTATGGCTTAATCCGCCATAGAATGTTTATACCAAACAATTTTTATACCAAACCCGATTACAATTCTCTTTTTGATTTCAATTACAATTCCACCACGTCGGTTCCACTTCTGGTCTTGTCATAAATTCTATTACCGGTCCTCCTTTATTCCGATCGCGTTCTCATTGATCCTTTATATCGAATATCTCATTTGTGTATATGTCCATAGGTCAATCAATGTAAAAAACTTTCATCCCCTATTTCACCTACATAGAAATTGTTTGTCTAAAAACCTGAAACACTTTTTCCATTGCTTGTAAGAATATTAGAAGAAAAAGATATCAATCCAGTTTTACAATTTCGTTTTCTCCTTTAACATATTAATAAGCAGCGTTTTGATAAGCATCTAAAAATATTGTTGCTTTTGTTAATTTCCCGCCCAAACCGCACAAGTTTTCAAGTGTCTAGTACAATTCAGTTATTTAATGACAACATGATTAATTGGCCAACACTATAACTCACTACTATTTTCGAACACTCTGATTACGAATAATTACAGCGGGTGTCGGTGTCATTAATTGTTTAATATATCGGAAATATTAAAATAAAATTACAAAATGGTAGACATGCCTCCCCGTGCCTACAATGTTTCTTTATCCTAATTTTAATTTCAATATTTCCTTGTACATAGTCGTTTATTATATCTTTACAAAAAAGAAAATTCGTTACGATCGCTGATGTGCTTCTGAAATCAGAATCGACCCCTAGCGCTCTACAACTGACGGCGAATCAACAATCATTTATATGAATCGATTCAAACCGACGCGACGTAGCCGCCGGTGAAACTAACCTATATCCCCCCAGACTCGGACTTTAAAGCTCTCAGCCACAACAAAAGTGTTGGAGGCCTCATTAAGCATGCAGCGCCCGCGCCGATACCTCCCCGGTATCTAGACACAATGGGATTCATCGCGCTCTGTGCAAACACATCCTAACCTCTTAGCACATGCAAATAGCTGCTTGTTTGTCTTCGGCAAACGCGGTCCCTTAACTTTGTAAGAGCAATAACTTCAGGCTTTCAAGGGGCCCTTGTAATAGGAGTTTGACTGATCAAATATTTGATGTGTAGGGGAAATACGCGTACGTGCTGATATTAAGGAATTCCGTGGGACTTATTAACGGGAGAGTAATTTTGAAGCGAGAATGAAATTTTACGTCGACGGTTAAGCAGCTCGTGACCCGAAAGGTGGCGTTTCAGTCTTTTTTCTCTTGAAAAGGGTTTTTGTAATATTCAATAGTGAGTTTGAAGTCTATACTTTTGTTGTTACTTTTCGTAAAATAAAATAAATAAGTTTTTAATCAAGCCAAATGCCTTTGCATTCGATGAATGCGAAGAAATTCATCGAATTTTGTTGAAAAAAATTCTTCTCCATGGAAGTCCAATGTTAATAAACAAATGGTGTTAATTGAACTCGAGAATCTAATCTAAACTTCCATCCACAAAGGTTCTTAAACATATGTGTACACATCTATACATATACAAAAAAAAATCCTGATGGATTTATAGACTCACCAAATCTCAGCCCAAACCCTTGATCCTAGAAAACTGAAATTTAGCACAGAGATTCCTTTTAAAGTACAACCTTTACAGTGCTAAAATGGAATTTCGAATTTTCAGTGTTAAATAGATTTTTCTGCTCGAAATTTCGCAAAAATACTCTTTAAAATAAACATACGACACGTAATCTGAGATTTTTTTAAATCTACCCCTTAGACAGTAAAATAAACTTAAAAATTGATGTAGGTGTTTTTATTGAGGTTTTTGGAACGTTGTTTATGAAAATGGCATTTATGTTGGGGTGTAACTAAAGTTTTATGTGAAATTAGGGCTTATAAGTGCAATAGAAGCCCAAATATAAATTTGTCTGTTTGTCTATCTGCTTGTTTGTCTTTTTGCGCATTACGAAAAAACCAATGCACGGTATTGAATGCAGTTTTTACAAGCATCTTGCTGGATATCTAATTTAAAAAATAGAGCATGTTCATCGATTCTATGTCTAGGCGGGCGCATTCGCGAGCGAGAGCTCGTTAGCTATTAGTAAATATACCAAATAAGTACAGTACGTAAAACTACAAAATTCATGTAAAGTAAAAAGCTGAATAAAAAAGGTATTTGAGCAGTTGCAAGGACTACTTATCTTAAAATTGTAGCCAGAGAGATGTGTATTATTTTCCCTTTTGTTCAAAATATTTGTACTGATATCCGAGAAATACCTAGTCTAAATTTTGCTCAATTCATATGTGTTTTATCTTTAAAACAACCCACTTGGCTCTATTTATTATGAGTAAAAGGTATTTAAAACTTTTCCGATGTTATTGGTACTCTGTAATAATGTTTTAATTGCACTCAATTCCTTTGACGAATATTATTTTTAACACACACAAAGATTTTTTTTTAATCATTAAATGAACCATCAACGATAACAACTTCGAAAGTTTACGTAAATCTAAAAATTGAACGATTTACGAAAAGTTATACTATAATAATATGACTCCACTTCAACTGGCGTGGAAATTTTAGCTGTTCCCTTCTACGTGATAGGGCGGAATAGGTATACTCATTACGGTTAGGATCTGAGAGAAGGTAAACGTTGAAGATATGGCACAATCATGTATTTATACTATAGCTCAATACATGGAGAAAGACAAAAATAAAAGATCTTTTATTCATTCGAAACCGTATTCATCAAAATTTGTCATTTGTAAATTTTTGTTTGAATATTCTACATATTTTGAACTCCACATTTCTCTGCATTTAAATCCCTGATAACAATCGAACGAGAAACTGATTGAATTTGCACCTTGATTAAACGCATCGCAAAACGCTACGACGCGGTTTCATACAAAAGGCATATGCGTCGTGACGCGCCCGCGTGCCGCAATCCCATTCAAAGCCATTAGAAATAAGGTCTAAGATTTAAGCGTATTTACTCAAAATAAAGCGTATACCAGTTACGTTACATGAGAAATTTCAAAGAAATTTCATTGCTAACAGCATCACGCCCTTTCGATAGGCACATTCTGGCGTATCATTGCAACACAATACACGGCACGCGAACCGGAAAGGGCCGTAACACGCCGCGTCATACTGACTCCATCAAACAACGCAAGGGTCAGTTGATATTATACAGGGTAGAAAGTTCACGCAACGCGTTATTGGCTAATGTGCATGTAGCGGAGCTTTTTGTGGGGTTTCACCTGCCCGCCACCGGGAGGGTGTTTGTACACGCCAGCCGTGAAAACGTGACAAGTTGCTTTCGATGGTTGAACGAACTCGAGTATTTAACAATGACCTGATGAATCGTCCGAATGTCGCAGTCACGCTAGTAACTTTACGAAATGACTGTTGAACAGATGGTTGCAGCGACTTGTGACTTCGTATACACGTTGACTTTTAGCGACAAGAAATAGTTTTAAGCTTACATAGTGCTAGAGTTTTTTGTTCCGCCTCATGAGGGAGCTTCTTAATCGTAAACTTGTAAATCACTTTGAAGACTTCCTTAAAGGGATATGTTTAGAAATTGCAGCAACCTTCATGAATGTAATATTGAGCTAAAAGTGAATGCTAATTTAAAACTTTAGTGTCAAATACACAACACCGGTTCGCTTGGTCATTCAAATTTTTTTTATACTATAACTTTTCTAGAAGATAATGATTTGCAAAATCTGCTCAAGTTTTTAACATCTACCAAATAAGTGCTGTAAATACAACTATACAGTTCCTATCAATACGTAAGAACGTATTGTACTTAACATATTTGAAAGGATTAAATTTATCAGAATCGCTTTTCAATAAAATTGAAAAAAAAACAGTCATTAAAATCAGGCTTGTGTTAAATTTAATTATCACAAGCCTGAAAATAAATCCATTAATTTAATTAGAAACATACAGAGACTACATCATTTTTTATGCTTCAAGGAAGATGCTTAATATTTCGTAATCGAATTAAACCTTGGGAGTTTTCATGATGTTTTCCTTTTTGCAATCGAAAATCATAAACGTCTCCTATTTACCCGATTCTCTAAGGAGACGGTACATAAATGATGAACAAGTTACCGTTGATATTAAAATCTGGATGAGCACCCACTCTAAAATTCATCTCAATTTTCCGAGAAAATATATAAGCGGAGCACTCAAACTTGAATACGCTTTCTATCTCGACTCGAATTATATTCGGAGGGAAAATAACGTTCGCTATGTCTAAAAACGATTTGCGTGTTATTTAAATTAATGTATTATTGATGTAAGATTTGTGCGTTAGATTTGATGCGAGACTTAGTACGGGCTTGTTGACGCAAGTTGTAGGTATATGAACATTCGTATGGATCTATGTAGATAAATCATTTTCATTATCCTGTCTCTCAAAAATTCAGGCGATGCATTCCCGTTCGCTCGAGTGGAACTTAGCGACAAACGGTATATACAAATGAAATGCATTAATTGTATTACTATCAGAATACCAATTGATTTGCATAGTTAGTCATTTTTGTAGAATAAATAGTAGAAAATATTTTAAAGGCACAACAAAAAGAAGCATGCCCTATTCAAATTCCTATTTACGTTTATATAAAGCGATCTACATTAGCGCTTGCTGTAATACGTTAAGAGATAAAGAAATAAAGAGGAAGAAACATTAGTTGTAATCCCTGCTTTACATGTTTGATGAAAATATTAATACATATTTTATTACACTGTTTCATCGAACTTGGACGTATAAAGTTTACTTTACGCGACCAACCTTGATGAATCCATGTAATGTTAATGTATTAACAAATTATTTATTTTTGTAACTAATATTATAGCATCGTATTCTTGCAAAATTTAAGATGATCACATTTGAATGCCGTGCTAATTTATTGTTTCAATGTAAAAAAAAATACATTATTAGTAATAGTTATATTAATTTAAAAAATAGATAATTTCCTACCTCATTAGTACACAACATTTTAGATATATTCATACAAATATTGCTCTTTATAGAGATTAAATGTTACATATCATTAGAGACCACTGTAAGACTCATCATTTTTTAACTTTCCGCTATTAAAATTGCAAAACTATCACAAAATTAGAAAATTACTGTTTTCAGTCCGATTTTCAAAAAAAGAGTATTCATCCGATTTTGACGCTTTAGAATCCTAAATCATTTATTTCGTTTATTTTATATATATGTATTTCTATATATCCGAGTCACGTGTGTTTGTGTGTGCGTGCGTGCGTGTGTGCATATGTGAGTGCGTGCGCGAGTGTATTTATTATGTAAACCTCTCATAACTTTTGAACGGATAAACCGATCGAAACAAAATTTACGACATTCGAAAGGAATCCACTCCCCTTGGACTTTCTGAAACGTTGATCTGAGTCCATCCTGCAGATTTTGAACAATTTTCAGCTCTTTAACCCAAACAGTTGCATCGAATGCTGTAAATTGCATAAAAATCTTGTATCGTAGTATTTTTTTTCATTAGTGAATTTGTCAATATAAGTAAATGAAAGGCAGAAAGATATAATACTGAATATTTAATTTATATTCAAAGAGACATGAGATTCAGGGTGTATGGTTGTTTTTTTATGTGACCTCGGACATATAATAAAATTCAATTGAGATCTAAAGTACCTAACTGTTTTATCAATTGAGGCATATGATAAACACTATGCACAAATTTTACAATGTAATTAACGACCGCCACCCGAGTACAAGTGCCGAGAAAAGATGTATAATCAAACTTAATGATGTTCACAATCAAATGTTGAGATAAATCTGATACAGCCTATGTGCATAGGCGAGCCCATAAAGATGATCACTGTTGCACAAAGACATTAACGTACCTGATTTTGGACATTAAACTGGGTTCACTTCCCACCTACATTTGTTCGTGGCCTTTCATCTGTGTGAAACTTCGGCAGTAGGCAGTGCAGGCAGATGTGTTTTAGGAAAAATATTGCGGGCTAAGACTGTCTCAGGAATGCAATGCTGTGCACTTCCTAACCGGCTGCTGCGCACCCAGATATCAAACATCCACTCTTGCGGGGGTGAAAATAAAAGAATCCTAGAGCCACATAGACACGTGCCACCGATTATAACCGGGATAACAGATTTCACAAATCACTTCTTTGAAAAAAAACATCGTATCTTACCCGTTGCTTAAGAGGATTCCATGATAAATGCTTATATTGGACAGGAGAAGTTTGATTGGTTATGATCTTATGCTTCTTTGAGAGAAATTTGATTTTCACAATGCCTGTCCTGACGCTTGACTGACACTTGACGCTTTTCCAATCAGAAAAATAATACCGTCAAATCTTACAACTTTGACATTCCTGCCGAATTTTGTCTTAACAGCGACATTAACTTAAAACTTTACTAACTAAAAACCTATTTCATATATTATTTTCATTATACGATCCAACAGATGACACTTTTAAAATATAAACTAACTTACATTTTACGATCTAACAGAGGACGCTTTTGAAAAAAACACTGACTTACATTTTATTATCTAATAGATGGCGCTTTTAAATAAAACAATCCCATATATTTTTCTATCTAACAGATGGCACTTCTAAAGAAAAGACTGACTTATATTTTATTATCTTACAGATGGCGCTTTTAAAGAAAACACTGATTTACATTTTACGATCCAACAGATGGCACTTTTAAGGAAAACAATGACACACTTTACTTTCTAACAGATGGCTCTTTTAAAGAAAACACTGACTTACATTTCACGATATAACAGATGGCGCTTTTGAAGAAAACACTGACATACATTTTACTATCTAACAAATGGCCCCTTCAAAGTAAACACTGACTTACATTTTACAATCTAACAGATTGCATTTTTAAAGAAAACTTGGATATACATTTCATGTTCTAACAGTTGGCGCTTTTTGGAAAACAATATCTTTTATTTTACGTTCTTACAGATGGCACTTCTAAGGAAAGCACCGACTTATATTTTACTTTTTAACAGATGGCGCTTTTAAAGAAAACTTTTACTTTTATCTTCAGTCTAACAAATGGCGTTTTAAGGGTAACTCTAACTTTCATAATATGATCTAATAGATGGTGCTTTTAGGGAAAACACTGACTTCCATTTTACTATCTAACATATGACGTTTTTATGAAAACACTGACTTATATTATATGATTTCACAGATGGCGCTATTAAGTAAACACTGACTTACATTTTATTATCTAAATGATGGCGCTTTTAAACAAAACACTGACTTACATTTCACGATCTAACAGATGGCTCTTTTAGAGAAAACACTGACTTATTTTTTATTATCTAACAGATGGTGCTTCTAAACAAAACACTAACTTACATTTTGTTATCTAACAGATGGCGCTTTTAAAGAAAAAATATGACTTTCTTTTACTATCTAACAGATGGCGCTTTTAAAGAAAACACGGACTAATAAGAAAGGGTTAATAAGAAAAGAGATCTAAAATTTGTAAAACCTAAGCGACCTGATCAAGATGATGTATTGACGATTGCATAGTTAAAAAAATGGATTGAATGCAAGTTAACGAACTTCTTGAGGAATTTGTTTTGTTCGATGATTCTGATTGTATTTATTTTTAATTTTTTGAATGTTTTTTCTGTGTCTGGTCAAGTAATTTTTTTTGGTTTTTGATGTGTATATGTTTTGAATTTTTAAAATTATTTCGATCTTGTAGGCAAGTATAGGTACCATTTAGGTCTTATAATAGTATAATAGTAATGATAATAGTCGCTAGTATTGAGAGCGCTGTGTTTCCTTTACGAAAATAAATATTTTTCATATTTTTTTGAATTCAGATAACCCTGGCCCTTCTAATGTATTTATATGAAGAAAGTATAAAAGGCTACCTAACTTTGCCCAAAAGACTTTAGTGGCGATTTTTAGCTAATAGGATGCTATTTTATTCCTTTTGGAAGAATGCGTCATTGGCACCTAATTTTTCCCGCATGTTGATATTTCAATAACTTCTAGAATAATTTAATTTCGAGACTTGTGAATATCAAATTTGAATTCATGATTGACAGTTATTAGTGTAATTAGCTATGGTTTTCTATAAAACACGTATTTTTTAAGTTAGGATTGAAAAATTGAACAAGCGGGCAAACTTGTAAGATTTGACGGTACTCAGAATTTTTTTGTATTACAAAAAGCTAACTTCGATATGACATAAGTGATGGATAACAAATTAATTTAATGAAAGATTGAATGACATTGACAATTAGATATTCAAAACAGATGGTTTTAAATTTCTTCTTTTTTATTATCCATCTACTGAATCAAATTATAAATGCAAAATAATTATTTTATTTTTAATTAAAACCAATTATGGAACCTTCAGAATAACACTAAGATATCTCGTTTGGAAGCTGTTTGTTAAATTACTATTTTATGACGGAAACGTAAATTTACTAACAAAATGTTTATTTTGAGGTGTGACAATCTGTCTATGTGTTCAAGAGATAATGTTGGAATTTTTTTTCAAAAAGTGTTTTTTTTAATAGATAAGAAACTACTATGGTAATAAATTCCAAAATCTTCCAAGTATTTATTTTCAAATAACAAGTCGACCGTTCTATTTGCGTCAGACTAGGTTGATTTGTTCAAGATATTTTATTGTACTAAAATTTTTTAAAGTATTTTTTCAGAATACTTTTTAGGCTACTCAACCTCTTATTTAAAATCTACTAATTCTTTTCATTAAAAACAGCATTAATAGTCGCAAATCGCATGAAAATCAGTTGGTTAGTTTGAAAGATATGGTCAATGAACAATTTGAAAACAAACGATTTTTTTTTCTAATAAATGGAAAATACTTAATGATTTGAAGTGCGTTCGTAAGTGAGTACGTGTGTGTGTACGTGTGTGCATACGTGTGTGCGCACGTGTGTGTGTATTTGCGTATTTTTGTCTTACAAAAACTATCAAAAAATGTATTTAATATAGACATAGTATTTTTGTAAATACGGTAATATTTTTGAAGAAAAAAACTGATTTGCATGTCATAAAGCAAATCAAAATCAAACAAAGCGTTCGAAAGATATTTTCCATATGTAGATTTTTGAACTTAAAGGACTTTAAGCATATTAAAGTATCAAAATTATATTTTGAGTTCGGAGAACTTGAAAGAGCACTAAAATCGATCTTTGGAGCGATCGATCGAATCGTAAGGTACTCAATAATTTATTGCTATTTTATTTTTTAACGTTTTGAGTTTGAAAGTAGCAAGAATTTTCAGAAATAGCCTGCCGTTAACCGTCTTTCAAATTTTTAAGCCCAAAAACTCAAATAGAATATTTATAATTTAAGGATCTCAAGGAAGACATATCGATAAAAATCAAAGCAGAAAGTTTTAGAGATGTCCTACAGTTTAACATTTTTCAGATTTTTTTTGTGTTTCTTTTAACAATACTTTTTTTTTGGAAGAACAGTACATGATGTAAAATAAATTTAGTATCTCAGTTGTTTTTATCTCACTATAGATATATTAAATAAGATAACTTTAAAATCAAAATTGCAATTGAAATATTGTTTTGGTTGAGATATAATATTTGGAATCTATTTTCTTTCAATTGTCTAATATTTATAAAAAGTATGTAAATATGTTAAAACTTTAGAAATGAAAAGTATTTGAGATCTGCGACTAAAATGTGCGATAATTAATTAATTTGCATAAAACATTTCCGTAGAACACAAAAATAATGTATGTATCTCACATAAAAATTCAAATAAATGTAATTAAAAATGAAACAGCTTTCAATAAAAAATAGTTTATCGACATTTGCAAGTCATAACTTGTCGTGATTTCAAAAAACTTTGAATAGATGCACATGTAGAAAAATTTTAAGTCGACTAATAATAATTTTCCCAATTTCCTTCTCCAGATATTACTAAAAATAAAATATCTAAAATAGAGATTTCCTTAAACGATTTCAAATAAAAATAACGATTCAGATGGACTGGATAGGTTGCAAAGTTAAAGCATTATTTTTGACTCATAAAATTGTTATTATGAAACTTTCCTAAAATGATATAATTGTAAAATGAATCGTTATATGCAGTGCTATACAGCTGAACCGCGCCTGTTGTTATCATCGGATCGGCGTGACGCTAACTTCATAACTGCTTGTCAGCAAGCCCATTTTGTTATTAAAATGAATGGTTGATTTAGAAAGTTTGGGCAAAAGCGAGTTTTCGGCGAAAAGGGACGACTTTTTGAGTAATAAGCTTGATTTATACCGACCTATATTACGTAAATAAAAAGAGTATTATGAAAAAATACATGGCGTGGCACGGCGAAAGGTACATTTGACAGACACCGAATGTATGTTGTCGATCGGTTGCTTGTTTATTGTTCGATGCGGAATGTTATGATTTTGGCAGTCTAAGTGTGCAATTATGATTATATGTTGCCATGCGATTCTTGACCTACATTTGTTTTCAAAAAAGAGGTGTCGACAGCCACATCTTATAGTTTATAATATCATAGATCTCATATGTGGGCCTGAATTGCTAACATTTTCCAAAGGGAAATGGCAAAAGAGGAAGAGAGGCAACGGAATCATAAGCGCAATCGGAATTGAAAGCGGAATGGAGAGCAGAATCGAGAACGGGATCAGGAACAGAATCGAAAGCGAGACCGGAACCGAAATTGAGGACGGGACTAGGGGTGAAAACGAGTGTGGGATCAAAAGTGTGACTGAGATCGGAATCGGAAATGATACCGAGATTGCGATTGACATCCATCAATACATTATAAAAAAAATAATAATTCTACGTCCATGCTGGTGCAGGTGTGGGCATTAACTATGTGTAGTAAGTCATCTACAAGAACGGGCAGAACAACGTCTGCCGGGCCGACTAATTTATAGTATAAAATAATCCTATTAATCCTCTTTTGCCTATCCTATAAAGGATCGATGACCCGTCCTTATGGTAAAACAAAATTTCCGGATGGTTTCACACATTTTTTGATTGTATTTATGTTTGGTTCGTTCTAAATTATAGAATATAGAATGTAGAACGTAGAACGTAGAATGTAGAATATAAATATAGAATATAGAATAAATTCATCATCATCATCATCATCATCGCTCAACCTTCAGCCAGTCGCAATGACTGAAAGGGACAAGTCCCGATACACCGAGAGGAAAATATCGGGGAGTGTAGGTTCTAGCTTGGATTAGGAGTGACGGGAGTGTAGAGCCAGCCGGTATTCGTGCAACCTTTAGCCAGAAACTGGATTCGGGATAGGTAATAGATACTATAGTGTGTCAATAAATATAGTGGGAAGGTATGTTCCTTTTGTTTCTCTTTCGTTCTTCGTTTCCTTTGCTTGGTGCAGGCTTTGACGTCCATTTCTGAGAGTCGGATCAGTTCATCTGCAGCCTTTCTAATTTCTACTGTAGTCTGTGCTAATGTCGTTTATTCTTCTTGGTTCCTGTTGTAAAACTACTGTCTTGTTATGCGAATCTCCCAAGTGCGAATAACTTTCTGTTGTAGAAGAACTTAAAGCAGAGTTGAGTAGATGGTGTCGAGCTCTTAAACAAATCCTTTCTGGATTTTTCTTCAGTCGATTTTTCATTGTTTATGTTCTCAGCTTGGTGAAGAAGTTTTAGCGACCGTTAAGAACTTGACAAGTGTCATCGACAGCCTTTTAAGTTTCTGCTTTGCTCTGTACTATAATCGCCTTTTCTTCTTGGTTTCTGTTGTAATAGCTCGGTCTACCCAAGGCTCTCAGTTATAGTATTATTAGTTGAGAAGGAAGATTATCTTAAGGAAGGAAGGAAGATTAAGAGAAAGAAGGAATTATTTAATTGTTTTTATTACATTATTTAAATACGTGATGCACGGCTATCAAGTCTGCTTGTCATGGAATAATTTTTATATCAAACGCAGAGTTCTAAACTGATATTAGGAAGATATTCCGAGATCGTCTTTCGATGTATATGACCTCGGAATCTGAGCTACAAAAAATATATCACAAATGTACCGAATATCGTTTCAAATTAAAATCTTTATAACCGATTCCGAAAATCTATAATGTATCATTACTCTGTTGCAGATAAAAATATGTATGTAATAAAATCTTTCAATGTAATTTAATTTCCACTAGTCTATCGGTCGGCATAAATCAATTTATATTTTAAGAAAAGTATTTTTTTAGGATTTCAGTGTCACAAAACGATATTATGAAGCTTTTAATTAACTTTAATTATGCCGTGTGTAACGCTAATATAAAAATGGGCATATTACGCCAGCATGTTGAAAATAAACAAATAATTGTATTTGATATCTTTACTATTAAATAGTACGTGTCATTAAAATAAAATAATGTTTTTGTCTTTCATGAAGCAGTAATCAGTAAATTGAGCAACCGAAACAAATAATTCCTCAAGTTCTTGATATGATACGTAGTTTCTAAAAAATAAAAACTAGGTATGACATACAGAGAGGAGAAAAAAAACTTCTGTATTTGGTTTTGTCTTAATTCATGATCCTATTAGTTTTCTACTATTATACTCGAAAATAGTTGTATTTCTGTACATCATCAATGCATTACATATGATTAAAGAACGTAATGTGTGATATAAAAAAGTGAACACACAAAATTAGGTATATTTACGCTATGGCCGTCTTTATTTTTGCTCGCTCACCACCCAGTCTAGAGTAACATCCTTGTCTCGGGGCCGTCGAGTGCTGCGCCGTCTATGAGAGCACTTCTCCACAACACAAAGGCGGGTCTTGTCAGTTGCGAGTGTGTTCTGCCATTGTGAACTTTATTCCGCGACTGTAAATGTCGAAATTGCGTTTGCCCACGAGTTTTTAAAAATAAATCTAAGCTAGTTTCGTGCACGCTACTGCACTTCGTTACAACATACGGCGAATAATGAGTAGGGTTTGAGGTGTAAGTATTTGTAGAGAAACCAGATTGCTACATTTGACAATAACAATGTATATGTAGTAGTCATAAGTCCATTATATACTGATATTTATTCCATTATTTTTTCATTTAAATCAATGAATGTCTATATAGAGTCTTCATAAAAGTGTCTAACATACGTAAGCATGATTCGTTAAAATGTTATTGCTTTTAATCTTTATGTAGCGTCATCCGACCGCGTCGCTGCGCTTTATGGGTTTAAAGAAAAACATGAAGAGTGCTAAGATTTCAATAAAAATAATAGCCCAAAACTTATCACAGATGATATCCCGCTAATTGGTCATAGTCTCATACCAATGTTATATATATATATATATATATTATAAATGTATCTGTAAGAGGAATTTGCATCCTGATACCAAACTGTCCTAAAATCAATCATTATTATGTTTATGAATATTAATGACACAGGCATCGCTCGATTCGGAGTCTTGCCCTATATAAGCCCTTTAATATTAAATAAATGGGAGCAATTTTTGTCTGTCGGTAGCGTGCAATGCGCTATCGAGCTATTAGTCATATTTGATGTGCATCATTTTAGCGTGAAGAAATTAAGAGTTTAACTTTTTTTTAATGTTGCTAGGAGGAATGTTGTTAGAAAAAATATACATGTGAAAAATATATGCCAATACATATGTGAAATATACGTCAAATGTAGAAATATATATTTTTAAATCTGTTTTTTGCATTGTATTATATTTGCACATATATGCCCACGCATATTTTTGAATATACGCTTGTATATATACATTTACATGTATTCTCACACATATGTCTCACACATATATCTCACACGTTTAGTGTATATATCTACATAAATATTGACATATACAACTGGTTACAAATATGTATATAAATTGAGATATACGTTCTATAAATTTATATATATGTGGGCATATGTATGACAAAATATAAACCTGCATGTATTTTTTATTATTCTACGTATGCCCTAACATCTATGAACAAAGATTGCATATGTTAAAATTAACATATACGTAGAAACTTTATCTGACATATATTTTTTTGCCTACATATATTTTGTATATATCATATATTAACCATATATATTTTCGACATAAATATTTTGCCATGTGGGTATCTCCACTCCCCCATGTACCCTCCCATATTTTTTTTCGCTGGCGCAGGGCGAGTTATCATAAATATTGTAAATATTTTAAATTGCCTATTAAACGGAGAACATATTAGCAAGTTGTCATCTGTGACATGTGACTAATTCTTATTATCATAATGACATTGTATAACTCCGTTTACAAAAAAAAAAACATTTTTTTTTTGTAATATATTAATTTTCAACGTATTTATGTGGACGTCAAATGGACGTACATATTTCAATATAAAATATAACAATCTTAGTACAAACCAACTTAATTATAACATTTTTAAAGACCTATAAAAACATCAATTTGAAAATCTTTTGTATTTGATAATTTGCTTAATCCTCAATTTAGCATGATTCAGAATTCTTAACTTTCTTAAACTTTTTGTCGACTTTTCATTCCCCTGCGCCTCAATGGAATTCGTTTATAATTGGAAGCGACAATTACCATTTCGTGTATATATTTGTATTCTTTCACAAGAATTGTACTGGAAAAATTGATAAAGAAAAACTCGAATAAGAAACCAATCGCTTTACGGTCAGCTTTTAGCGTAAAGTCCATCGTCTCTCTACGTTCGCACCAAAGGAAAGTAGAAGCGAAATTTATAATAAAACCTCCGATCGCTCCGTAGCTAGCGCGGTTTCGTGAACTCCCATTTTTGGCGAGAATTTTTTTTTTAAGGATTTCTCTCTTCTACTTTTACGAGCGAGAATAAAAGGGAGATATTAAAAAAAAAAAGTATTTGCGAAAGTCATCCCGGGCCCATTCTCTCGATTATGGAATCAGCGTAGTCAAGTATGAAATTACGGCGTCCCCGAGGAAATGTTATTGTAAAATTCGGCGTTTTAAAAAAGCGTAGCCGTAGCTTTTTTTTTCCCCCTCTCGGCGCCGTTAGGCCCCCGCTGAGTCAAAACTCGTTGAATTAGAAGGGCTCTTATATTCATAAACTCTTTTGAGGCTATTCGAGACGCGATGTCGTAATTAAAATTTTTAATCTAAAGTTAAACAATTGCGTTACTCAACCAACGTGACTTTTGTCCGTGTCGTAGCTGTAGTATAATGGAGACAAATCTCAATATATAACATGTAAAAATGATACCAACTTTACGTCCGGGGCTTCGTCTCTGTGGACATAAAGTAATTTTCGTCGGAGTCGATCTCGGCGTATAAAAATATCTCTCGTATCTGTATAAATGTATCCGGTATCTATAACACCTGAGGACACATCTAGTGATGAATATCAGCAATAGCTAATCTGATGATATATATAGATTAATGGATTTTCGTCACCGTTTGACTTAACACCATGAAAGTTGGTACATATATGTATGTTTTCATACAGAAGGTTTTTATGCAATCTATTTTCGCATTTATCTCCGACTTCGTCCAAGTTTTGCACTATTGAAACAAAGGACTTTAACGATTATAAAAGTTCTTTCACTTACGAAAAGCTACACTTTCCCCGTATTAGGCATCCTATATTTGATTTTTACACAAGCATTTGCCTCGGCTTCTTGCAAATCGGAACCACAACCGACACCGATATCGGGTTGAAAGCGAGACGGTAAATAAAATCAACTGCCGGGAACGGGAGAACGGCACCGGGGTCCAAACCGGGTATGAAACCAGAATAAGAATCAAGATCGTGACTGGAAGGTATAATACTGGGCTCAGAATTGAAAGCGGAAACCCGATAGGGATTGACTGAAAGATCGTCCGATATGAAATATGAAGGAATACAATCTACATCCACGCAGGTGAAACCACGGACGGAATGCTAGTCTTTTCAATATAAGAAAATTACTCCATATTTATTCTTAAACGTTGAGACATCTCTCGACTAATATTCACTTGTGTTAATTACCGAACAGGTAGACACACTGATTTAGTACTAATTAATAATTAATATTGACATATTAATTAACCCATGAAGAACAATATTAAATCGAATAACACTTGAGTTAGATAAAACTCCTGTTTCTTTGGGCATTTGTTTACTATACGACAAAATATTTTGACAAATACAAAATATGATTCACGACATATTTCATTTTTACTTATGCACTGTTTCAAGAATCACTTAATATTATATTCCTATGATTTATTTCTATTGTAGATCGCCAAAAGTAAAATATTTGTGAAACCTAATAAACTTCATCTCAACTTTGCGACTCCATTTGTTGAATAGAAATTTTCCTTTCATGATTTGTTTCCCATTTCATGAAACAATGTAGCCCATTGTTGTAAAAAAATTGGCCTTTCATTTTTCATTTGAAAGGGGCTGTTACGTTTTGTTTTTGCTAACTTTACTACTTTGCTTTCGGTACAAATCTTTTACGACGGCAATAATAATTCATACTTGTATCAAAAATCCTGACTTGGTTTAAAATACAATTTATTACATTTTTCCTTTACAATAATATCTTATTTGTCGATCAAAGACAATTAGTACTTGTCGATTCATATAGAAATACAGTTATTAGATATATTTAAGGTGTTATATTAATTATCTCATAATTTATATCTAAATGTAATTGATATATGCCCGTTTTGTTTTGGTATAAGCAATAATTTTTATATTATTTACATTACAACTACATTAATACTATTCTTAATTTAAAAAAAATTTAAGTGACTAATAACAACATACCGGAGAAAGCTAAAAAACAGCATGAAGATAAATGACTTATTCTACATCAAAATGTCAGAGAGGAATATCATTTAAGAATAAGCAAGAGGCTACGGTTAAAAATATAATCGTCAACCTTTTAGTAAGAACGCTCGGAGTATAAATAAAACAAATAACGAACCCTTTAAAAGCATAACGAAATGAGGTCTCTCTCCGACAACGGGGAAGACTTGTTTAGCTATATTGTTGCACGGATTTTAAATAATCATTAGTACATACAGTTTCAATTAGTAGTACATAAAACAAACGCAGGCGTGAAGGTCAAATGATCATTGATTGTTTTCAATATTAAATAGCAATATTTTGGTTTTACGAGTATAAAGCACTTTTTATTACCATAAATTTAGTTAAAGCAGTATATGGTAGATTATTGTATTTTGATACAAATCGTACGTGATAACATTACACGTAGAAGTTTATACTACAGTGTTCACAACTGTCTAAAAGGAGGCAGGTCCTTAGATCATCACAATTATATGAGTACTTTTTGCAGATCGTGTATAGTTTTCAGTATTAATTAAAAATAAAATATCCTAACCCACACCTATGTCTGGCTTAGTCCTACCTTTGCCCTTTCGACGACCTATATCTACCCTTGCCCCTTCACAAACTATTCCTATTCGGTTCCTCTGACCCAAAATGTAATTTATACTAATAAAGGTATAAATTTACACCACTTATTTATCCTTTGGTCTATTCATATTCAAAGAAAACTTAGTTTCGTTTGGAGTTTCAAATTTGCAGTTTCCTTTTTTGAGTAGGCAATTAGCCGAAATTTTCGGTTAGCATAATATTCGATTTGATCTTCTCGTAGGTGCAATTGTGACATTTTTAACGAAAGTCAATTTTTAACGCTTGCTAATCTTATAGAGCATGTTAATAAGTCGACATCAAATTTTATTACCGAATTAGTGCCAAAGGTCGTTATCAACAGCTAATCTGACAAGGACCGACAGCTTAGTAAACTAAAGGTCCAAGCCCTCAATGTGAAATAACATCATGTATAGGGTGTGCTCCTGTAATGAAATGAATAAGTTCTCGAGGAGCTGAAATAATTGAATAGTTAGAGATTGTTCAATAACGTAGATCTATTAGTTATTACAATAGATCTATTAATAATTACAAGCAATGGATAACCGCTGCCAATACAATATATTAGGATTTTGGAAATATATATTATAGAAGATTATTGTTTAGAATACCTAAAATATTTGGGCAATGTCTTATATTACTTATTATTATACTGTTAAGAATATTCAGATCCCATACGAAGTCAAACATGTAGACGGCAATATATAAAACAGACATTAAAAAATATTAATAAAAAACGCTGTAAGTAGTAACTTAATGTTATCGGTTATATTTTTTTATATACACTATATGAAAAAAGGTATTTAATGTGCATAATAATAAAATTGATTAATTTTATATTCTTATATTAATCTTTGTATTCGAAAGACTTCCATTTTCAAATGTAATAATTACTTTTCGAATATTGTTTATGTAAGTGGCCAGTTCCATAAGCTTATAATGCGCCTCACATGTAACGCAGATAACCAATAAGAAGGAATTTTCGGAAATACTATCCTTAAAGAGGTGAAAATAAATTGAAAACTATTACGTCCTTATTGTTAGTTTTAAATTTAAATTCAATAATGTTGGCATTTGACTCTAATTTTCAAATAAAGAAACGTTTTCATTATATATATTCAATATACGTATTTCATTAAACTGGGGATGAAATGGAAATTGAAAATTTGTATATTTCTACTGTTAATTTTTTACGTATCAGTCGTAAAATGTGGTATTTGTGCTTTTTGTTATAAGTTTAAAAAATGCATATTTCAGTACTTGTGAAAATTAAACTCTAAGAGAAATAACATAAGGGATCAGCATTTATTTTTATACTTAAAGGCCTAAATCTAAATGCAGAGACAAATATTTTATTCCATTCGATTCGAGAGTAGAATGAGGATCAAAATGGTAAAATAGAAGCAGTGTATGAACTGAAAACGAGCCCGAGAATTTAATGAAGAGCAAGACCGTGGTTGGAATTCATAAACAATCAACAACTGGAATCAATAACAAAAGTTGAACCAGAGTTAAAATCGAGAGCATCATCGGTATAAGGATCATGACCAACAGACTGATTGGTCCACAAAAATAAAACTAAAAAAATCATTCTATGCCCACGTCGAAAGCTGCGAACGAACATTAGTCATTCCATAAAAAAGCTATTTGTACTAGCGACTAGTTGTGTTAACGCGGGCACAAACTTCGTACACTAGTAAGCAATACAAAAATCACTCACTGATACTCTTCATCTGGTTCGACAGATATTGAACCATACATCTCTACTTATAGTGTCCTATGAATGTCCCTAATTATGTGCCTTATAATGTGTGAAGGTTATTTTAAATTTTTGAGTTCCAAAGTTACGTATCCGTTAAGGACGTCAAATCACAAAATACAATCTCGGATAAACGCTTCAACTTATTTTAATAATGAACCTAAACGTACTCCCATTTTACATGAAAAAGAATATTATAAAGTGATTACACTTTTGGCTTGGACTGAAATCATTATATTTAACATTAACGATTTGAGTCATTAGTAACAGCCGGCGGCGTTTCTGATTTGCATGCGAGCCGGTGTACAGACGATTCGGAAGAAATTATCTGGTTCGTCTAGAGATATATCACGTTTATAACGTGTAATGCCTGTCAATAATATTAATATATGTATGTCAATGCGATGCGTTTACATCTAACTAATCTGCAATTTAGACTGAGCTGGTGAAATGAAATCAGATTTAAAAAAGGAACCAAAAAGCTTCCACCCGCCGCTCCGCCTGCCTGAACGTAAAATGAATTCCTTTATCTTGTATATCTCGCTTTCAGTCGTGATCCAGATAGCTATCCCGTTATCGATTCTGATCGCGGTTCCACTTTTGATTCGGAACTCAGTCTTGATCTAAATGTATCCAGGCTCTGATCCCGCTCTCGCTCTCGGACACGTTCTAAATACTTATTTCGGTACTGGTCTTTATTTCCATTCCTATCAAACTTTTAATTCTAATATTAGTCCCACACTTGATTTTGACCTTGGTTCTGTTCTCATTTCAACCCCTCCCGGTCTAGAATTTCGATTTCGCGCTCCACTTATGATTTCGATTCAGCTTACGGTGACAGTTTCGGTTCAGAAAAAGTTGGGGTATATGATAAATTATACTCGAGGATAGCGTAACTTTTCACAAGTGAACGAAATTGCAGAATCTATAATAGCACAATTATTCGGATGAAATCAAAGCGGAATGTTACTACTCTATTTTGCTCACGAAGCTTCCCATTAGTGAAAAAATTTTTAGAATGAATTGAGTATCATGGTTCAGTGGTGAATACACACACGAAGTCGTGTGCAAATGCTGTTTTTTTTTTCAGAAACACTCTCGCTCCCGTGTTCATCGTATTGCTTGTTTTAATGGTCAGATAAATGGTTCATGCACACCAGAACAAAAGGAAAAAATACAAAGTAATCTAGTCTATATCTATACAAAATTTGATTACAATTGAATACAGCTTTTTCAGAGATTAGCTCGGACAAATAAACAGACACTACATCAATCCGTATGTTTGCGCTCAGATTAAAAATGTAAGAATGATAACTATAGATTAAATTTGTTATTGAATATTTATGACAAAGTTTTACTATATATTCGTATTTACAGCTACATATAGATAAATAAATAATTAGTGATCTGCTTCTTATTTTGGGGGGTAATTTACTTCTGTTAAAATTTTTATTATAATTTGTTGCCTCGTTCTGGAGATTAACCCGGATAAACAAACACAAATACTTATTATATAAAATAAATATAGCTTATCTTTTGTGAAGTTACATTTTCGTACTTCCTATTAGTTTTCATCAAAATCGATCAAACCGTTATTAAGTTATAAGACCGACAAACAGACACACAGACATCAGTTTTAAAAGTGGTATTGGGCTCAATGAGTGATATAATGAATTAGTATCACAAATATTGTATGTATAGATGGATGCTACAGATTTATATAGTAGACACATAGATGTATAAAAAAGAGAAAATGCACAGTCGCGTACAATTACGATGGCGAAATATGGCTCAAAGTGTACATTACAGTAGTATAAAACTTTCTTATTTTTTGTATAATAAAAGAAGATGACGGATAATTAAAAATAAACATATTTTTGATGAACATAATAATTTTATATAATTTGCTAGAAATCAAATTTAAATATTATAAACATAATTATTTTTGGAATATGTTTAATCTATTGTATGATTTCCTTTTAAAGGTGATTTTAAGATTTGTATAAATATAAAACAAGTAATAAATAAAAACATAAAAGGGCCGAATAATATGACAATGCAAGATATACGAGAACGGTGTTGCTAAGGTCTATTTTTTTAATTCGGTTTATATCTCGGTTTTTGATGCTACGTTAAATGAAGAAATGCGAAATACTCATCGAATACTCGTTACAATTCATGATTGAGCTTCTATTATAAACAAACTAAATTTTGCTTATCGAAAATAAAAAATACCATCCTTTTTCATAACTTTTTACCTGTTATTTTAGCATTTTCTAACAGAACACTTCTACGTCGGAATGGAAGGTGCTACGAAACTGCAATGCAATGAGTACTAAACTGTCTATTTTAGCAATCACTTAATGTGGAAAATGTGCATCTTCTATATATATAATACAATCATGTGTATATACATACATATATGTATATAGACATGATTGTATTACCGTGATGATATCGTTTTGAGAACTTCCTGGTCTTGATGTTGCCATTTGAATAATATTCAGCAAAAACCCGTTCACTGACGCACTCATTCCAACCGGAAAAAACGATCTCCTCGTTATATTAAATAATTAATCGTAAGCGATTAATATTTATTTTCAAAACTACAATTCCAATAAAATGTCGCAGAATTAAATATACTTTTAGGTAGGTATATGTGATGTCAATGATATTTGAATAATATTTGCAGCAAACATCCGCACAACGAAATCAGAATCGACGACAATACAAAAACAAAGCGATCAGTAAACAACGTAAACATGCGAGACAACTATGTACTATCGCATATCAGTACGACTTTAATCGATTTTGTTCTAGTCGCTATCACGAAAGAATGTTTTAGCTATAACTCATGACCTTAATAAAGTATTTAATATCATCGATTGGTATTTGATAAATACATGAGTAATTTGGTATTTTTAAATTTAACTTACTACACTTACTGTCGGCGTACGTTACCGGCTAATGCAATGTCTAATCTCTAACCATGTCTTACATCGGCTAATAAATAAGAACTCTTCTTATTGACACCACTCACGTCGCTCATGCACGGCGATATCGCTCAACGTAAAAAAATAAAATAAAAATGTCGAACAATCTAAACATCGAGCACTTCGGGGACCACAAAAAAAGCAGTGCTCACTAAAAGCTCGCACGAATGTTTGCCAGCCACTCGCGCCGCCCGCGCCGCCCGCGCCCGCCGGAGGCGGCGCAAGCCAACTACGTGCTCGGCGGTGACGATGAAAACTCTCGTATTTCACTACACAAATCGAGGTGAGCTCATGAGCTCAAGGGTGCATTCTTTTAAGCTTCTGATGTACCTTAACGTCATTTACAGCGGTGTAGCAGCAATGTGGTCGATCCGCCGTGCGGTAGAGCTTTCAGGTAAATCAATAAAACTTTCATCTCCAATGTTTAACAGATCACTTCAAAAAATTTAAAACTGGAAGTGTTTGTGATATTACTATACTCACTATTATAATCCATATAAAATTTCATTCTATAGAGATTGATTGACGTTGATTGACATTGATTGATATTGATTGACGTTGATTGACGTTGATTGACGTTGATTGATATTGATTTGATATTGATTGATATTGATTGATTTTGATTGATATTGATTGGCATTGATTGATTTTGATTAATTTTGATTGATATTGATTGGTATTGATTGATATTGATTAATATTTATTGATATTTATTGGTAATGATTGGTATTGATTGATATTGGTTGATGTTGGTTGATGTTGGTTGAAACCAATAGTTTGATATTGGTAGGTATTTAGTATACATAATAAGTATGCTAAATTACTAATTACTAATAATGAAATTACTAAAATGAAATTTATATTTTTACAGTGCCACTATTGAAAAGCGAATATGCGATTGTAAGTAATATTAAGTTTTGCAGAATAGGTGTTTTAGTGTTTTAAATCTTATGTATTCAAATTGCTATGATTTGAAAGCACACGTAACCTATAGATCTTCTTTCTGTTTTCTCGAATGACATAGAATTTCACCTGACTCTCAAGGACGAAGGTACCGACCAAAGCGACGTACAACTAAAGTATATTAAAGATGGTAATTTCAAGATTTAAATGTTTTTCAATATACATATTGACAAACATTTTTTCTTTATGGGAACACCAATTAAAACTACTGAATTTTTCGGTATAAGACTTCGACCATTTGACGAGGAATTGTTCATAGATGGTTATAGTCTATTATTTTTTTTTAATTCCGACCATTCATCTCGATTTTATTTATGTACTTTCGCAACGCCCAACGTAGCGACCGCTAGTAACAATATGAATACATCTATCATATTAATTCTTTCCTGCACATCCATTCCTGCAGCAGATATCTTCTCAACGAATTTCTATAATGTAGAAGCTGCCGAGGGCGGATTTGTGCTTATGAACGCAGATGCAAGCGCCGCCTCCGGCCGCGCCCGGCCCGCCATTGTTACGATATGAACCGGCGTTCGCAAATATTCACATTTTCGGGTCACAATCCGGCATCCAATTCCATTCTATCCGCAAATCCAATTGGTTGAGTGAACACTCGCTCACTGTACTTCGCTATTCGCGATTTATTTTCACTTTAGTAAGAATACGTATAGCGTGAGAGAAAAATGGAGTACTTCCTTTGTAAAGGAGATGAGGTCATATTGGAATAACTCTTCATAGTTAACCAAAACAAATTAGGAAGATGAAATAAGACGTACGTTATTGAACATTAGAAAGAAAAATTCGAGACTGCATTAACATATTTTTGCGTGTGATGTAATAACAGGGATATACAGGTTATGGAGGCTGACACTTTATGTGTCATGTATAAAACACCCCCTCCTAATGAGGCACACTCCACCATCAATCATTTTATTTCACACTGAGGGACTGATGCTTAACAGCAACAAGATAATCTTAAATAAAACCAAATGGATGGATTGTAATAGAATTCTGCCTTTGCCTTTTATGTAAACAATGTATAAGTAAAAATGGTATTTTTTTTGTCACTCATATTGCATATTCTGCCTTCGTAATAAAGAATACCGTAACTAGTCAGTAGCTTTCGAGATAATAGCAGTTAAACTTTCTGTTTTTTATTTTATGATTTAAGTCAAATTGATGGTCAGAAATTGAAACCTAAAATTTTATATGAAGAGGTATCAATATAACTAAGTAATATAAATTTACTTTTAGGTAATCACATTTTATTATTTAAATAAACTCAAAATTGTGTTCTAGATTAATATGGTAATAACACAATAAAAAAGTTGTGCTTACCTTTACTGCCGTAAGTAAGTCATTTACTGTGCTTATACTTCGGATAGTAGATATACCCTACCTTCTATTGGAACAAGCCCTTATTAAAACTTTGTGTCTTAGGAAAGGGTCAGTATAGTTATTTTCAAGTATTTGACATGATTACTTGACTTTGTAAATAAAGATATTCTGAATTCATAAAAGTAATTTATTTATTTTCTGAACAGAATGGAGTCACCAAAAAAATCTTTGACATTAAAAGATCCAAAACTAGAAAAAATCGTCCAAAGATAATATTAACACCTTTCGAAATGTAACGTTTAAATTAATATTAATCAGATCCCTTAAAATATTTTTTCCTCATTGTTTCCAAATACAAATAAGGTAACTGTTATGAAAAAGTGTTCAAAATCCTATACATGGTCATAATAAGTAATCGACTCTTCAGAATTGTTATCAACTGCTATATTTTCCCAAAATAATATGCGGTACCAAATCATAAAGGGTCTATAATTCTTTCAAAACATTTTCTTTCGTGTTTTATGATTCTTGCAAAAGTTTCTTTGAGACGTTTTCGAAAAATCTCTGATTTTATGATTTTAGGAGTTACAGAAGTCTTTATCTTTAACAGAATCATTACTGTTCTCGGCAGAACTTGTGGAGAGTAAAGAATTCTAAAAATATCGTATGAGTAGAATATCAAAACATAAAATAATAAAACATAAAACTCACTGAGGCATCAACTGTACAATTTTGTAGATGTAATGGTAATAAATGTTTATGGCACAGCGAATCTAGGTGTGGTATTATTATATTAGGTATAGTTTTTGTTTTAGGCTTTAATTTAAGTGCAAGCCTATTTTCTGTTGATTAAAAATAATAATTGGTCACAGTTCCCATATTTTTCTTGAGTACCAAGAACAGGTACGTCTTTGAAATCATAAGGTCGTGACTACATGATATTAAAAGAGTTTATATCAGTTAATAATATTATCAGCTAAGCTACAATTAGGGTTCATTACTTGGATTTTTCTTCATTTTCAATGACTTCTGAGAAATTTTATTGTCTTACAGGAGGTTAAGTTTTGAAAAACCGTAATACTGAAATTTACTGAACTTTAATATTCTATTTACGATGTATAAGATTAGCACAGTCTTAGGTTATTGATTCTTTATGGGCACACGCTTATTAAGGGACATGATATTAATTGGTTTAAAAAATGTTACTTATCTAAGTCTAATAAATCTTTTTTCGCTGATTATCGTAATGTATCCAATTCTTTTTTGCCAAAAAAATTATTTATTTCTCTTCCCTGCGACGGTAGTGTTGATGTCCAAGGGAGGATCATGATTAGCTTCGGGATTCGCATTGAAATTGCTAAAAATGGCCGAATCCGACAACGGGACCAGAATCGATATCGAAAATGGGACCGTGACCGAAATCAGAAGCAACAACCAGATCGGCCGATATAAAATATAAAGAAGTCCATATGCACGAGTACGAAATCGCTGGCTTAAATCTAATTTACACTCAGCGTAGCGGGTGAACAACCGCTAGTCTGTAGACTAGCGATTATTCGCGTTATTTGCCCGCTGAAGTGAAAACGATTTTTCTTTGTACGAGCATCAGTTAAAAACTACTAAATATATCGACATGGTATTTTAACCGTTAGACGCAAAATCGTTTCTAGATGGTTTCATGCTATTCATTTTTTAAATTTCATACACTCTCAACTACTCTTTAGGGTTACGTACACCCCAATAAAAAACAAAATGATTTTAAAGGAATCGTCTCTCCGTCTGTCACAGTTAATTTGTTTTAAATGTACTAGAAGTCGAGAAATTGATACATATGAATTTCATTATGTGTATCAACTTCTCGGTTTGATCAGTCGATTTAATTTAAACAAGGACGTGTAGCGCAAATAAACGACTTTTGAACAGAGGGATTAATTTTTGGGGCTAATTAGAAAATAAAAAAGAAAATTTTGCAACTGTACCATATGATATACCAAATGCTTGTTGTGAGGCTGTTGTGAGGGTCTTAAATATACAGAAACAATATATATATATATATATATATTCATAAATTCCTTTATAATTTTATAATAAATATGAAGTCTTGTAAATCGCGTCGGTAAATATATACAACATATTCTTCGCTCAAAGGCGGAACCATTTTGACGCGAATTGAACTCGTACTTGTTTCTTTTTTCATTTACTTTCATATCTCATCATGTCCAGCAAAGCCAGCGGGTGACGGTTAGTATTCCATAAATATAAGAAAATTTTCATACATTTATCGCAATAATTATGAAATAAAATCGATACAAAAATCGATGTACGTTTAAACTTAAACGACACTAATAATAATATTAAAAACACTCATAGTGAATTAGAAAAAAAAAAGTTTATCCATGAAAGCGTGAAAAATTAAACAAGACACTCCAATCCCGTCTCAGGTGCGACGAGGAATAAGGAACGAACGATGTTATGCAAAGACAAAATCTGGAAGCAACCGAGCATGGCAACCGTAATCGATGTATTATTCAGATTATTATAGATGGCGAAACTCGAAGGAATATCCCACTTAAAAAAAATCTCCCCTTAGCTGCGGCCGGGAGAAATCGTTTCCCTTCAGCCATAAAAAGAAAACGTTCGACGTCCGCTTCGGCGGTCGTTCGTGACGTCTAACTGGAAAGCTTATTAAAAGTTGTCCGTTTGTTGTCCGTGTACACGGGTCGATTGTGTTTGTGAATGTCATGTTAGCGCGAGTGTTTCAATGATCTCAAGGCTTTCCGCCATCTTGAATGTAGAAGGAACGATGAGTTCATTAACATTTAAGAAGGAGAAATAACAAGGAGAAACGATTAAGCTCTTAAGATGTAACCTAAGCATGGTTAGGCATTTTAATAAGATATTATATTATAACAAACCAATTGGAAGAAACCAATCAAGCGAGAATTAACAGAAGTGGTTATACGTTTACTTAATTTTATTTTATATCAATCGCATTTTACATTGCTCTTTCGTCACTAATTCATCAGGGGCTTTAACTGCATTACAGATCAATGCAGGCGGATGCGTAAAATTAATTTGACATTATCTATTTGTACATCGAAATTTATAATATTATTTTAAAAAATAATACTAAATACATTTTTTATTCCACACAACTTTTTAAATATACCCACTGATGGAAGAAAAATCTCTTTAGTTATATATTAAAACCGGCAATTACCATTTCTTAAAAGCTTTCCATTTGAACTAGAATATACTTCGTTCAAACCATTGCAGTGTTGACAACGGTTGAGGTCAGTCTTCAATCATTACATTTCCATTAGAAGGCTTAAAACTCTAAAAAATCGACAAATTAATAAACATTTCTATTAATTCTGAAAATATTTGGTTATTTAATGAACTGAACTTGTAACAAAATCCAAAAAAAAAAACATAAAAAAGTTACCAAATCCATTAAGTATATCATCAATTTTATGTTCTAGCAAGGTATATTTGTGGGCTGTTAAGCGATTGGAATATTTCATACTTGCACCAGCTGCTGTTTAAAATTCAAAAATACCCCTACGTGTCATTTTGAAGTTAACAGATGGTTCAAAGAGAACGTTGAAATCTTCTAGGTCCAATAGACAGTAATTGTCATTCCTAAAAACTCTTACTACAGCTAAACCGACTACCGGGAATTTCCTTAAATGAACACTAATAGACACCTTCAGTTAGCTACTAATTTCTTTTAAATGTATTCCTCGCCGTGAAAGTTATTTTTCTTATTAGTGTTTCATTATAAAGGTTAAAATGTACGTTGTTCTTATAAGACACTTATTGACAACGAGGAATTTTAGAAAATCGTTTGTATTTTCCTAGCAATCCGCCTAGGCTTCGCACGGGTAGTAATAATTACATATAAATATATAATCAGATGACTTCTGGTAGATGGATAGTCGCGGTCATGTGACAAAATCTTAATACACATCTATAGGTACAGTCCCTTGCTGCGACCAAAAAGAAATGTATTAATTTTTAAAGAAAATAGAATAAAAATTGACATTTATTGTGGTAGAACCATGCTATGGTCGAATTGGCTGCAGCTCGTAAATGGGTCGGGTAGACGGGTGCAATAGCACATACTCACTGAATATAGACATGAAGCAACAGTTTTTCGCTGTTGCTTTAAGTACAGTGAGTGAGAGTTCCGGTGGCCCACTTCCCCTTTATCAACCCACAACCTCTTCTCATCGGCCTTCTCCGCTCGGTATCAGCTGACTACTTCCGCCATTAGATATCCGCATTGGTGACTCCTCACGAGTGTCCATGGACAGGGGTGACCTTCTATATTCTAGTGGCTCACATGCTTGTTAGCTACCAGATTGACATTACTACAAATAAAAAAACAAAAAATCTGTTAATTCAATTGCTAATATATTTTACAGAATCACTCGCTGGGTTTATCTGAAGATTTCCTGAAAATTTTATTAAAATTCATCCAGCCGTTTTCACGTACATAGGGAAGATATCTACACGTATCGACTTTTATAGATATAGATATACATACATACATATATGTATACACGATATATATAAACGATCTTTCTTTTGTTCTAAAATCGGAAACCTAATGAGCGTATGCACTATTAGACTTTGACCATTCGACGCGGAATTGTTTGTAGATTGTTTTAGATTATTTATTTTTTCAATTTTATACACTGTATATTTTTTTTATTTAATTTCATAAGACATAATTCCTAGCAAAGCGGAAGGGTAACAGATAGTTAATTTTATAATGATTTATAATGATCTAGCTGCATGCTTGACAAGACAATGTTCAATGAAGGTATCTAAATATGCATAAAATGAAACGTCGTTTGGATCAACATAACTAGAAACGGTGTAATGTTTTAAAATTGAAATAATTGAAAGGTCTGAAACATACATGTTTATCTAATAAGACGAACTCGCTATAGCAAAATAGTATATTGTGCAACAGGTGCGGTAAGTTATCAATTGCCCACGAGAAGCGAAATTGAGCGCACGAGCGAAGCGAGTGAGCTTAATCGCTCGAGTGGGCAATGGACAACACCGCACACAATTGGTGTCTAGGGGCAAAGCCCCGGTGGGGGTTTGGCGAAGTGAAGCCTCTTCAGACAAAAGAAAACAAATAAAAAGTTAAAGTATTGATAACAAAAAAAAGAACTTTACTTGACATGAGAAACATGGCGTTACAATAAAAAGTAATGAATTATTTTTATTTTCACATATAATAATTATTTATTTACTCCACAAAAGTACAATATTGTGGAGTCTGGTACCCGAAATAGGCATAAATACCTGTGTTACAGTTCACCAGGCTCCCCAATGCAATTTATAATGTGTGCGAGAATATATGCGGTGTATATGCTAGTGGGTACGGGTAAGGGCGCGCGCGCGCGTTTGTGTCTTTCTGTGTGATTTTACATCGGTAAGCACAACTGATTTGATCGTAAACCGTTTCATACCGATTATAATAGTCATTTTTTTACTAATAGTATAGATTCTGTATCCTCATAACTAAATTGCTTCAGAAACAAGGTGACTTTCTTCTTGAATTCATATTAGGGGAAAGAAAACATACCTCTACTGTTTGCAATTTTGTTGTAGAGGGAAGAGAGAAAAAAAATATATAGTCGAATTTGGATGATTTGTAAAAGTAACGTTCATATTTTTGGAATTTTTGTTTGAAATCGAGTACAAAACGTCAATGTTTGTGCTTCAAGTTATTAGTATTTCGTAACATTGAATACATTGCCCACAAATTTGACGGCTTATAATTTTTGGCCAGTTCACTAAAATAGGTCAGAAAAAATTATTTCGATAATTTTTTATTTTTGATGATTTCCTTCACTTTGTTATGTACTTCAAGTAGTGTAAATTTATTGTTATCATCATCATCCGCGTCTGGAATTATATCAGGATTATAACTCATTTTGAAAATTCCTATTTTAATCTTTAAAGACCAATAAATTCTTTAACTGTTACTTTAACTTCACTATTTTAATATTGATATTTCAATTGTTGTTTTTATCATTAGTTTCTTATCAAAATCTGCATATGTCAAGTATACGACAAGCCGTACTTATCGCACCCGAACTAATATGAACAGTGAGAAATCGGTTACTTCAAACCCTAAAAATGTGCGCAAAAACGATGTTTATCCTGCAAAACATCCCTTGAAAAACAAGCTTTCATTACTCAAATGAAAGCATATTTTTCAAAGACATGGATACGACACGGGACTAGAACGAGGACACGGGATCAGAATCAAAAGCTAAACCGAAGTCGGAATCAAAAGTGTGATAGCGATCAGAATCGAGACCGTGTCTCGGACGAGAATCGAGAACTGGTTAGGATCGAGAAAGTGAACGGTATTCGAATCAACATTAACCGGGACCAGTATCGAGAATGTGGTCGGAGACGGAATCAGGTTTAGCGGCGTAAATAAAAGCTAGACTTGTATGAAATAGATTCAAAAGATTGAGAAACCCGATCTGTTTTTACGTGAGTGAAATCACATGCATTCGCTATGATTAGATATAACACATAGTGTGCTCTTGGAGCCCTAAATTTGTATCTGTGATAAATTTTATGTAGTCAAATTCGAAGGCGGCTATTTCATGCGAGGTGGACGCAATTACAACGTTCTATTGCGTTCCTTGGAATAGATGAATCGTTTAATTTAAAATCTGGAAAATTCAATTACGCAAAGGTCTACAGATCCTCGCGCCCGACTGGAAATTACCAAAGGATAGCTCGCGTGTAAGCGGTTTAATTTCACCCCATTTTGTTCTGTTTAGCGATTATAATTACTTTGATCTGTCAAATTAATACTGTCTCTTGGAATTGGTTTAGTGTAAATTGAATTTTAAAAGAGAATTAAATGCAATTTTCAAATATATATATTGGGGCAATAGGGAATAGTGATTAAGAAACGAAACAAAAAACCTTCAGTGTTTTATTGATGTTTATGACAGACAATACAAATTCACTACAAAAACTTATGTTTATTACTCAGTGAGGTTTAAACAGATAAAAGGATTTTTGTATAGAGGTATGTGACATAAAAATATAAAATAGGGTGTTTTTTATAAAAAAATATTTTAAAAAAATACTTGTATATAATACCATAAAAATCGCTATTTAAAAACACTTCTTTAACTAATAGATAGCACACATGGACAGTGTGTGGACAGTGGACGGAAACTTGAGTAAAATTTTTATGCATATCGTGACCGGAAACGGAAGCACAATCCAACAAATTTGAAAGCTTACTAAGATTAGAATCGAGGACGGGACGGGGACCTAAAATAATGATGGAACCAGGCTCGAAATCGAGTGCGGGATTTGTATAAGTATCAAGGGCATAACCGGGATTTATGCCTGTAGTATTGAAATTGTGATTGATAGTAAGATTGATGAATTAGTAAGATTTTACAAATTCTATGAAAACTTATCTAAATGTCATTAAATTTAAATTTAAACCGGCGAAGGGATTCTGATGAAATTTGGCAAAGAAGAACATTATTATAAATTACAATAAGACCAAAGAGATATTTTTGTGAAACTGTAAATTTTAAGTTATAAATAAAATAGTCGCCTTTAACTTTTAATGTGAGCTCAGCGAAGCAGGGAGGTAACTATATATATACATATTCGAAAAGCTATTTCTATTGTTTAAGGTATTACTTCGCAGAAATTCAAAATAAGACGCTATTGCAATGTACAATAACGTACAGCATAAAACTCCTCTCCCACAACATTGATACACAGATATCAGACAATCACATCTTAGTGCCAAGAGTATTAAAATCACCAACAGATGCGCCTCCAACCACCATGTCATGCATGACATACGCTGATGTAGTGTGTCTTTTGTAGAAGAGTAACAGAAGCCTACCAGCAGTCATATACAGCCTACTGATAAATATACTTGTCAATTGTTACGGTAACAATTTATTGAATGCAATTATCATTAAAAATCGGAATGAAATCCAAACTAATTTTCACAGAAAATTTAATAGAAATTTTGAACTTGACATTGGTTAAGACTTAATATATGACATTAGGTCATTTTGACTTTAAAAATACCTTTTATATACTAACAAAATATGCGAATGCAATTTGTACAGTTTTAAATACGTCTAAATAATAATTTATACATAATTAGAATTCCTTGCTTTTAAGTCTGTAACTACCTTTTTAGGCTCATTAGAGGGAGAAGATAAAGATTTCCACGAAAAGCTTTAATTGAAATGCTGAAATTAAAAAAATGTCCTTCAATTTTCTTGAAATCCCTATTACTGTTTCAGCGACCCTTCGTGATAGCTAAGTGAAAATCAAATGACAAATTCAGTCCTTTTTAACCGTACTTGGAAAACCAATAGCCCTCCGAGGTGAATTATTAAAAGCTAAGTGTACAGTTTATTCGCACAAAGAAATTTCACTTGGAAGTTAAGTTGGAAGTAATTTATTCTCCTAATTAATTATAAATACACTCACTGAAATATTAAAGGGAACGTATCAAAATTTGTTAAATACATTGTGTGAATAAATAACGCAGAATTAGTAACGTTATATTTACTTAACAAAGAGTTCATAAGTTCTTAATATATAAGGAATTTTTTTATTTGTGTTTTTTAACAAAACAAGTAAACGTAAGTTTTTAAAATAACCTAAAAATGTATAAATAGAATGCAATAAACTCTTCATACATGAATTCGCTATTCATGTAACCGTTGTAAAAAGTGTCTTTTAAAATAGTAAAAATTTGAGTTTGTCATGCGGTCTTAAGAATTATATTTAATCATACTATAATGATTATTTTTCACATTAATAAGGCCGATTTTATAAGAACTTTATCTCACCATTATTATAAGTTTTGGTGCATTGTTAGGTAAGAATTTTAAGTCATTACAGATTCAAAATGGTCATTCTAAACGAAAAATGATTAAAAAAACTGTTTACGGCATTTCCCCTCTTAAAATTATACCTAATTCAATAGTTTATAGATAACTGATGGATGCGGGGCGGGGCGGATAGACGTGAAAGGCTGTGGTCGCTTGTCGTCTGCGGCAAGTGACCACCGGGTGCTCGACGGGCGAGTGAAATAATAAAAAACTCGGGCTGGTGCAGGATTAATCCGATTGTAAGACGAAGTATAATTTGTGAGAGTGAAAAATAAATATAGTGCCACTAGACGATCATGCGCCGACAGCCTGGACCTGTGGGACGACGCATCAGTTAAAAGGGTGAATTTCCGCACACACGAACATACCTCAAGCTATCCGGGCGCGTACAGAAACCTAAAACTCCTCTTCAAAAAACCTTTTTAATTATACCTCACTTATCGTAGTTCGTCAATTTACTTTTTTTTTACATTTTTACTATATAGCATCTGGTTGTCCCCATATTGATTTTCGATTACTGTCATGTCTTAGTAACACTCACAAGATTAAAACAAATCCATTAACGTAAGAATTATTAAAATTGACCCATGGCCCAACCTCTAGAACGACACAAAGAAACATACATACATACACACATACCTATATACAAACGTGCACACATACGTAGACTGATAAACACATTAGCCTTCTTTGTGTCGCACGGTCGGGTAAGAAATAAGAATTGATCAAAATTAGGATTTAACCACCAATTTTTTTTATCACGAAATCATCTATCGCTAAATCTTCACCCGCGCTTAGTCGAGAAGTAGACTACAACAGAATAAAACCACAAATAAAAAACCGAACATTTTTACAATTTTTGTATAAAGTTATGTTATTTAACTAAAATAAAAACACTTTAAAATATTGAACATCAATAATTTATAAAAAAAGAAAACTTTTATAATTCAAGAGAAAATCCGTTACAACTTTAATAGTTTAAAATATATTGTGGAATATTAAGTTGTAGCTCTAAGGACTAAGGTTTTATAATATATGAGCTTATGATATAAAGGCGTGAGAAAAGGACATCAAGTAATGTATATCAATATAATAGCACTTTTTACACCAGAATAAATGAAGCTTGTATTCGAGCGACAACGAAGTCAGCAATTTATCAAAACATACCTTGACACATTATGCATATCCCACCTCTCAGGAAATATGACGTCAAAACCAAGTAAATATTTAACGCGGGCCTCAAGAGCAGGTGTCAAGCCGTCCCTCATCCTTTCTCAATAAAACGTCACCGTCGCGACCTAACGCTATCTATTGTGAAACATAACGCAAAATATCACACGCTATTGTTTATTTATTCTCGGATATAATTTATGAATTTTAATGCAAATAACAAATTAAGTAACAGCAATATTAACACGGGTACTGAACAAATAACGTTTTATAAGAAAAACGTCTCCACGTTGTAACAAAACTTAACAGAATATAGACATTACATTAAAAAAAACTTTCTTTTATTGCGTATGTTTATGTTTATCGAAAGTGGGTGATAAAAAAGAACCAAGATATTTCCTGTTCATATTTTTTAAATTCCTTACATATTAGTAGGTCCTTACGCACTAACCTCATGTTTAGAAAATGTAACAATCCTAATTATAAAACTTAGTTTAAAAATATCGTTTTAACAGAGTATATTATTAAGAGCTGTACAAATTATACTCCTTTCTCTTACATTAACAGAGCTTTACTGACCAGTCTTATAGGTAAGTGTGCACCTCGATTGAATTGGTTTTCATGTTTTATCCTAACATAATTTTCTAACTAATTGACCTTACTCTGGCCAAATTTTTACGGATAAAGACGATGCTATTTTGTAAAAAATATAACAAGATCGCATATTAGTTCTTAAGACATAGTTGTAGAGCTGGAGACTGATGACAAAACAGTTTTGACCCATTCGAAAAAAGCTGGATATACAAAAAAGTTCGATACTTGGGTCCCACACGAGTTCACTGAAAGAAATGTATTGGATCGTACACGTATTTGCGATTCTCTATTGAAACGTAATGACAACGAACCGTTTTTGAAAATATTTATAAGTAGTGATGAAAAATGAAGAATAACCTACGACAATAACGTTTGAAAAAGTCAAAAGGCAAACAAGCTCTACGCACTATAACGGAACCCGGATGAAATATCAATAAATTGATACTATATATATGATGCGATTGGAAGGGCGTTGTTTATTATGAGCTTATGAGCTTTACCACTGGAAAAAACCATTGATTCGGATCTCTACTACCAAAAGCTGATGAGAGTCAAGCAAGAAGTAAAGAAAAAAGAGCCGGAATCGATCAACAGAAAAGTGTTGTGGTTTTTCACCATGATAACGCCAAACCACACACATCTTTATCCACTCAGCAAATATTGAGTTTTGTTGGGAAGTATTAATGCATCCACGACATAACCCCCTATTTGTAACCTCAGATTTTAACCTGTTTCAATCTCTACAGAATTCTTTAGGTAGTGCTAGGTTAACATCAAGAGAGGACATTGATAACTAATTTTGACAGTTTTTTTGAAAAACTTTTTTCCCTACCTAATATTGAATCGTATCGTGTCGTATTTGGCTTTACTGATCGTTCGTATGTTTTGGTTACTAGAATATTTATTAATTAACAATGCTTCAATCAATAATCATCATAACTTATTCCAGCCTAATGATAGGCATGCCTTATCGTCACGCCAATTTTCCTTCACTTTCGTACAATCCGGTAGTAATTCCACCCGTTGTTACTTATGCTAAAGTAAAACAATAAATTGTTTTTTTTGTGTCCTTACGTTCAGTAAACTATTTAGAATTCATAAGGGTAAAACAAAATATTACTGAAATTAATATTGACAATTTCATAACTTTACTTTTATTTTTGTACAACATTCTTGAAAACAATTTGCAATTTGTACTTAAATAATGCCATGTACATTATTTTAACGTAAAACAGTTTTTAATATAATTAGCACATTCTCATACTTTGGTTAAATGTTTTCATATATTATATTAAATATTTTAGTGGTCATAAGTCAACGCTACGTTGAATTTTTGAATTTTATATACATTAATAAAAGTTATTAGAACACTATTTTATTGACATAGTTCTATGATTAAATATCGGGCTAAAAAGATATTCTCTTCCAGAAACTTATTTAAAAGAACACACAATATCGTAATACCATATATTTTATAAAAAGGTATTTCTCTTGCAGAAAAATCAGCAGAGTAGCAGAAAAATAAGTAAACAGTCTACGTTTTTTGTTCAGCACATGTGTATATGAAGGTCTCTCTCTCACACACGTGCATCACGTCCTCAGAAACGACATTATTGGACCCCAATTTATACATTCTAAGGGATTTACTATCAAATTCATCGGACCGCTGAATTTGGGACACGGGCCGACACACCTAGCGGTGTCGGGGCCGAGTCGGCGGAATCTCTCACATAATGGCTGTAATGTTTCACTGAGGGTTTTAGCCGAAGGTAATTGTCGGGGGTGACGTTAAAATCGATTTTTCAGCTGGAAAACTAGCCTCGCTCGGCGACTTTACAGCGGTGAACGGCACGGGGGAAAGACATTAAAAGGCATTTAAGTGAAATGACATTGTCCGTTATTGGAATTGCGAGAAATTGTGGCTCATTGTAGCTAAACGGTTAGCTGTTCTTCCTTTGTTTCCCTTTATTTTCTGATTTTCTAAATAGTCTCTAAGAATTTTAACTATGTCATTATTTATCATTAGAAGGGCTTGATCATGTCCTTAGTATTACAAAATTGTTTTTTTTAATCAATCTAAAATAATTAAGTTCCTAATAGATTTTTATTACAAAAATAATAATTACAACGATTCACACTATTATATTATTCAATTATGTGTATGAATTGAAATGTTTAACCGATTTAGTTCACAAAACACAAAAATGCTCAAATTTTCATTTTCTTTTAGCTTAAATATACAATTATAAAAACAATTGTCAAATGATTGAGAGTGTCGGTTGCCCGCTTCTGCCTCCATTGGATCTCCTATTTCTTTTTAAAAGTTCCAATGACCCACTTTTTTTATATATATAATGTTCTAGGGGAAAAAGAGGAGGCAACCAATCGGACAGTAGGACAGTTGATGGTTACCGCCGCCCCTGGACACTCTCAATGCCATTGGAATCTCCTATGCGTTGCTGACCTCTTGAAAGGAAAAATTATATAATCCTGACAGATCAACTTATGACATTCATAAAATCTTTATTTTGCGAGAAAAACATATACAAATGTGCAGGCAACTTTGTTAATCCAGTATTATTTGATATATCCAAATTTCAAACTCAACAATCGCAAATAAGCCACGCCCCTCAATATATTTTAATTAAACACTGTAACTTATTTGATTATTCGGCACGAGTTGGTATAATCTAATTTTTTAACATTTCAACTGGATTAAATATAAATTAAATAAAATCAATACATTTATGTCATTTGAATATTTATTCATATAATAAAAAATACAAATGAGAGTTTCTCTATAAAAATCTACTCCAAAGTGCATAAAATATAAGAAGAAGTAGCAAACCGGTCGCGTACTAATGATTAAGGTTACGAGTGTTCACAAGCGAATGGTGATCACCTCCCCTGTGGTGGCTCGCATTCACCTATGGTGCTCAAAGAGCTATAAAAAAATAAAAATAAATAAACAAGATATCAAAGTAACCATAGATAGTGAACTACAATCAACGATGATCTATTTCTCGACATAGATCTCTCTCGAGACCCTAATTTTATAGTCATTAAAATATAAACACGTATTTTTCTCATTGATTCGAATTTAGAGATTTATTAACCTACTATATTATCTAAAACTTTTTTAAACATGCGAGCCTTGTGTTTTAATCTTATGATAAAGAGTTTGGTGCTCAGTTCAAACATCAATTATGATGTTTCGATTGGTTGATAGATGATGCCGATTCTGAGCTTTGGTGAGCTTTTATTTGCACTCACTTTCATGCATATATTTCTTGTCATGTAAAAGTTTTGTTATTGAACTCAAGAAACAAATTAATTACCTTCAAACACACAAGAACAAACTTTTGTGAAATTCATATTTGTGGAGTACTAACTAAAATCATGGCTTTGTGGGGAGTCGCGAAGCTTTACGATTCCATGGTTCTTAAATTTAGTAATAATTATTTTAATTTATTTTTCTATTTTTTGGTATTGAACAAAAAAACAGGGAATAATGTTTGTAATTAGTTAAGTTTAAATGAGGACAATTTCCATTAAATATTAAGAAAGCAGACTTATTTAATTTCCTAAGTGATTTTTTAAACGACAATAATAATTTTCGATTATTCGATAACTGATTAAAACTTGAAGAAAAAACAACTTTAAAAGTGTTTAATTATTTACTTTAGTACGATTCGTTTGATTATTACGTAGCAACTGAACTTTTTTCATTTTCATAAGCTTAAAACGAAAACAGTTTCTAGAATAGTCGATTAGTAAGTAGAATTAATCGTTTGTCTTTAACAAACTTATTTCTTAATTAAGTCTTTGTTATTTATTTAAGAAATTTTTTTCGTCTTGCTACTCCATTTATTTTAGTTTCGTTTAATTACGATTATGACAAGTGAATGTTATTTATAAACACATATTTTTTTCTAGTATTCTAGAAGTTCTATACATCTATATATATATATATATATATATATATATATATATATATGTATATATATACAGATTTTGTACTTATTTACAACAGTTCATTTTGAAACTAGTTATAGACAACATATCTGGGCCTTTCAAACATAAAACTATAATAATTTTCAAGCCTGGGGCTTAAGTAGTATTTTCATAAAAGGAAGCACAAAATGCAATACCACTACTGCTTAGTGATAGGACGTGCTTTGCTTGTCATAACAAAATATTTTTTTACTAAGGAAACGTGGTATAAAACACAATTAAGTTATAAACGTAAAACGAAATTTGCAATGGACACCACCTTTAATATCATAGTCACCGCACATACCAATCGAAGCAGTAACTATTTGCTATTGCAAAAGAAAATATACTTTGGAACAAAATATTATTGAAAACTGGCTAAATCTTAATAAAGGTAATATAGTTTAAGTATGGATTCTAGCGATAATTACTGGTCTGATAGCGATGAAGGTTACCCTCTTTTCATTATGCAGCTAAGTTTATGACTCCTCGTTCTTCAATGCGGCAATTCGTACTTTAATACAACGTGGAACAGCTCGAAATATGCCTGTTAAATGATTCTACCTCAAAACCAGTTTCCTCCTGAAATACTCTACTTGTCATTTATCTGATCAAGAATGCGTATCACATGAACAGTAATGGATAACGAGGTTGTGATCCGTTACCAGGGAAGCAACATTAGATGAACCACGCAGCAGCTTATATTAAGGACTCTGAGTACTTAAGCTCGCATGCCGTTGTACTAAAGATGGGTAGACTTTGATCAAAGAGACACTCCTGGAGAAAGATAGAAAATAGCAAATGCCATGAAACTAAAATAAAATTACAATAATTTATTTAAAAACTCTACACCTAATCCTCAAAAATATGGATTCGGAAATTATAGTGAGTTAAACAAATTGTCAATATATATTTTAATATCCGTTTAGTTACAAAAGCATTAAGCATAAAACACGGTAAGAACCATAGTCCTCGTACCGTTACGTACGAAAACTACTTTATTAAGACCGTTCACGAGCACTGTACCTATTTCGGAGTTTAGTTTGACCCTCATTAATAGGTTTTATGTTGCGTCCCGAACCCCTAAATAACACGCCATTTCTGTTTGGAATCTGACCTTTGGATATTAGAGTCCAGCGAACACGAATACAATGGGAATTTGTGCGAAGCTGTGGGTAGATTCGATGTTAACGCCATTAACGATCCGCGCCACAGCGAATGGCATTTTAGTTTTAAGCTGTCATATATGTATTTATTGTATCAAAAAGTTGCCCGACATTTAGATGTGATATTAATAAGACCGGACAAATGTGAATAGGTATCGCACCCTTTCCATACAAAATTAATTATGATGAACGTAGATATTTCATCTTGCAAGAATCTTAATAGTTTTTGTCTGTTTCTAATACATATCCGATACTGGCGAGATATTGGTACAAGAAATACAGAAATTTGAGCGATTTGTTTTAAATTTTTTTAAGCTACTGGATAGCTTATATCGCGGGCTTTGAGCGCTGCGACCGAATCAAGAAATTCTGTAACGAAAATAAAACCTAACACCCCCCACTCCGCCTACCATGTAGCTCGGCCGAACGTTCGCTTAACGTATGTATATGGCACGACTGTACGAAGCTCGCACGGATCGAGACGAGCTGCTCCGAAATCGGACGAATACGTAAGCACCTGTATAGGTATATATATCATATCTTTATAATGCCACACTCACAGCATGTGCCCTGTAAGTATATATATGTATACATAGGTGTACCTATGTACAACAGTGAATAGCATTTGCTGGTGAATAGCTATACGCGTAAAATTTGTGTAAAAAGTGCTTTAAATATGAATAAACAAAGTGCATTTATTAATGAAAAAAGTGATGAAAAACTTGAATTAATATCAAAGAAAAAAAAATACTGCATAAATAAATAAATAATTATAATTGCATAAGTTGATAAAAAATGTTATGCAATAGCTTTAGCTTTATGCAATTTCTTCTGGCCAAATTTCAAGATTATAGGTCAATGGGAATAGGTAATGATTGTCTTACGAGTATCAAAATATGCGGCATAAATAGCTGTATATTTTGATTGCCTTGATTTACATGTCTGATTTTTCATGGCTTTATCAGATTACAGACCTAAGTATTTAATATTAATTTCAGCTTGATAATCCTACGTATTCCTGAATAAAAGGGTCTTGACAGACACACAAACAAATAGCCAGACGGCCAACAAAGTGGTCATATAAGGGTCCTTTTTTCCGCTTTGAAGAACGGAAATTTAAAAACAAAATATTTTAAAGTTTTTGGGACTATTGCAAAAAAAAAATAGAAATTAAGTGCATTCAAGAAAACAGGAAATAATCGTACATGAATAAGATATATTAAGCACCTAATTAATTATTATAGTTTATGTTTCATCCTAAAGTTTATAGATTAGCCTGTAACAAAAAAAAATAGTCCCAAAGGACTAATTCTTTCTGTTACAATTACAAACAAAAAAAATTAAATTCTCTCAAAAGATAATTTAAATTTTTTTGTTTGTAATGTGAACTGATTCTATGTAAATTAATTTAATCATCTATAAAACAGTACATTCAAATGTTTAAAAGAAAATTACAGAAAAATTTACGTTAGGCAAAAATGTAATCTAGGTACTTATACCTAAAATATCGAGTTTTCAGCACTCTATCACATAAGGTTTGGCTATTGATATTGTGGATTTCAGAAAATTTGTCTTAACTTTTATAGAAAGTCTTTTAACAATTTATTAAATAATAAAAAAAAAATTTTTTCCTTTTCTGACCCCTACACGAGGACACGCTGAGCCATCGTCGAAGGTTACGACAACAGTTGCCTCCGGTGCGGTGGCAACGTCCTTGACCTAAGGTATGACCTATTTCCATAACTTAAAATAAAACTGTTCGTACAAAATTATACATAAATAATAGTACAATATACATCAAAAGCTCGAGATCAATATCACTACCGAAACCGAGGAGAGAAGCGAGAATGAATCTGTAAACACAAATGAACAGTATTCGACGAGATTATTATTCACTAAGAATTAAATTAAGAATTAAAACATTTCCATATTAAACCATATTTTTTATTTTTTATTAGGATATAATTTCATTTTAATACATTTTCAATAAAAAATTTAATTAATTATTCCATATATTCCGTATATGATACTCGTAAGTGTATAAGCAAATTTGCAAGCAAAAGATTCTGGGTTCAATACGCAACCGCTGTAACATCGACTTACCAGCATTCTCGTCGAATCTGATGTTACGTTTATACTTAATATAAACGAAATGCAAGTCACAAATTTAGCGTTTATCATTTATTAGTAATTACAGTTCCATAAAAACTTAGCTTGAGTAAAGTTATTAACGTGTTCATCTATAAACATGTTTAATTAAGCTGATTTCGCCAGAAAAGAACATCTTTACTTGATAATTAAACAATCCTGAAAATTAAATAATAATTCCAATAAAAAAGAATGAACTGTATAAAAAGGAGAAAATCAAGCAGAAAAGGTTTTTTTTACGATTTCAGTTTGAATGTAACGTAGCAAATCCCATCCGGTGCGATTATGTCGATCAATCATACTCAGCACGCTCGAATTCGCTTCGACTTCAAATGGAATTACCGTTGGAATTATTAAATAGGTGGGTTACAGATATTTTATTTTCAATGATCGAGAAAAAATAGCTTAGTATTTTATCATTTAAATAACATTTGTTTGTATATCACAAAAAAACAGAGGCAAGAGAAAATTAAAAGAAAGAGCAAAATCATATGTATTTTAAATACGTATTATATATTTTAAAATAATTTTCAGCTAAACTTCTAATTTAATAAAAGACGTACAATATATTATAGATCGTATGATTTAATGATCTAAAACCAAACATACTTATATTGTTTTAAAATAAAATGAATAGAATTAGTTTATAAAAATGTTAGAATATTTTATTCAGCAGTCTTTAAATGGCAGCATTAATAAATCTCTTTAGATATAATATAATAATTGTTTCAAATAGCTAGGTACAAGAACTTGTCCTTGTACCAGACAATGGAAATTGAGAATCGCGAACGAAATAACAAACTATAATAAATGTATATAGAACTAATACGAATCTGCTTAAGAATATTGTGTAGTGTGTCCTTGATGAACATAATATGTATAGAACTAATGTAAAATAATAATCTAGTTGGAAAAATTAATGTTGAATACATTTTAAAAAGGAGTTTGAAAGTTATTTCGTCGTTTGGAAATGATGAATGAAAGCATAATATTGAAAAGGATTCAGAGAGCCAACATGTTAGATGAAGGGTCTGTAAGGGATGCCCTAAAACAACATATTCAAACCGAATTGGTGCCATAACAAAAATCAATTTTAAGCAATTGAAAACAATTATCCTTTATGAAACAATTAATGGAAATTAATTACACAAGGTAAAAATTGTACTAAATGGAAATCTGTATGGTATATTAAATTATATATAATACCGTGTGATAAATACATTTCACTCCATACATATAATACATACATACATACATAGTTCAATACAATAGAGTACAGTTTATATTGTGTACTTAATTATATTTTTTAACAATGAACGTCTGTAGAGTGTTGAACATAAAACTTGATTTATTTTTAGAGCATTCTAATTTATGCTATTATATGTATACGAATTCATTCTAAGCCTCACCAGATCCTTTGTCGATTCCTATTTTAGAACTTAAACAATTCTCAGTGTCTCCAGCTTTATGTAGAATATGAATGACCCCGTTATTATATTTTTAAACTCACTTATCTTCATTTACTTCTTACATTCGCTAATAATCTAATTTAAAATCTAGTTTTGTGAAGTATTTCGCTGAATTTAAAGGTATCAACAAATCTTCCATGAAATACTGGATATTTTTAAGTCACAATCTTCTTTTTTTTCAATTTTAGTAGATAGTGCAGAATCTCTATCTTCCTGTGGTTTTTTAGGTAATACGATCGGAAACGCATAATTGCTTCTTCATGGTTGATTCACTCCAATCGCTAACATTTCTCTAACTTGATCATCTACTATTTTTCTGTGTTTCGGCTAGATTCAGTATGAAACTTGCTGGACCGGAATTTTACCTATTGTAGGAATGCCTACCTCCACACAATTACACCAGCCTACGAGATCCGATTTCGCTGAGAGACATTGTTTCGAATTTAGCGCATAGCGCCCTCGCCCTACGTCGCTCACCAATCGGCAACCCCTCATTCATGTCTAATTGGTTGATTGTACATCTCTTTAGATACGATCTAATTTATTTAAGCTCATACAACCTGTTATATACACGTGCTAATATATTGTTTTTTTACGTTATAAAACTCAATTTTCTTGAGTGTAATAACGTATTTGGATTAATGTCTATGTTGTATTAATATTCAATTCTATATTTAATATAATATAATAATATATTTATTTTCGTAAGAAAATAAATATGTACCAAAAATTATCAAATCATCTGAATTACGAATATCATACAACGGATGTCTAAATTAAATTTTCATAATATTGCACTTTGAAATCGTAAATCTTACAACTTTCAAAACATCACCTCTTACAATATAAACATTCACCATAAAAGTCCTCGGTACCTCGGCACCTCGGTAATTTCATGCCCATCCACTAATCCTGTATTTGTAAATGACGCGTTCGCCTCCGTGTCCAATCACGCATACCATATCTTGCTTCTGCATAATTGCATTGCAACGAAAAGTGCATATTCGCTGTCTAATTCCGAATGACCCGTTTCGTTCGTTTATTATCAGGGTACGTAGTAATAGTAGTAGTAGTACATAGTAGCCTTGGAGTTTATCTTTCTCGTCTTTTTACGACCTCAATCGTTCTTTTTAACCCTCGAATGAGGCCGTGATTCTGTGTTGTCACAGCTCACACTGTCACTACTCGTTGCCAATGGATATTTTCGTGTCTCGGAAAGGCTGTAGTTCTATTACCAGACGTCGACTGCATCCGTTATAACATGTGTGATAGAATTATAGGTTCTACAGTGTAACGCGAATTAAATTTTGAAGCTCCATAATTTGATATTCTTACATTGACGCTTTCAAGTCTTGAAGCTTGAAGTTGTGAGAATTAAAGCTTTTAATACTAAAGATACTCCTTAATGCCTTACTAAATTCCGTAATAAAAGTTATAATTACAATTTCTACGTCTGAAAGTGCCTGGTGTTTCCTTGGTCTATACCTTAGAGTGCGCGATAGCAAACGACCCGAGTTTCCAATAAATAAAGATGGAGTATGGTTTTACATACAATTTTTTTTACTATATTTTACATAACGCAATATTTTAATTACTTTTCACGAATGTTGTATTAGTTTCCTAAACCATGACAGACGATTTAAGTTATTTATGTCGAGTCATGTCTATGGATTTCAGTATAATAACGTGTTTTTTTTATTAAAATCAGTTAAGTTAATATTATTGTTGCGTACTGATAGATTACATATATTAGCACTTTCTTCTAATTAGTTGTAAATTGGGACAAATCCCAAAAGCTTACGTCTTGGAAACCGGTTACTTCTACGAGTATTACTCTCAACTCACCAGTCAATGTTCAAAGGGCCAGACTGTAGCCAGAAACGCACAACATATAATTTTTACGTAATATTCTTTATTTATTTTTTGGAAAATATAGGTGATATTCGTTTACCATTACTAGTTAGGCTTATTATACAACAAATAAATAGTACTTGGACTGATAAATTATCTTTCGATGGCAGCAGTAGTGTTGCCATTTATTACCGGAAACAAATCGAAGAGTAATCGATGATAAATGAAGGAGTAATAGATGATTATTATCAATTTTTCAAGATCTTAGTGTAGGCAAAAACTATTAAAAATAATAAAGAAATTATTACAAATGATATCTCTCTCCTCTCTCATTTGTTTAATATTTCTAAAAAATAAGTTATTGAATAATGATTCCTTAGAATAATAATGTTTTTTAACCGTTCAGATAAACTTCGATATCAATTTATCGAGTTTTGCACGGAAATGGCATCACGTTGCTAGCTAAATTAGAAAAAAAACACAGACAGTTGACATTGGTTGATTGTGACAGTTAACTGCTTGCTAATTTTATGTGAAGTTGTTTTGCTGCTTATTGCGTTTTATTTTGCTTTTCAAGTCTAACGACTTGGCATTGTAAATAGACACCGATACCATCAAATGTTCTGATCACGGCTTGAATATGAGTACTACTTCTATTTTTAATGACAACACCAGCGCGACCTTAGAATCGACATATTAACGTTATATCTAATAACAATGCCATCATTCACACTGACGGCATTTTAAGGCATTTGCAACAATTGTTATACTTGTGTTGCATATACGATCGATATGCAACACAAGTTAAGTTTTATCTGTTTTTGTATAAATAAAAATTGTTTATAATTTTAAAACATTTACTTTTTTTGTAACAAATTTCTTAACCTTAACATTATTTGCGTTGCGCATTATCGTTTGGATACTATTTTCAATGTGTGCATCCACGGCCGCAGCGACTATGGCGGCCGGGCATTCCCCTTTAACAGGCCATTAATCGGTAGATTGCTAACATTAATCGGTAAATGTGGCTCTTAATCCAAGAGTGGTAACACTTCAACTAAACATATAAAGCTTTGGAATGATCGCCACCGGAAAATTTAAAGAAATTTAAAGATCTAAACTAGTATACTTTCCCTCTATAAAAGTTAAGGAAGGCAGACTAATTATAATATATATATATATATATATATATATATATATATATATACAAGAAAAACAAATAATAGCATAAGGTAAGTGGCCAATAGTAAAAGTAATTAATTCAAATCTTAAAAATTTTAAAAACAATTGATTATTTTAACTTCTTTTTTAAAGCGGTTCTTAATTCTTTTGTATAAAATTACTTTATCTCATCTGAAAATCTTTCCAATTACTCAAAAAAGTATAATTTTCTTAAATATTGCGCAGATATTCTATGTGAATTTTAATTCAACGCCAAGTATGACCAAAAGAAATTTCATCTGTTTGTTTTAAACGGTTTCCACCAAAAACAGCTGCGACGGCAAATGGACGATCAATCCCTTGGGACCGTAATATAATGAGGGTTTCGTAGTGACGTGACGCTTCCAACTCCCCTTGGCGCCGTCATTTCGCTGGTGTGTATTTTTGTTGTATCACCAAGGCCATCTACAACAAATAACACCTCGTAATATTACAGATTTTATAATTCAACTAGCATTCGCTCGCGGCTCCGCCCGGGTAGACATAAAGTGAATTTCTTTATTTTGGATATCGACTGAATACGCTCTAATGATGATCTCGATTGCTATTTGCTTCTCGATTGCTATTTGCTTCTCGATTCTGCTCCCGATCCTACTGTCGATTCTGATCGTAGTTCCAATTTTGATTCTGAACCCGGTCTTATTGTAAGCTGATTCCGATTCTGGTTTCTCTTTCGATCTCGGTTCCGCTACCAAAATTTGATCAAAATCTATTGAATCTTTTCGGAGAGTAACCTAGACAAACAAACAGACCGATACCTAATCGAAACCACATATGGTTTATCATTAGTGCAATCATGTTCTTAATGTGAACCAAATATTGTCAAGATTACTTAACCGTTCTTAGCTTATAAAAAGACATACATATAGACAGACAGAAATAAATTTCTAAAATCATAGATTTGGAGTCAATGAGTCATAAAATGAATAATTAGCACAAAATTTAAAAAAAAATGTATGGTACAGACACACTAAAGATTTATATAGGAATACAGACAGATTTTGAAACTATTAGTAACTGTTAAACAAAAAGGTAGGTTCCTCAAAAATTAAAAATATATGCGAAATAAACAAATTAAGAATGTTTGTGCAATACGTAAAATATGTTTAATGAGAAAAAAGATATATTTAAGCTGAGGTATGTTCAGTTGGTTTGGCCATCTGCAAAATATGAGTAAAAGTAAATTGACGTAATAACTCTGTAGACTGTACATATGTGATAATATAGTTTGGCAAAGAGTGCACTAGAAAATCTAATGCAGATCTAATTAAAGGCATATTAAAAAAGGACGAATTTTCAGCTATGAGTTTTCTCGAAACGTTTCTGTATATTAGTGAAATAATAAGATAACCATTCTGAAAAATAGATCTGATATTTTAAATAAATAAAATGGTACGTAGCATTAAAATAAAATAAATATATTATTGCTTAACAACTCAAACTATTATCGTCTTACAATAAATTAGTACGATATAAGGGACAGAAATATATCAGTCTAAATAGAGAAATAATTTCCTTTTATCTTCCCATTAGGCATATATGAAAACACCCACGCCTGCGCATAAGACATAGCTTATCCTTTTATTTTTTTTTTAATTTTCGGCATACTGAGACCCGAGAAGGAGCAGGTTCCATCTCGTCCGGAAATTTTTTCTTTATTAGAACCGGGCAGTCGGTTAACCGACGACGACCGACCCTTTAAAAATGCGCACCACACACGAAACGCAGGTGAGGGCGAGAAATTGGCCCGCATTATATACGTCTTGCTGAAACGTTTTATGGCCGCCAATGGAAAATTGTTACGAACGTGAGCGAAAGAATGGCGGGAAATTCGTTTTAATATTCCCGGCTCGCGCGCAGCTTACGAGTTACGTTTTCTTGCTCCCTGGAAATACATATTGCGATGTTTGTCTGCGGCCGTAACGCGGCACTAAGCGAAGTAACTATCTGAGTACTATGAGATAGCTTTGCGCTTGGAGATGTTACATCGTGTAATACGTACCGCGTATTTACATTGCAAAGTTTGGATAAGATACGAGTTTGATGCTTGAAGTGTCATAACTTTGACAATGAAAATGGCATTTATGTAGTCAGTTTTCATTTATGAAGCTTAACGACAGTATTAAATAATTCAAAAGTTGAAATTTAATATTATTTCCCTAAATAGCCTTTAAATGGATTTTAAGTTAATTATTATTATTAGTTATATTTTTATATATAATTTCTCAAATATTCTTTTTATAGGTACGCCATATCTCCCTTGATATTGCATCAAAATCAATGGTTTTGTTTTAATTATGTTAGAAATTCATGTTTACTCATTATAGAAATTTTTAATCTCATCATTTTAGAGAGAAAGTTCGTCGCAATGTAGATAAATGAACAATGTAGATAAATAAACAATGTAGATAAATAAACAAACACACCATCTGATGCAAGTATGCCTTTTCGAATCACACGAAAACAGTTCCCATAGTTTTCGCTATGATATTTATAGTTCACAATAAGTTGCTTCAAATCGCAGCCACGAAATACGTTTTTTCAAAAAGGTTTTAAAGTAGTAAAAAAGTGCTTAAATTCTTGTATCATTTCAATTGTCATTTTATACAATAACTTAATAAATACAGATTAAAATGAAAATTTAGTTTGAACGTGGTTCGTATTTTTTTTAGTGTTGATTATTCACCTATAAAGTATTTAGTCTTTTCATAATTATTTTGAACATAATATATTTGATAAACATAGTCCTATATCCGAACATAAGAAAATGAGGAATAAACTGAAATAAACAACGTCAAAATCAAAAAAATATAAATCAGCAATTTGGACGCGTTCAAAATAATTCAATAACCTACCTGTAAAGAAAGCTAAACTATTCATTTTGATAAGCACTTATCCTGGCCTTATAACAGAGCCGGTCCCACAACACAGCGGATGCAGCATTCTCAAAACGTAACATATCAGAGATGTACGATGCAGACGAGCGATACATCATGTGAGTGGTTCCCCCGCGCCGCGCCCGCCGCCACCACTTCTACCTAAAAGCCGGGCTGTATGAGTATCGCAAGGCAAAATGCACACTTGAAGCTTTTAGTGGCCAAATGGACTTACTTCTGCGGCATCGAAAGAGAGATGTTGCGACATCTAGCCTGCGACTAGCAGGGATATCGTAACATTTTTATGTCGTATTCCCTGTGAATTGAAGTATTCACTATTTATACCGGGTGTAAGGGACAGCCCTCCGCAAACTAATAGGGTGCATTCAGACTCTTATTTTAAATCAAAATCCATTGGAAATTTTCTCAGGAAAAAAAAATGTTTTTTTTTTTCAGTTAAAACTACTTTATTTCTATGTAAAATCACATTTTCTGTACGCAGCATTCCATTTTTATAAATAAAACAGGTAAAATAAAAAAAGCAGGCATTGAGGTTCTTTTGTCGAAGAGTGTGTCTCCATAATCTGTATATAAATTTTTTCAATATTATTTCACCACTTAACTGCGAGCGTTTACAAATACGTCTTTGCCATAATACATATGAAATTTAAAATAATATTAGTAATAGTTGAAAAAACAACACACGCTGTTGAAGTATTTGTACACACTCACACTTAATGTGAATATAATATTATATAAAAATCCATGGAAAATGATATATGATAGACATGATGAGTTCTAAATTGTTAAAACTGTATTGAGCATTGTACAAATATTGTAGATTGTAGACGTAACGTGCACAAAGTATAACGAATATAGACTCTTAAATAAAGGCTTGGACTCTGCGTCAAAGGTAGAGAAAAAAAAATTTTTAGGAAAAATAATATTAATCCAGATTTTTGAAGTGAAAACTTTTTTAGCGCGTTGGGCATTTCTGAGATGTAGAAATAATCATTGAACTCGCGACACTGTTACCGTAACCGACACCTCTGTATATAAGTATCTACATATACTGGCTCCATTTACATGAGAGTTGAGTTTGGGTTGAAATACATTGATAATATAACTATATATAATATAAACATATATTGTGGGCATACGTACAAATAAAATATTTCCTGACTATTCAAAAGATACACACGTAATTGTTCAAGTTTTCACTTCTATTGGCACTCCCGGAGTGCCCTGATTTCTATTTTATTGACAATAGTAAAAAAAATAGTACAAAGACAATAGTACAAAAACGATACGGACTTTCTCTTATTTGTTTGTCAACAGTGACAAACAGAGGACAAAAAGGCACTGAGCTGCTTTGTTTTTGCTTATTTGCATATAGATTACTAATTATTATAAGTACTAATTGCAGTTACAATTCTATTTTGTTCTATAATTTTTGATATAAAGAAAAATCATTGGAGATAACTTGCATATTTTAAAATGAAAATTAAGAATGAAGTATTCGAATACGTAATTTAATTAGACTTGGAATATTCATTTGCTAAATAACTTTAATTAAATGAAAACTATTGCCCATTCGCTATTATACACAACCATTCTTTTCATTTAATGACAAAACATTATAGTAAAATGTGCGAAACTAATGTAAAGTAGATATTTATTTAATAACATATTTATACCCTACAAGCTAGTAAATAGTAAATAATGTTTTTTTTTTAATTTTTTCAATGCAACATTTTATAATCATTATCGCAAAGGTAATTTTTTCATGTAACATAAAACAAATAAAAGTTCGATGTTTACGAAACTCCGTTGAGAAATAAATTCACCGTCCTGAATAAATTGACTAATTCATATACATATTATTTTCAAAACAACTGCTCACTGAAAATTGTTGTTTGCCTTGTTATTTCGAGTTCGAAACCTTTTGCTGCTCTAAACAATTCGTTCTCGTTAAACATTTACAAAACATTTTCTGCGAACTGTACTCAAACAAATTGAAATATTATTTGTTCTTAAAGTTTATCGAGCAATTTATTATCAGCCATCGAGAGTACCTTTATCTGCCCCTTTAGGACAGTTAACGCGACGTTCTCATTCTTTAGATCCTTTAGAGGCAAAAAAAAAAAGGGAGAAATTTCTAAATTTCCAACGAAAGGTCAGTAGAAACAGGGTCCGAGACACGACCCACTTCAAGGACCTGCCTCGTGACGGGGCTTCTTGTAATTTATGTATTTTCGTCAAACGGGAATTCTTTGTCCTTTTATTTCGTCCCCGTGGGTTTTTTTTTTATTTTCATTAGTGAACGTTAAATCAGCTTCCCTAATGGAACGTGGACGTGCCGGTCAAATTAGGGTTACGCGAGTGAGAAATAAAACCCTCGTACGCCCATAACATTCTCCTCATTAATGGAAATCCTTTCTGTTATGTTTCGTAAGTCCGGCAGAGCTTAAAGCGAGTTTGTATTTAAAGCTCTTCTGTATATTTTGCAAATTTAAAAGTTGAAGTAAAAATTGAATTTCACTTTAATTTAGTACTAATTTGAGAGTATTTACAGCAGAAAATGACGGATCCATGGAAAATTTGCTTCTGTTTTGCCTTTTAAATTTTAAATGAACTTTTCTAATCTTCGTCTCAAATATTTGAGCATCCACTTGAAGCTTTTAATGAAGTTTTCAGGGTCCCTAATTTTGTTTATAAGGTTCGTGTAATCAGAGGAAAATGTTGACAAAGTTGGAAATTCAAAGTCGTATATTTGATTTGTTTATATTTGCATTAATTTACTTATTTTTCCTTTTGACTACTATATCGAAAATTAAAGATCAAAGACAGAATATAGATTGGACAGTAATAAAATACATTTATTGATAATGTTAACACTATTAATATTAAAAAAAGAACTCGTTTATGAATATTTTAAATTATTCGGTGCTGACGACAAGTAATTTAATTACACGGACTAAACAACAATAAAGTTGGCGTGACAGGTGTGGCTGAGATTTATGTTTTAGCACCTTGTAATAATACACATAAAAATAATAAGGTCGTATTATTCAAATTATTTTATTACATATTGATTTTGTAAAAAAATATATTAACATTGATGTGGAAGACAAAAAGATGATATTTTTTACAAATTTAACTAGAAAAATTAAAAATTAATTCTTGAAATGTACAAAAGTTTAAACGTCATATTATGTAGACAAATTACACATAGGAGCATATGAATAAAGAATTATAGTTGCATATTATGTATAAAGTTTTGCATCAATGCGTTAAATTCTGCAGCAGGATTTTGAATGTGTATTTAGACAAAATGGACATTCATTATTTTCTTAGTCTTTTGATTTACCTTCTAATAGATTGTTATGTTGAGCATAAATATTTTTATTTGGTAATAGGAAATAGCTCTTCTAGATCATGGAAATGAAAAATTAATAGGAACACTAGTGAATGGGCTGTCGAATGCGACCGGTCGACGGTCGGATCTCGCCAAGTTCCAACTTGTGCGATTCGCACGACGGTTTTACAACGTAAGTGCTAGTCGATACAATTCGCGAGAATGTCATTTAGCTTCAGATGTGGGCAAGGTTGGTCGTGTCCTACAGAACCGAGAACGAAAACAAAAGGTTTTTGAAAGATTTCATAAATATAACGTCAAAAACGTATCTTTTTGTGGAATATTAAGAGTTCGTCTCGGCAACAAAATTTAAAAATTTTGCCTGTAAAGTCGGTATACGGGCGAAATTGACAACAACGACTTGAATGGTAAAATCATTTTAATGTGAATATTCATTCGTATAGTAGGAAGAAGATTATGAAATAATAAACAATTTAAACATTTATTTATACAAGAACATATTTAAAACATTAATTTATACAAAGAATCTCGCACTGAATTTCATATTAACAAAATTTTATTTTTACCTTTACATACATACGTATTTATATACAAATAATACAATACTTTTACATTTGCAGCCATGCACTAATTCTCTAGAAGCGCGCGGCGGCAGACCGATCAGTTGAGTGGGAGAGACGCAAGGCATTGGCCTCCTCTCGTCTCGGTGACTCATCACGTTACCAGGCGTTACACCTTTTCATAGTGACTCCTTAGTCGCAACTAACTTAAGACGTTGTCGTCAAAACTGAGACTCATTTGCGACAAGAAACAAACCATCTATCACATTATTACTAAAAAGATATTTCTTTGTTTGTTTTATTATTACTTATTCTTACTTTTTATTGAATTAAAAAACCCTATTTTCTTCAACAGGCCAATTTATTACTTTCTTGGGGCGGGAGTTAGGGATTCACCGTTCTCTGAAAACTTTAAAAGGGGGCACGGGGTACCATAAGTTTGAGAAGCCCCGCAATAAGCCAATGTGAGAAAATGCTTATCTTTTCAGCAGCGAAGTTCTTCATGTTTTGTGATCCTTTTAATTTTGTTTTCTTTTACGCACTACAACCGCCGTAATCGCAGCTAGTGTTTTAAGATCCGTTCCGGAGTCGTATGAAGAATGAGCCAGTTCGTCGCAGTCGTTTTTCAACGTGTTGTATACATGCGAAAACGTTAGCGACAGTTGCAAACGACTTGTAACACCATCGTGCGTACGTCAGTTGGATAATGTAAAGGCCGCTCAATGCGGTGCAAACATTGACATGTCGTACCAAGAACCGCGATTGGTCGGTGCCGTTCGCCGCACACGCAAATCGCTCCTATTTGTCTTGAACAACAACCCGACCGCCTCCCGCGCGACGACCCTCGCTTACCAAAGCGATCCCGAAAGAAGACCTCGCTCGATCTGCATTCGAACGACTTATTTTCTGTCTTAAAAGAAGAAAAGAAAACACGCAAGGTTTTTTTTTTCAAGATATGCTATACCAACGTGAAAGTACTCTATGAAAGCTTTTAAATGAGTCAAATCGTAAAATGACGACATAACAATTTTTATGCATATTGAAAAACATTAACCGATTGTCATAAATAAGTTTCATGAAAAATTGCAAACCAACTAACAATAAACATAACTTCAAATGTATACATAAAGATATTTACATTTATTACGGTTGTATTCATAAGATATTATAAAAACCATTATTACAAATAGATGGGCCAGGGATAATACCAATGCGTATCTTTCGTAATAGATCAAAGCAAATACTTTGCAAAATGTACATCTTTATAGACTTGTTCACATATATATATATAAGATCAGGGGTTCTTCATAAAGCACAACACAATGTGATTCATCTAAAACAGAGTTTTATTTATGAAATACAAATCAGTTTCACATGAAATATAACAATTGAAAAAGAAAAATAATAAAAAGGTGGTTACCTAAAACAGAGAATCGACAATTAAATGTTCATGCCTTACTCATCTTATTACAAAACTTTACGTTTATTTTACTAATCATAATTCGGTCTTGTTTCTTTTCTCTTAGAAACTCAAATTAGTGTCAATGTCAATGTCATTGTCATTGTCAACGTCATTATCAACATCACAAAGGTTTCATCACCCCCCCTAGGGTGTGCAATTTTTTTTATAAGTAGAGAAGAAAAAAAAATTGTGTGCAAAACTTATTAATCAAATAAGTACAGGAATGAGCTTTGTGACATGATACAATCCAAGAGATCTTGAACCTCGACCAGTATTTATCTTAAAAACAGAATCTGATATTTTTTCTTCAATTACAAAGGGACCAATTCTAATTTCATCCAACTTTTTTTTGTTTAATTTGTTTCCATAATCAATATATACCTTATCTCCTTTTTTAAAATCATGTTGTAATCTATTTTTGGCAAATAAAGTTTTATTATATTCATGCGATTTTATTGACCTTTTAGTGCTACTTTCCTGTCTTCCTCTAAACTTTTGTTAATAACTGTCTTTCTTTTAATTCATTTGGTAGCAAGTCTGTGGACTCACCTGATAGCAAGTATTTAGGAGAAAATCCTGTTACGGAATGGTTAGTTTCATTGTATCTATTTCTACATTCTTCTGCTACTTTTGACCAATTTCCTTTTCCATTAGATTCATTCATTTTGCATCTTATTTTGTTTACAATAGTCTGGTTTAACCTTTCGTTTAAACCATTTGAGAATGGCGCATCTACCGCAGTAAGTATTAATTGAATATTTCGGTTCTTAAGGTAATCCCTAAACTCAATCGAATTAAAAGCTGGATATTGATCAGAGAGTAAGATGTCTATTGTTTCCTCTTGAGGAATTTTTCTATGAGTTTAATAAAATCTCGAGCATGTTGATTCTTAGAACACAGGATATATGCATATCTCGTGAAGTGGTCTACTAGTAGATGTAGATATCTTTAGTTGATCTTTGACCCCAAATCCTCCTATTGTATCCAATGAAATTATTTGAAAGGGTCTAGTCGCTGGACCTAATTGTGACATAAAACCATATTTTCTATTTAATCTTGTTTTATTTTTTATGCATATTTCGCAGTTTTGCATATATATTTAATATTTTCTGATAGGTTGGGTGCAGTATAAAATGGTTTTATTTTAGATTCTATTTGATTTATTCCAGCATGACAGTATCTTTCATGGGTCTTTTTATTATAGTTTTGCTGTAATCTTCACTAAGTATTTTTTTTCTGTTATTCTTATGTTTTTATAATAAATTCCATCTTCTAACATAATATTTTTTCAAGTTTTGAATTTGCAAATTTTGTGTTTGATCATACTTTATGTCCTGAATATCAATAATATTTACCATTCTTAAGTTATCTTCATTATTTGAATCAATGTCCATTACTGGGTTTCTGCTAAGACAGTCTGCTTCTGTATTATTTTTCCGGGAAAATATTTTATTTCGCAATTATACTGTGACAGGTAAAGTGACATATCGCCTAATTCGTCATCAGGTCTGTTTTTATGTTTAGGTTTTCTAAAGGCTTATGATCTGTATAAACAGTAAAATGGTTTCCTATTAACCAATGTTGCCAAAATTTTATGCTCTCTTTTATGGCTAAGCATTCCAAAATATAGCTTTTTATTTTTGTGAATTATTTAATTTTTAGAAAAATATGCTACTGGCTTTTCTTGACCATCGTGCTGAATTTGTTTTAAAACTGCTCCTATTCCTACGACACTAGCATCTGTATAAATTAATATTGGGGCTTGTGGATCATAAATAGCTAGTATTGGCTTGGAACATAAAAGTCTTTAACTTTTGGAATGCATCCTCACACTGTTCTGTCCAAGTAAATTTCTGATCTTTTTAGCAATGTATGTAAAGGATTAAGAACTATTGAGACATTTGGAATGTATTTTCCATAAAAATTAATTTTCCTAAAATTGGCGTATTTGTTTTCTATTTTGAGGAGCAGGAAAATCTTTATTGATTTTAAATTGTCTTTTAGAGGTGTAATCGTATTTCTTTGTATTATATGACCTAAGTACTTAACAGAATCACATGCAAATTTACATTTTGTTAATTTTAGCCTAAAACCTTCTTCTTGAATAGCGTCTAACAATTTTCTTAAGTGTGTTATATGTTCATCGAATGTCTTAGAAAAGATTAATATATCGTCAATAAAATTCACTGCAAATCCTGTCAAACCATTTTTCTTATAATATTTCCCAAAATCCGTTGAAATATGGCTGGTGATGTCTTAAGACCAAAGGGTAGACAAGTCCACTGGTAATGACCTTCTTGGGTAACAAAGGCAGTTTTGTGTCGGTCTGTAATTCTTAAAGGAATAGACCAAAATGCTGAATTTATATCAAGAGTTGTATAATACTTACAATTTATTGTTCTTGTTATTAAATCTTCTATGAGAGGAAATGGTTGTGATTGAGGTATTATTATTTTATTTAAATCTCTGAAGTCTATGCATAGTCTGCTTTTTTACCTTCATCCCTCTTAAAAGCTAAAGTAACTGGTGCTGCAAAGGACTGTAAGATTCTTCAATTAATTCATGTTTTAATAGTTGTACGATTTGATCTTCTATTTCTATCTTGTCTTGAAGTGAACATCTATATGGTCTTTTATAGCAATATTTTTCTACTTGCAAATCTATACAGGCTTCGTGCTTCTTCACTTTTCCTGTGTCATATTTATTTTTAGCAAAAATTTCTGTGTAGCTATTCAATAATATGTTTATCTGTTTTCTTTGGTCGATGTTTAAGTATTCTGTATCTATACTAAATTTGTTTGTATCTATCCCTTCATTAAAGTTTACTTCATATTCTTTATCTTCCGTGTTTGTTTCCATATTTTTAATCTCATTGCTTTCATTTTTACCATTTGTTGTGAAGTCATATATTTTCTGTACTTGAATATTCAAATTCTCATCATGAGTTAATCCAAATTTATGTATTGAATCTAGTCCTAGTATTAGATCATACTCAAAATTTTCATTTTCAAAGATAAATGCATTTATTTTAGTCTTCTTGTGTAATAATTCTGCATCTAGTGTAATAAAACCTTTAGTTTTACCCTCCACTTATTGTTTTATTGTGTTATAACAGTAATTTGGCTTCATATCTGTCACCTGAACTAATTTTGAGTTTATTAAAGATATGCGTGAACCAGGGTCATATAACCCTTAACTTCTAATGTATTGTTTAACAACACCGCAATCTCAATTAGTGGAGGGAATTCTAGTTTTGGATCTTCATTACTTAGTTCAACTTGTAATATTGAATTAGAATTAAGATTTTTATCATTGATTGTCTTCTTTTCATAGCTATACCAGCAAACATTCTCTGGATGAAATCTATTTAATTTTCCTTTATTTTCACAAATCCTGCACGCTGTTTTGTCACCTCTCTTCATTTCTTGTTTGTAGTATTTTTTTTCTGTGCTGAAGATTTTCTTTGTCTCAATTTTTCTTGTTTGATTTTCTAGTCCTCTTATGCAGTTATATAAGTCATTTACTTCTTGAAGATCTTCTCTGTCTATTCTATCCATAATGAAGTTCGGTAGACCAATGGCGATCAAATAAATCAGGGTTTGTGTATCTATTGATTTGTTTATCTCTAGTAAGAGTCTCTCTTCTTTTTTAAGAGCATATTCCAACATTGATCCTTGTATGTATTTAAAATTCATAGCGTACCTTATTGGTGACCAGCTTTTATCGACAAATGTTTCAATTAAACTTTTCTTCCATACAAGCCAATCTGAATCTATAGTATGTTTGATAATCATTGAGGTGTACCAATCGGTACAAGTATCTTCCAAAAGTAATCTTAAAATTTCTACTTTTTTGCAGGTCTGTATCTATTTGTAAACGTGTACATTCACTTTCGAAAGTATCTAACCATTGTTTAACATTCGTTGTATTTCTTGAAAATTTCTGTATTGAAAATTCTGTAGCTAATCTTGTCTTATTTTCTGTTTTTCTTGACAACGTTGGTGCCGTTGATGACGACTCATAACTTTGTTCTAATTTTTCAAGTAAAAACCCATCAAATTGTAAGTTGTCATCATCTAAATATGTTGATTTCATTTCCTTGGTTAATGTTATCCAAACCTGTCTCTTGTCATGCCTTTTCTGAGAGATTTTTTATTTTGTCGAATATTTCATGCTTTATTATTTCTTTGTGTAAATGCACTGCTTGATACTCTCTAGGCACCACAAAGGTTTGGTTTTGTGTATCCGTAATAGAGGTTATAGCATAAATATTCGTCTTATTATCTTCTGGTTTTGCTTTTACAATAAACTCAAATCGTAATTTCTCCATTTTATAGGTTAACCGTGTGTTTGTTTCTGCACGCGTAATAATTGTCGATTTATAAGATCAGGGTTCTTCATAAAGCACAACACAATGTGATTCATCTAAAACAGAGTTTTATTTATGAAATACAAATCAGTTTCACATGAAATATAACAATTGAAAAGAAAAATAATAAAAGGTGGTTACCTAAAACAGAGAATCGACAATTAAATGTTCATGCCTTACTCATCTTATTACAAAACTTTACGTTTATTTTACTAATCATAATTCGGTCTTGTTTCTTTTCTCTTAGAAACTCAAATTAGTGTCAATGTCAATGTCATTGTCATTGTCAACGTCATTATCAATATATGTATATATATATACGACTTTCTTTGGTTTTTCTGTTTTTTTTAATTTCCCGTAACGTAAATAAAATAATCTCTAATTTTTTTTTAACTAAAAAATAACATCGTATGACAAATACTATTATTAAATACTGGGTTTGGCGAAAATACCATGTTGTATATGTAAACCTGACTCATCCTATTCCAAATATACTGGAACGTATTATTAGAATCGTTTGTTTATCGTTCGTTTGAGACTACTTGACTAAAAATATCGTTTGTTTAGCATGTCAAGAGATTCTTTTTTATTGTTTATTCTTCCACGAGTTGTTTCTTATTCTAATTCAACTCAATAACAAAAGAGTCTCATAGTGCATTCCCATTTTGTTTATCCAAGAACTGCGTTCAATTACGGCTTTATAGCAAAAAAGATAATTTCAAACAATAATGCCGCCGAGCTGGCACAAATGCCATATCTTTTTTTAGTTAACTACAAAGAAAGAGAAGGTTCTATTTATGAAATGCATGTATTTTTTTATGTTTTTCACCGATTTATCGCTTAAATGCTAAAGAATTCTTAATTTGTGTTCTGTTAAGGTGGGTTCCGATTTAGGAAATCGAAAAAAGCATGTTTATTAAAGCGTCACCTAATTATAATTTGAACCTAATTATAAAAAAAATGTGCATGTTTGGGTATTTTTTTGAACAAAATCGGTTTAAAAATGTGGTTGGTCACATAATAAAGCGGCTCACGTCAGCCTTATATTCATTCATGTATTCCCGTTTTCCGGTGATTTGAGGAAAAATTCAAAAACTCAAAGGTCAATCGAGCCATCTAATCTAAGTTCTAACGATATTGTGGATGATGCCATTCCAATTTAAAACTAAAGGAACTTGAATAATCACTATCGCTATCCGAATGTTCGGCATCGGAACAGGTTTTTCACTATAACCATAAAAACGTCAAGGGTTTCGCCTGAAACCGTTCTGGACTTCGCCTGAGCATATATTAATTTACAATTATTACGCTTAAGCCATGAATAAAAGCTAGATGAATTATGAAGTTTAATTATTTTTTTTTATTACATATATACATTAATTTAAAAATCACTAAACAATTAAATAAAATTACCGTAACAAAAAATAATGACCGCATTCGGTAAGGTTTTAGTTACTTTTCTCTTCTTTTTCTTTACCTTTATAGACCTAAAAAAAAATGACTATGGTCCCATTGTAATAATTATAAAATTAAAATAAATATGCCACTAAAAAAACCATCAAAATTCTCCTGGCTTAAAGTGCCATAAACGAGAAAATTTGGATAAATATATGCATACCTACATACATGTAATACATTACGCTCGTAAATGAACATTTAAACATATAAAAATAAATATTTAAATATCGAACAAAATAAGGCCATTTGCAAATGTCTAATTTAAGTTCCATTCCTCCGAATGCCAGTCGGGACGTACCTGTTTTAAATATTTACATTTATAACAGGGGCGGTACCTGTTATAAATGTAAATATTTAAAACAGGTAATAATATTTAAACTTGACGACTTAGCGATTCTCGATGTGAAAGTTAAGTACTATCCATACCTATTTCATAAACTGCATTATTAAAATTAACTAAATAAATAACACTAAATGACCAAACCTCAAACCAGTGAATTTCTATAAATTAATAAACAAAGAGAGAAAGACAAATTTACTAGTGACTATCTTTATTTATTTCTTCTTACGTTTGTAAAAGTTCTTAAGTTGTTTTATTGTTGTTGTAGTTTACGAGAGTTTTATTATACTGAGTGATATTTTTGAAACTCGTCATTGTAATACTGTTGTAATAAAACGCCAAGAGACGCAAAAATGTTCTTAAACGGCTTTACCAAATACGAAATTAATTTCACTATTAAATTAAATATATGACACGCAGAGGTCGAAATTTAACCATAGTTTATTTTAATTTTGAAATTAATTTTTAAAAACGTTATTTCTGTAAGAATTGCATATAATTTCATTGATTTTTTTTATTACGTTAGATACTAGCGCGTACAAATACGTGTTTAGCGTGTGCTGTTTGCTTATATTTCTTGCAATACATGGAAAATTTTAATCTTAAAATTTTAAGCTAACGTAGGTACAAACTGTAGGTAAAAATTGTATTGAGTGTTTTATAAAGTTTGTAGATTGTAGACGTAAGTGGCGTGAAGTACGGCGAGACTTCTAAATAAACGCTTCGACTATAAAATCGAAGCTAAAGGGTGAAGCTGGGTAAAAAAAAATTGTGACTTTTTATCTTTTGTAGGTATCTTTTCATCTTTTGTGTGTGTCTTTTCATCTTCTGTGTCTTTTAAAAATATATATATTGATAAAACTAGAGCTCGTCAATAGCTACTAAACTAATAGAAAAAATCTGTAAAACGATTGACCCTGCATCCCATCCCTGAACCTTTCCGCTATGATGTTTATCGACGTGTTTTTGAGCTCATTGAGTTATAAATATTGTCTATGAGTTCTTGAGCGGAAACCTTTAAAACACGGTTGACCCATCATGTCATCCCTGAAATTTCTTACTACTTTCGAGATCAAAGTGATAGAAATGGAGGAGCAGTAAATTATTGAGCTAATCATGCTTAAAAGATTGATTCCATTGTGTTTATAAGCTCTCTGAACTCAAAAATTTAATTCTTGTACTTTGTGAGCGTTTAGAATTAAAAAATCTATATGTATTGAAAGCCTTTTCTTTTTAATTTTTCAACCATGTTATTTTTTAAATACGTTTGGTTTAAATCTACTTCATGCCATCCGATGTAGTTTTTCAAACAGAAAAAAGTGTCCGTGCACTAAACATCAATCCATTAAAACTGTCATACGTTATTTTGAAAAAAATCCTGGTTTTTTCCAATATTTCATTATCTCAAAATCTCTCTAACGAAACAACCGAAAGAGTTTATGATGATCGATATTTTCTATTAAGAAAAAGAGGTGATTAGATTTTATAATTCACTTCAGTTTATATAATATTGTAAAAAAAACACTTTTTGAAAACTCTTCTTAGATAATATCCTTTGAAAAAGCAACCAATATTGATTAATTTAACAGCGATAGACGTTGTTTTCTAGGGAAAGTAACTTTATAGATTTTAGACTTTATCGATAAAGTAATTTAAAAGATATCCTGAAAAACACTTTTTGAAAAAAAATCTCCAGCCATACCGCTTGAACAAATAAATAATTTTAATGGGTTTGGTAACAATCAACGTTATATTTAAGGAAAACAAAATTTATTGACAGAGCAAATTACAAAACATTGTAAGAAACACTTTTTGAAAAAAATTTCTCTAACAATATTTCTTGAATAAATCAACCAATTTTTGTGCAGTTTACGGCAATCAATGCACCTTTTTTTTTAAAAAAAGAGCTGATTAGATTTTGATATCGATCGATAGACTAATCTACCTTTAATTACTCTATCGATGTAAAAATCTGCAAAATAACATTTGTCCAACAATTTTATTTTTGAGATTCTTAAAATTTAGCTAATAAAATCAGTTCAAATTATCAAAAAGTCTTAGTTGATTAGACTCCTTTCGGATGCTGTAGACATAAAAACAGACATGCACGCAAGCACGCACGCACACACGCATGAACGCACGCGTGCATACACACACACACACACACAGACACACACACACACACACAGACACACACATGCACACAAACACAATACATATAGAGACATACCGACATATTTCTTAATAGATTCCTAATAAAATTCCTATTAGTAATGACTAGATTCCTAGGACCCTAGAATTTAATATATTTATGAAGATTTCTGGTATTCCTTATTGCTCTAGGGCAGGTATGGGCAAACTTTGACATGTTGTGGGCCAAACTTTAGTGGGCAATTACGTTCGCGGGCTGCGTTCAAAAGTAATGCATTTTAAAGTAGTGTTCATAATTTTTAGCGATAGATATCAGACACGAAATAATTCGACAATGTTATTATAATACATACAATAAATACGTGAAATTTGAAATTACTACTACAAAAGTTAAATAACGACATCAAAATCAATGAGATACTTGATCTTGAATTTGGGAAACAAATCCATCGATGTTTGGATTAATTTCACTGATACAAAGACGTAAAGAATTTTTCAAATTATCGATAGTCAGCCTTGTACGATGTTTTAATTTATTAACTTTCATTTTTTAGAAATCGCACAACTCCACGTCTTCAAATTTAAATTTTAGGAGTGAGTTTCTTGAATCTCGATGAACTCCATTTTCAAGTGTTTTGGAGCATTTGGTACATTACTTTTTGTTGGAGTAGAGTAGCAAATTAATTGAAAAAATCTTCTATGTTTTTGAAATGGCTAAATCTGTTCGAAAATTGCTCCGACAGTAACTTGGGATCATTAGCTTATTGAGAATAAGCAATATTTTCATACGCAGAGCGTAGTGAAATAGTAACCATAAGAAACGTCAGAGACCATATGTACTTGCTGTAAGTGGATTTTGTTCTGAAACGCTTTAAATGGCTGTACAAATCATTTACTTACTGCCCTTGTTTCTGAAGTTTCAAATTTAAATCATTCACATAGCATGTAAGGTCAACCAGAAATGCTAAATCACATATTCACTTTAGTTCACTCAATTCAGATGGTGGTTTATTCTTTATTTGTATAAAATATGCTATCTCATTTCTAAGCTCGAAAAATCGTTTAAGGATTTTCCCTTTGCTCAGCCATCTGACTTCACAATAATATGTTACCTCGTCATATTTGGCTGATATTTCATGCAAAAACTGACTATGGTTAAGCCCTCGGGATCGAATAAAATTGATGGTTTTTACTACCACATTCATAACATTCTAGAGTCAAACAGTCTTAGAACACAAGTTCTGTTGGAGGATAATGCAATGAATGACTATTATATCATATTTTTGCACTTTTAATTCAGTTGCTTTTTAATTCAAAATTTCGATGAAACCTTTACGTAAGCCGATCATAGAAGGCACTTCATCTATGCATACTCCAACTAATTTTGACCATGGCAAGCCAAAACTTGTGAATACCTTTTGACCTTCATTAATCATGTCCTCTCCTGTATTGGTTCCTTTTAAGGCTATAAAAAAAAGCAATTCCTCAATAATAATGAACTCTTTATCAACACGTCGAATTAATATAGCCAATTGAGCTGTGTCTCATGAATCGATGCTCTCGTCTAATGCTATAAAAAAATATTCAAAACCAGCCATACGGTCAGTCAATGTTGTTTTATATCATTAGCCATCAATTCTATACTTTGGACAACAGTTCGTCTCGACAAAATATTTTTTTCAAATTAATTTTTCTTTTCAGGCACAAAACACTGCAAACTTTTGACATAATAAAATCTTGATAAATTCTTATTCGGCAAATGGTTTTAATGTCAATTTAAAACTAACTATAAAACTAGCTTTCACGGCATTATCAAATTGTGTTCTTTGTTTGTGACACATTCGCTGTTGTTTTTCCAAATTTGCGATAAGGTTCTGGATTTTGTCTTTTCTTATTTGTCCTGTCAGTGAGTGCAGCATAGGGTGCTTAGTTGAGTAATGCCTCTTTATATTGAATTCTTTCATCACTGAACTGGTTTAATTACACAGCAAACAAATAGACTTACCATTGTGCAAGATGAAAATGAATTCTTCTGTTCATTTTTGGTGAAACTGGCGGCCCTCTGCATCTACTTTTCGTTTCTTTTCACCCAAAAAAATTTTCGTTTATTTTTCGTTCGATAAACTTAATAACAAAATATAATTAATAAGCATTCAAAATGCATACAAAGTCACAAAGCAAATTGACGATACTAGCAGTTCACTAGGATATCGCTTGTCGAAGTTATCTCCACGGTAGCTTAAATAGAACTGAACTAACATTCGGGCCATACACCTGCTTACATAGGCAAAATGAAGGAATGATCTAGAATCGTCTAATGTACAACATTTGAGAAGCAATAATTTTTTGTTGCGCCGCCACTGAAGTAGCAAACATCACAGGCTTTGATGTTTGCCACCTCACTTTTTATGATCGCCGCCACTCGGCTTGCTCGCTCACTTGATTCCGTAAGTATGTAATATATTTTTTTACTTCAATATGTCTTGCAGGCCGGATCAAATTTTACAGCGGGCCGGATGCAGCCCGTTTTAAAATGTAAAATAACAGTTTTGACGATAAAGAAAAAATAAACAAAACGTTATAGAAACAGGTTTCTTTTATAGTGTTCTCGTTATATTTTATTATTATTATTGTTATTATTTATAAGAAGATAATGCCAAAATTTCTAACAGCTGACGTCTCAAACGATTGAGCCTTCAAATGAAGTGATTTAGGATAAGGAATTGGAAATTTTGGTGGTAGGATCCCAATTTTTCAAAGAAAATTCCAAATATTTGAAAATGGTGTTTGGTGGCCCGCTTCTTCATTTTGTTGACGTTAATTTGTCAGTTGAAGTTTTACTGTTTATTTATTTTTATAACGGAAAAAACTATCACAGAATTGTCTAATAAAGAGATTTGCATGTTACATCCGGAACGATTTAAGCCTTAACATTTTCTGCATAGCTTAATCTACACCAACACTTTAAAATACTAATCGAATTTATTTAAATTAATCCTAGTTTTTATTTTAAACAAAAAAAATCTATTATGTAACATTGAAAAATTAGCAAACACGCATATGTTTTAGCAAGCAGTACCGAGGTGTATACAGGTTACGTGGCGCTACGCTCTAAGTCAAACTAATCACTACTTAAAAATCAAATATCCTTCATGAACATTTAGCGGTCAGAAGCCTTGTATTCCGTAAATAGGTACCTCATAATGTGACCGAGACTTAAAGTCTCCATTGTATTAATTGGTGCCACGAAATAATGCAAAGATTTGCTGGTGATAACTCAAATGTTGTATACGCCATGGTCACAGGTGACGAAAGCTGGATTTAGAGCTACGATCCTGAAACCAAAAGACAGTGTGCTCAGTGGACGTGTTCGAGAAGTTGCCTGCTAAAGGAAAACGAGGTCGTACGTAAAGGAAAACGTAAGAAAAAAGATGGTGACTTATTTCTTCGGAATTACGAGTCATTACGCAAGGATTGTTTTAGAAGATAAAAAAAACGTGTGGCACTCGGGGACTGCCGCGGTAAAGCTATTGCATAGCATTTTCCATCAACTTGCAATTATATTTATTTATTTATTTATGCATTATTTTTTTTATATTAATTCAAGTTTTTCATCACTTTCTTCATTAATAAATGCACTTTGTTGATTCATATTTAAAACACTTTATACACAAATTTTAGGCGTATAGCTATTCACCAGCAACTGCTATTCACTGTTGTACATAGGTACACCTATGTATACATATATACCTACATGTATACTTACGGGGCACATGAGGTGAGGGTGGCATTATAAAGATATGATAAATACCTATACACCTATTTACTTTCTCACAAACAACTGCTTACGTATTCGTCCGATTTTGGAGCAGCTTGTCTCAATCTGTGCGAGCTTCGTACAGTATAGATACTGTATACTGTCGTACCATATACATATACGTTAAGCAAACGCTCGGCCGAGCTACATGGTAGGCGGAGTGCGGGGTGTTAGGTTTTATCGTTACGGAATTTCTTGATTCCGTCGCGGCGCTCAAAGCCCGCGATAAAAGCTATGCAATAGCTTAAAAACAGTCAATGCAGACTGGTACACTAACAACTGTATGCCTTTGTTTTGGAAAAAAGTAATTAAAAACGACCTCGTAGTAAACTTTTTCTTCATCATGACAACGCCTCACCATTTACTACCAGACAAACAATTAACTATTTGGAAACGTTAGGTATAGAAGTACTGGCTCACCTGCCTTACCTCTCTGACTTTGCATCATGCGATTTTTATTTATTTTCTAAAATAAAAGTTCAACTTCAAGGAAAGCGGTTTACGGATGCCGAGGAAGCAGTAGCTGCATATGAAAAGGCCGTAGAAGCGACCCCCAACTGCCAGTAGGCAAAGTGTTTTTTTTCCAATGGTTCCATCCAATGCAACGATATGTTGATACTATTATGAAAAACATTAATAATACAAATAACTTGCTAGTTTGCACAGTTTTTGGTTTTCTAAGGACTTTCACATTGACCCAAGCATAATCGTGAAATTCAGTCCAAAAAAAAAATTGCTTCTTTTAAATGCTTACCATTTTGATTGTGTACATGCTAAATTTAAATTTGTTATACTTGTTATACTGTTATGCAAAGAGTTTCGATCCGAATTTAATGACGACTGGCATATCCCTTATGCGTTTCCCTAGTCCTCGAACCGAACGAGTGAAGGGCCTTGAGTGTTTTCATAAGTACCCGTTGATACAATAATTCCCATATACTTACCAACAGCTCTGGGGCCACGTTATACATATTACTATACAAAAATATATTAATGGCATAGTTGCCTGAACATATTAATTATCTCAAATAATACGTCAAGCTATATTGAATCAAACTTTTATTTGGTGCAATTATTAATGTAGTAATAAGTGTTTAGATTTACGTGGGTGTTGGTCTAGTGGATTTAAAGCCAAATATTGAAGGAAACAAATATGCCTATTAACAAATCAGTTATTACCCGACTAGAAATACATACAGAAATACAGTTCACGGCAGTAATTAGTTATGATTATTTTAGCACGTTTTAACATTTGAAGTCTAATTCATATGTTATTTTATATTCATTTACAATTGAATCAATTTCCATTCTTTTATATTATATTAGCGGTCACCCGCCCGCTTCGTTGGGCGTAACGGGTTATGAAATTTATTTGTACATTATTCAAGTAAAATGAGTTATTTAAAATACAATTGGCAAATAAACATTCGTAAGCTTTCCAGAATATTAGTTTTTTTTTCGTCGTACAATTTTCTTTTATCATCGGATTGTTAATAAAAAAAAACCTTGAACAATGTTTAGTTAATTTAAAAATAAATAAGAGTGGATAAGTTATAAGGATAAAGAATAAGGATGAAAACGAAGAATCTACGATGTTTCAGAATATTGTAGAATTTTCTTTAAAATTTTGGAATTGAAAACTTTCCAGAATATTTTTTGTTTTTTTTGTATTATCTAAGGATTTTTCTTATTATATTATTAATTAAGAACAATGTACTACAAACACATTACTCATTTGAAAGGAAATGAGAAAAAGTGGGGATGACCTACTCCTCATTTCACATTCTAGCTCTCTATAACGAGCTAGAGAAAAATGGCTATGCAAATAACTTATGAAAATTCTAGGTTGTTTCACAACATTGTAGAATATTCTTCAAAATATTGAAACTTTCTAAAATGTTTGTCACTTTCTACCAAATGATTAAAAAAACATAATGACAGAGTTCTAAAAAAAATTCGAGTTAAAAAATAAAAGTTTCCGATAGTTATTTCCCACTTCCAAGTATTTAAAATTTTCGAAACGTCGAAAACTATCGAAAATGTTCTAGATCATTATGCACAATTCTAGAATTACGTAAAAGGTTTTAAGGTAATTCAAACTTTTTCACAATATTTGTTCGTTAGTTTCTTGTTAATTTGGTTTTTTATTATTTGATTATGATTAAAAAATATTTTATAACGTTCTACTATTTTAAAAGAAATGAGAATGTAGGTTGTAGCAATGGAAAATAAACCAGAGAAGAAAGAATATGTTTGAGAATTCTAGGGTATAGCAGGTTATTTTGTAGAACTTACGGCGAAGTTCAGAAAAAATTCGGGAAAAATAGAACTTTCATATTGGAGTCACACCATTTTGATTTGGACCATTTTTAACCCACATATCTCCCATACCTTTGTAGCTATCACACATAATTACAATTCTTGGTATAGTTGTTGTGTATAGTCTATATTTGTTGTACATATTAATCTACGTACAGCTTAATATGTATATATATTAAAAACACTACAATATGGGCTTATAAAGATGAAAAAATATGCAAATATCATATTACTGGCTAGTTACCTTTAAAAGAAAGATTAACTAACGTTTTCATTTACTTCCCAAATAAATTTTCTAGTTTTTAAAAATGGCGTCTTTTTTCCCATAGTAAATTAGGAATTTACCATTATGTTTTCGAGATCTGTGCATTTCTTTATCTTCAAAGCAGTATCCCCCTTTGTGGTTTTTTTTTTATTATTTTTACGTCTACGTACAACTTTTACAATCAATCACGATTTTGTTTTTGTTTTGCGTGCATATGAACAAGATGACATCTAAAGGAAACTATGGGAAAAAAAGTATTTAACACGCAAACAACGACATTAAAGAAATAATTTTATGCTCATTATTTCAATAATTAAAATATTATCTAAATTTATAAAACTGTCTATCTATACTATATACAACAAATTAATCAAATACAGATTTCGACTAATTTTTAAAAATGACCGAACTGTATTATGTAGACAATTTACAACTTTACAAGTCGTTGAAACAACCCTTATTTATGTGTTAGAGCGAGCTCTTTACGATAAATATCAAATAATTATTTTACATGTCAAATAATTATTTATTACGTAATACGTTTTTAACCTTTTCAAGAGATAAACTTTCGTCGTTTTTATCTCTTTCCGTCTGCGCCACTTTCGTGTTAATGCTCAACAGCAAAGACTGCTTTTTTTAAAATTTAAATATGTTGAAATTACTAAGTGAAAAAGTTCTGAAATTGAAATGATGCTTTTATTTGTGCATTTGGAATAATTTTGTTTTTAATCGTGATAAAGTTTTAGAGTGTGAATAAATTTTAGGAGCGTGCAAAGTGGTCAAATGGTCAGATATTCTGCTTCAAAAATTGTAATTATTTAATTGTAATTGCTTATGATACAGAAAGGTCGTTTCTACGAGTCAAAGTTTCAAATTAAAATTATATTTTAAATTTTATAAAATATTTTCTGTATTATTTATGCGAATGAAATTTTGAAATTCATAAAAATTAATTCATGGTACCTATGTCGCATGTTTTTTTTACGTAAAAAGCTTTCGGAATCAGCAGAATATTTTTTTTATAAAAAAATTCTGTTTAAATTGAAGAGAAAAATCCAAGTTGTTGTTAAAACCGCTTACAGGTATAGAAACAACAAATTATTGGGCACAAAATATATTGTAATCATTATAGGACAATCAACTATTGTGTTCATTATTTCATAAACTAATACATCCCAACAGGCAAATTTTTATCTTTTAATTTTTCAGAGAATACGGCTGCAACATTTGCCGCGAACTCGCTCTTAATTTTTTTTTAAGTTATCACATATATCATCATAGATAACAAATTAATGGTTCTAAAAGCAACAAAATTATCATAAGAGTATAACTGTACAACAACTACCAAAAAAATTAGCATTGTAATCGTTTTCTCGGTTGTTATAAAAGCAACAAAATTGTCATTGGAGCAGTTAATCAACACATAAAAAGCACTATATTTTAAACTACGTGAAAGTTGATTTGACGACGTTAGTGTCAACTTTCTAAAAAGTTGTCATCGTAATCGTTCTCTCGATCGTTACAAGAGGAACAAAATCGTCATTAAAGCAAATTGACATATAGATAGCACAAAATTTTGAGCTGTGTCAAATCTCGTTAGGCTAGGTTGTCGAGGCTCTAAATTCACGGACGTGACATTAGACGCATGTAGTGTGTGGTGTAGGGGAAATACCAACCTATACCTAGGTACCAGACGTACATAGGCAGGCAACTACCCTCATCTGTCCACTGAATACGTTAATTTATATCAATTAATCTAAAATATAATATGATGACATGCTTGAAAAAAATCCTTTCATAAGTTCACTTTTTAATCCACACGTTTCAAAATGTTGCTAATTTCGTTTACCCTCTCCTAAAATTTAAAAATATATGTGAATCTTTAATGCATTATTGATATAGACCATTCATCGGAGATTTTTTTAACGTACACAAAAAAGATGGTCTTGGAGAATAATTAATTAGCAGTAACTAGATGCGCTAACTTAAAAATAATTTTCAACGTATAATTTTGAAAGACATACTTATTCTACAGCGGATCGATTTAGGCTCGATAACGATGGATTCTAAATGAGCTCTAGATCCTTTTGAAAGGACAAAAGAAAGTAAAATCCACTAAACTTATTAATTTATTATGCCATCATTGAAGGCGACGTTAGAAAATCTTAGGGCATTCGTTAATTTATACATTGACATCTCAGAAACGGCCGTTTCGATGACAATTTGTATTTGATATAGTTTTGCTCTTTAAATTTATGTATATAAATATCCTTCTTTCAAAAATGAGATATTTTATAAACATTGCTTTATTTAGTGCCGTTTCGCAGAAATTTGGCACGATTACATTGCTACATATGATTATAATTACAGATGATATAAACCACAGATGCTAGTGAATAAATAAAATACACATAATAAATGTTGCATATTACTGTATTATGTATCTAGATTAGGGTGTCCGTCATTTACCAAACTGGTTATTTTCACTTGGGTATCGTCAAAATGTTTTTTTTAACTTAAAACAATTCTAGAAAAAGAAAAAAAATTACAATGCCGTTTAACCCTGCCTAAATAGCGATACTCTAGTATATTGTTGGATAGAAAATTAACAATTATTCACATTGGAATTTAAATATTACATGATGACGGGAAAGGGAAGGGACACCGAGCATAGCTTGATTGTCCAACCACTGCCAATTAAATAAAACGTAATTTTGCTATTGACGCTAAGTTCTAAGAGAGAGACGCCCGTTAGCCCAGTTTAGACGAGCCGAAAGAATACACAAGCATAAGCGAAACGACGATCTCGAATACTACGAAACGATCTTCTCGAAGCTCGCATTTAGCGGGGCGGGATTAAAGGTGACCCGCGCCGTGTCCGCTCGTACCTGGCGAGCTTTACGTAACGGCCGCCGCGATCCGCCCGGCTTTAATTGTTGTTTGGAAAATGGAACTCGCCTGCCGAGCTCATCTCGAGATTATTCTCAGATATTAGAAGAGATTACCCGGGAAGGCCTCCCGGGGAAAAATGCTCGCTCTCCTTTTTCTCTCCCTATCTCCTAAAAACATAAGCCCCGATGACGGCCGCGTATTAATTAATTAACGCTTTCCTTTATCCGCCTCTGAAATTATACGGCTGTGTGATGTATGTGTATACATATTTTTTTTCCGCGGCCGTGGAAGGCAAATTGAAATTTCACGGGTGTTGAGACACTTTTTTTTTCTTTTGTGAGAACAGTATTTGCGAAACCACCAGTCGGAAGCAACCGGATGTCTTAATTTTATTTCGAATCAGCTCCGTCGTCGTCTGGAATGTATTTGGTTTTCGTTAATTGCTTTACTTGATAGTATAAGGTTGGAGCGGTAATTGCTTAAAGGTAAAAAAATATGCCTTTGAATCTAAAAGCACATCAAAAGGGTTTGAGTTTTAATTACGATACGCGAATAGGGACAAATTAATTTTTAACTAGAGTAGTAGAGCTTTGCTCTGGTCAAATTAGATGCAATAGGATAATGGTCCGGCTAGACCATTTTCGTACTGCAGCCAAGTGCTACTACACTCTCGTTTCCTCCATTAAGTAAGAGTTCTGGTTGCCCACTCACCCTCCTTCACTTCACTTCTATTCCATCAATCCCTTTTCCTTAAATATTCTCTTTCTACCCAAGAGGCCGGCAAAGCACTAGTGACTTTTTTGGGGTTGCCAGTGTCCATTTACGACGATAGCATGAAATTTGTAGTCGCTCGAAGGTCGTTGGCCTCTCGAAAATTCTATTAAAAAAACGTAAACCAAAGTAAACCACTCCCTCTATCTACGGAGAGCACATCAAGCCGTCATTTCCGAATGTTATCACTAGGCGCGTAGAATCAGTACAGAGAGATAGGCATGGCCTACCCTCCTCCCTTCCTTTAAAAAATTGAATGATTGCATAAGTATCAATGTCATTACATAAAAATCAATTTTACATTAATGGAAATTAAATTCAACAACACATTATTTAATAACGCCCTCTATGCGTATATTTAAGCATCTCTAGAACCAACCATACGTAGTGGCTCCTCTACAGCCAGTGGACAAAAACTGCATCTGACCATATTTACGTACCTCTTAATACGGTAGCACATATGCAAAAAATCGTTTTTTATACAGGCTAACTTGATAGTTAGCCTGTATAAAAAACTTACTGTGCTGATGCACACAAATGCAAGTTTAGGGGCTGTCTATTTAGATTTACCGACATATTTAAACCGTTTTGTAATCTGAACGCTTTTGTTTTTTAAAATATCGCTTTACTATTAATACATACAATATACGCCATTGTACTAGTTACCACACATTAATAATTCATCGTTTTGATGCAACAATCAGAATTCCATTATTTTTTCATTATCTGTCTAATATTTTATTATGACTGTCTTAAAGCACACATTTGCTGTTATAGTTTCCATATTGTTATTATATATTGTACGTAGTTTTTCTATACAAAAATGGTAACAGAGTGATAACAACTGCCTTTAAATGCCGAGTTTGGTTATTCAGTAGCTGATTCGGTGTGTCTAATACTTGGATATCTCATTTTCTCAAAGAAGGCTCATTGATGAGCTTCGGTAGAATGCCTTTATTGGATAAGTTTTTATTATAATGTTATATACGTAGAAATCAATAGTTGAATCCTATATAAGATTTAGCTGTTGATTGCTATCCTTGGTTCAAATTCCTATGAACACCACTGGTTGTCACTACAATGGTAACAACATTTCAGACCCTCATTAATAGCCTTCGATCTGCGCTTGGTCAGCATGGGTGGCTAAGGGCTAAGACCCTCAGTTTTAAAATAAGTTTGCAGATAGTTGTTCCTCTGCTACGAGCTGTCTTAAATTCGACATTATCCTATGGCCACGACTGATTACTTTGTTTTTAAATGTAATTAATGCATTTCATATTATGGGTTGAAATTTAATTCCGGCTACTGATGCAGAAATAAATGTTTTGCATAGAATATAAATAATAATATCGAAATATAAAAATTATATTCCTCATCGTTTATTCTGCTATCCATCAGTGTTGAGAAGATGGCAGAATGTTTTTTTATTTATTTCCAGTAGCGCTAAACTAATAGTGTGACAAATACTTAATTGGCTGCAAAAAAAAAGGAAACCATTTAATTATGAAACCTGCACCCTTAGTAACACATAAAAAGTGAGTGTGTCTGTGGGGTTACTCACCTCTTTTAACTTTCCGCTTTGTGAAAATTGAAAAATATTCGTAAAATTGGAAAGTTACTGTTTTTACCTCTATTTTCGGAATTTGAGTTTTCACCATATCTTGACGTTTTAGGGTCCTATTCCTATATATCAATATAAAATCTATTTCGATCATTTTCCGAGTGATGTCGCATGTCTGTTTTATGCGTGTGTATGTATGTGTGTGTGTGTGTGTGTGTGTGTGTGTGTGTGTGTGTGTGTGTGTGTGTGTGTGTGTGTGTGTGTGCAGAAGGTGAATACGTATGCGCGTGCGTGTGCGTATACGTGAATAAATCTTTCATAACTTTTGAACGAATTAAACGATAAAAAACAACTCATATCATTCGAAAAGGATCCACTTATTTAGTACTCTGTCTTCTTTTTTTGTTAAGAAAACTGTGTCGGATGTCATAGAGCAAATCAAAATTAAACAACATGTTCAAATGATACTGTAGTTGGAAAATTAATAAAAAATTGCAGTATTATAATTTATAATATTTTTCAATTGTAAGAGTTTGAAATTTATGAAGACTTTATTTTTGAACCATGATGAAAAAGTAATAAAATCGATTTGTTGAGCATAATGAGTTCAATAATTTACTTCTCCTTTATTTTTAACACTTTGAGCTCAAAAGTAAAAAGATGTTTTAAGGATGGCCTAAAGGGTCAACCACGTTTGATATTTTTGAGCACAAACACTCATAGACAATATTTATAACTCAAGCAGCTCAAAAACACATTTGATAAATAAACATCATAGCGGAAAGTTCCAGCGATGGCCTGCGGGGTCAAACGTTTCATAATCTTTTTTTAATTTACTTTATAGTGAACATAGGCATAGTATGGATTTCCATATCATTAAAAGTCGATGTGTGTAAATATGGTCCTTATGAACTTAACAAACGGCTAGATCGATTTTAATTAAATTTTCTAGAAAACTTCAAATTCGTCTAGCGGATGAACCTGTGAATTTTTTTTATAGCATTATCGAGAGGCAGACGAGCATGCAAGTCTCCAGATATAAGTGGTCACCGCTGCCCAAGGACACTCGCGATTCCGGAAGAGTCACCATTGTATTGACGGACTCTGTGGTAGAAATAGAATATCTGTTGGAGGAAGGAGTGGGCTGATGGCGAGAGGAGGAGACTCAATGATGGACGCTGTGGGGTGATGGAGAGGGAGTGAATCACTAGAACCCCCACTCACTGTACGAAATGTAACAGCGGAAACTGTTGCTTTAGGCCTGTATTCTGTGAGAGTATGGTATTGCACCCATCGAGCTGGATCAATTAATTGTTGCGCCCAAATTGACCATAGCATAGCCCTACCACAATAAATAGCAATTTTGTGTTATATTTTCTCTAAAAGTTAATACGTATTTTTTTTGGGCGCAGCAAGGCACTGTACCTATATATACCTGATAAAACTTTGTCACATGACTGCTCCCATCAATCCACCAGACGTCATATTTCGTTCTAGGTAATTACTGCTACCCGTCCGAAGTTAAAGGGGATCGCTAGCATCTTATAAACAAATACCGTACCAATATCTCATAAGATTTTATTTTTTTTTAACTCAGAACTTAATTATTCAATTTAATTCTATAAAGACTTCAATATATGTAAATTGCATTGTAAAGTTTAAAGATATAGTACTTTTTGTTTCCGTAATCCACACAAAATTTTAAATATCTTTACTTACAATATAAAACACGCGATGGCTCGTCGTTTATTTATTGATAACTCAAACAATATACAACATCAGATCTATAAAATTATAATCGTAACAGTAACCGAATCAGCGACAAGAATAGCATAGAGATCGCTATTCAAATTCGGTTCCGATTAGTGAAGAGAGTGGTTTTGAAAAATACAGAAATTCGTTCATACCCGAGCGAAACCACGTAGGTAAACGTTAGTAAGAAAAAAAAAAGTAAATTTTGTCTCATTCAAATGAAATGTCAACAACGAGTACTCACCGTCCTGTAAAATGGCGAGAAGGTACTTTCTTTCGAAATAATCTAGGTAAACATTTATTGAAGACCTAATAGACGTTATGTAAACATCTTGGGAATAGATGAATAATGAAGAAAATGTTATAAATCGAGTTTTCTGTTTGCAACCACAGAAAGATATATTGTAAATAGACTTGGTCGAATAATGTAACGGTCAAGTTAGTTATTTTATACGCCTGTGTTTAAGGAGTGACTGTAATGGAACGCGCGCTACACCGGGATGACACAGTGGTTATTAGTATATCATGGAGAAATATGATAAACAAAATTTTGTAACGTAGTGTTTAAAATACGTTGGAGATGTTCATTAGGATCAAACAAAATAGTAATGAATATTTATAACATGCCTGATTTTTTGTATAAACAGACTACTTTATACATAACGTATACCGGCTAATTGAGATTTAAAAAATACATATTTATGCCATTATTTTCAAATGGAGATTAGGCAACTCGAATTTCAAGCGACAAGATAAAATTTTCGAATTATGAGTTTTTTGACTAAACGAGAATTTCGAAATAACAAAGAATTTCATTTTTGAAATTTCGAATTAGAAATGTGCAATTTCTGAGTATTTTTTTGACTTGTTTTGTAAGTACTATTCGAATATTTGTTTCGAATATTTATTTGGAATATTTGAAATAAATATTTGACTTAATTTTTATAACGATAAACTTCTGTTCAAGTAATGAACAAACATAAGTAAACAATTGTAAATTTATTTACAATTAATCGAGTACAAAGGAAATAACAGATAAAAACACCAAACATATTTTATGGATTTTATTGCTATGAGTTTGGGAAATTGCACGAAAGATTTCATTATATTTTACTAACATCGATTTGCACAGTCAACTTCAAGTTAGAGTATATATGAGGTATTTATTGTACCCCATTGAGAAATAACATTTTTGACGTGACAACGTCTTAAATTAGGTTGCGGCTGGGAGTCACTTTGAAAAAGTGTAACGCTCGGTAACGTAACGATGAGTCACCGAACGAGAGAGATGCCCGCCGAATGCCTTGCGTCTCTCTCCCACTCAACTATGATCGGTCTGCCGCGCGCGCAGTTAGAGAATTAGTGCATAGCTTGCAAATGTATTGCAAGTTATTGTATGTATATTTGTATATAAATACGTATGTATGTGTAAAGGTAAAAAATAATTTTGTTAATATGAAATTCAGTGCGAGATTCTTTGTATAAATTAATGTTTTAAATATAATTCTTTGTATAAATAAATGTTTTAAATTGTTACTATTATTTCATCCTTCTTCCTACTATACGAATGAATATTCACATTAAAATGATTTTACCATTCAAAGTCGTTGTCACGTAAAACTTTCGCCCGTATACCGACTTTACAGGCAACCAAATTTTTTTCCAGGTAATCTTAATATTAGAAGATACCACGTATTTAAGAGTTCAAAGGAAGGGAGTCTCAATTTTTTTTACATAATTGAGCATTACCACTTAACAAAGTTCGAGCTATCGAACTTCCAAAATTTACAAGTCTCATTCTGACAATAGAATATTTTAAGAATAATGCCACATTAATCCACCATTGTGTTACAAATCAAAAACCTATAATACCGCCTCGCGAGTTATCTAGATTGGATGAGACGGCAACTCGACGGGTCGGCGAGCTAGAATTTTCTATTTCCATTTCTCCACGTTTCCGACAGGCGTCGCGATAAGCGCGCGAATCCGCAAAGCGCTCCGCCGCATCTGTACTCAGATATTACGTGCCGAAGGAAGGTTTAGACTTTGGCTGGAGGTATTCTGGCTTTCCCTCCTCACAGTCACTTAGGTTACGTCCGCGGCCTTCCAGTCTCGTCTGGATAATATATAGTTATTCGAGAAATCCTACAATAGAAATATATATTTTAATGCTTATAAAATTTCTATCTTTTGCCCGTAGATCTGCGGGAAAATTATTGATATTCATTATTTTTGTTTGAGATATTTGCTATTTATTCAGTTAATAATAAATCTAGTTATACATTTCCATTAAAAAAAAAATGAAAAAAATCTACGAAATTTGTCAAATATAATGTGATTCTTAGTTATCGTCACTGAGCCTTTGACTACGAAATCCTAAAATAACGTATGCTACATTATTTTCGGAGATTTCAGCTATTTCCATTTGAATAATGATTTTTTTTGTAAGTCATTAGGTTAGTTGACTATTTTATTTTTTAATCTGGCCTTATTTCGAAACTGTACAAGTAGATAGACCCTTTTAGCATAGATGTCCACAAATAATCATGTCACTTATTTTTGAACTTCGATATCAATCGCTGACGAATCGATGGTCTTGCGCCTTCACTGTATTACTTTCTAAAATTTACTATTTTTCAAATTACATATTATTTTACGATATGGTTACAATGTTTAACAAAGGAAATAAAATACATATTTGCATGTTTTATTTTAAATTTGATTATGTTCAGTATAATAAACATTAAATAACGATCCAATCAAAATAAATGCCGGTAATATTACAATCATATTCAAGAGTGACTAAGCAAAAACTCTTAAATAGTTGTGTGTTGCAAGTAGATACAACATTCAAGATTACCTAAAACGATTTTTTGGAGGCAACATTTGTGAAGGCGTGAAAGAGTATACCCGCTTTTAATAATGATTTTGAAGTTTTTGAATTTTAAAACATTGTCCTCAGCTTTGCACCAATTTTCAACTTATTTGCTATAACAAACTTCATTTCATAGTATAGTAGAATGTTACTTGATCAAGTTACTTTCATGAATGCGAAATTTGATGTTTGTAGAAAATTGTGATATGTCACAAATTGTGACTACATGAATTAATAAATGTATACCTCTTACTACGTGTATATAACACCGTAGGTTCCTTTTAATTTGTGTGTGAGTATATGTATAATGTCGATTCTCGAATCTGTATGAGAAACCAAAAATTTTATATATTTCCATATAAATTTTACTTTTATTTATTTGTGTTATAATGTTATATTTATATAGAGAACACAATTTTGTATGTAAAAATAAATTGGATGCCTTTCCATTCTCTCCTACGATATGGATACGTCATTATTAAAAAATTACTGAATCGACACGTTATTGTCGATATTCGGTAGATGTTGCTATTGAATTAGCCACATAATATATTAGAAAAAGTAAGAAGAACATACACATGTGCGTGTATACACTATGAGGTTAATATATATAAAAAATAAACTTTCTATGTTTTAACAGTTTTATAAAAAAATATAAAAAGAAAATTAAAAAATATATAAAGTGTGGCACTCGGGGACTGCCGCGGTAAAGCTATTGCATAGCATTTTTTTTTTTCAAGTAATGCAATTATAATTATTTATTTATTTATGCAGTATTTTTTTTCGTTGATATTAATTCGAGTTTTTCATCACTTTCTTCATTAATAAAGGCACTTTGTTTATTCATATTTAAAACACTTTATACACAAATTTTACGCGTATACCAGCAACTGCTATTCACTGTGGTACACTGGAAAATGGCATTATAAAGATATGATAGATACCTATACACCTATATACTTTCTCACAAACAACTACTTACGTATTCGTCCGATTTCGGGGCAGCTCGTCTCGATCTGTGCGAGCTTCATATAGTATACATATTGTATACTGTCGTACCATATACATACACGTTAAGCGAACGCTCGGCCGAGTTATATGGTAGGCGCAGTGGGGGGGTGTTAGGTTTTATTTTCGTTACGGAATTTCTTTATTCGGTAGCCGCGCTCAAAGCCCGAGATAAAAGCTATGCAATAGCTTAAAAAAACCCTTACAGATTTATTAAAATTCTAAACTAAAATTTATCGTCTTCACTGGTACAAACATCTCATCAGAAAACAAAAAAAGGAATAGCTGTGATTTGTGCAATTTTCACTTAAATAAATACTTAGCTTGTTAATTACTATTTACAGTTGCTATTAAATACTCCTAACTAATTATCGTCGATATCGTTAAGGGATTAGTGAAAAAGCAATATTTTTTTTTATGATCTTTATGATCCCAAATCTTGCGCTTTGTTAAAATTTATGAAGGTTTCTAATTTATATTCTAGTCATGTAAGATTTTATATATGTACATATCTTTACTTAAGTTGAACTCAAAACAAACATGAAAACAAAATTTCACCCTTTCTATCTCTCTTCTATGTGCTTCATTACACAAAATGAAATATTCAACAACTCTTGGCAATGAAATGTAATCAGGCGCGGGCGTTGTATAAATCCTTTACAGAGCTCACATTTTAGACTGAATTGTGCCCAGACTAAAGTTTGTTTAATTTAGCACTCAGCGTCTCCTCTCCGTTAAATTATTGCAAAATACATTAGTTTGAGTGTACAAAATACGTTGCAGTTGTACATTTCTTCAGAATATAATGCTTTTGTTAGCTTGCTTGCTGTTTTTCTTTGAAAATCGAAAAAAAAGCCTTATTCTTTTTAAGGCAATGTCAAACCAAACAAATTGTGTATTTTATTTTTTGTTGTTGCAAAAAATATTGTAAATATTTTTTTTATCATCTCAAAATTTACAAACTCCATCGTCACATAATTCAAGAAAACGTTGGAATTATTGGTTTACAAATATGAAATTAAGAGATGATGTATGATGTCAATAATAACTTATCTCAGAAATAATTCCTTTTTAACTTCTCGTTATGAGAAATTTCCTATTTTCGAAAATAGAGTTTTCGATCAGATCTTGACTATCCCTCTCTCTTTCTCTCTCGGCGTGTGCGTTTGCGTGTTCGTGTGAGCGCGCGTCGTGCGTATCAGCTTTTCATAACTTTTGAAGGGATTAATAGATCGAAACGTGGTTTACGGCATTCTAAAGGAATTTACCCTCAGACATCCTTAAAATTAAAAATATATCCACTCAGAAGAAATCTTAAATATAAAATTTTCATATGCGTGTGTAGACTATTATACTATTCAATACCCAAATCTAATCAGATTTTTTCTGTAAACAGTTGCATCAATTCTTATAAACTGCATAAAATTCAGTTGCTTTGTACAGGAGATGTTGTTGGAGAAATTTTTTCAACCGTTCTTTTTATTATTTTTTAAAACACCATGTTGATAAATTTTAAAATGTAATCGGTTGGTTCGTTCGAAAGATATCGTTACTCACATCATTAACAAAAAGTTCAAAATGTAATAACTTTTAAAACTCTTGTTGGATTCATGTTTAGAAATAGTTCATCTTTTTCTGCTTAAAAATACGTTACATGCCGTACAAAAAATCGAAATTGAAGGACACACTCAAAAGAAGGTAGTATAAAAATTAAAATAAATTTGTTTTTAAATAAACATAGATTTTCAAACTTGTAGAGCTCAAAATAAATTAGAACTATATTTATGAGTGCGAGAGCTCTAAAAAGTACTAAAATTGATTTTTTAAGCTCAAAGAGCTCAATAATTTACTGCCAGGTATATTTTTTAACGCTTTGACCTTGAAAGTAGTAAGAAATTTCAGGGATGGCTTACAAAATCAACTGTATTTCGAATTTTAAACTCAAAGTTTAAATTTACACACGAATAAGTTTTTAGCATAGCATAGCAGTAATAGCAAGAAGTTTAAGAGGTAACTTATAGGGTCTAACCAATTTTAAAATTTTTGAGTTCAGATCACGAAAAGGTTTTTGAGAGGGCCTCTTAAATTTGCGCCAGCTGGACAAGATCAAAAAGTTTTCCCTCATCAGTCAATCATTGCCAAAAAGAACAATCTAATTACACTTTGTCAGAATATTAATTTTTTTGTAATAAGCAGTGTAATTAGTTTTCTTTCTTTTTAAAGTTTGAAATACGATGATGAAAAGATTCAACCGAAAATGGTAGCAGAGCAACGGTGTTCCCTTTAAGTGTTACATGTAAATGAGTATGAAAAAAATAATACGAAATACTTCTTGATCTCAAAAAAATACACGAACAAATTTTCCACCTAGATAGAGTCTCCTGGGATAATTTTACATTCGTCATAAATAATTCATGCAGCAAATATGACAGATAAAATATAAATCAATAGCTTTTAAGGCGTTTTTATTTTAATCCAAAGTTATTTACTCTCATATGCTAGTATTTTGAAGATGTGTATATCGACATTTTACTAACTTAGCGAAATGTGAATAAAAAGAAATGACCTCACTGGTGTGTAACTAGAATGAATCTGGTTCTTGATACGTAAAGTGCGTGATAGACGAGTTAAAAGACCCGACTCGGGAGCCCTAGTTGTTTATACATACATACATACATGCATACCTAACCTCGCGCCTCTTTCTCGCTGTAGTAGGCACGGACCACATTATTTTACTTGCTACGACCCTGACCGACTTTCCTTGCGCCGTCGACTATCATTAATCTTTTCATACATTTTCGTCGGTCGAGGGCGCTCTTGACCTTGCGTTTTTTCAGAGCAGCCTCGAGTTGTTTAATATTTAAAACATAAAATTAAAGTTAATGATAAATCAAAACTAACACAATTGTTTCGTATGTCTTCTGTCCCAAAAAAGAATAATGAAACATAAGGTTCTAAGTAAAAGAAGCCCGTAACGACATAGTCCAGCGCTGCCTCTGTGGTTAATGAATCGACACGAGCTTATAAAAAGGTCAATTTTCGTATCCATCGCTTTAGCTTACTTTCGCTTATAGCGTTTTTGTCGAGGGTGAAGACTATTTCAGTAAGAAGACACAATTAATAGCCAATTATTTTCTTCTAACGAACTATTAAGAAGTCAGGGAAGTATGACAGATGTTTTGTCACATCACTACAGGGACACGACCTCTTACAATCCTGTTTCAGATTGAGACATTTACACCTCATGCGTTCCTATTGATTGGAAGAGAGAGAATTGGAAACTATGACGATCATCGTGGTTAAGACGATAACTGAAAGCTTATCGCGCTGTTTCAAAACACGGGTCAAATTTTAAGGGTTTAAGTTTAAAAGCTCTTGGAAAATTCACCAGCGGTCAAGGTTTAAACACAGTACCTTTAGATCTGTGAGATTGTGAGAAGAGCGTTAATTTCTCGGCCGCTATCGGATTAATGAAGACCTGATACACAATTGGCATTATATCAATCGAAAATAGTCCAAGAGCAAAGCAAAATTTTTGTCAATTATTTCCTCTCGGGGTAAACTCGTAAAATGCTTCAGAATGTTACATCATAAAGCTTCGTGAACCACATCTGTAATTTCGTGGGTAAGTTGAGCATCAGTTGCCTACCGAGCACCTAAAAAAAAATATTTTTAATCATTTCATTCCAAATGAAAATTCAACAAAGTGTAGCGAACCTTATATTTTTAAGAAAAAAAAAATAGTGGATTTTCAGCTGGTCCTACGAACTTTAAATAAATGTTCAGTGATTTCTTTTCGACTGAAAATTTATTAGATGGCACATAAATATATGCTATTGTAAATAAGTGAAAATGTCATATCTCGATGAAAATGTTGTCAACTGATGCCCTTAAGGGAGCACCACCGAAGCCAGACACGGGCATCTATCGCCTATTTAAATACACAGCTGACGAGTTTTCCCAGGGCACGCTGCTTTTATGGACTTTTTTTTTATTACTTACGAGATCTTATTAACAATCAGCTTACGAATTGTCATTCCGAAGGAAATGACGTACCTAAAGTTATTCGACATTACCATAATATAGACACTAACATTACGCCCCATGCACTACATTTAATCATTTTCGTTCTCGCTGTTTAAAACAATAAATGTAATAAAACAACAGATGATTCACGTAGGGTTGAAAAATATTATAATATGGCAGAGTATACGAAAAAAAAGATTAGTATTGTGAAAAGCGTGGGGTGCTTGATGGAAAAAATATGGCACAAAGCACCCACGCTTTCACAATAATACTAATCTTTTTGTTCATTTATATTTTCTGCCTCATATTAAGAATTATTTTCGTTTTTTAGTTCGATGTGATCATCAGCGTGTTTTTAGTTTTAAACTACATTTATTTCTACTTTTAGTTCAGTGTGATGATTAAAGCGTATTTTTTAGTTTTTTTAAACTATATTTATTTCATACTTTTTAGTTTGATCGATTGTCAAAAAAAAATTGTATTCCGAGTTCTTGTGAATGTTTGGACGTGACGCACATTTTTTTTTTAGTATCGTAAATCTACGACAGAGGGTGTACGGATGGGAAATTCTTTCCGAACGGGAGAGTTAGGGTCAACTTTCAAAAATGATACTGAAGTCGATAGTATTGTAAACCTTTGATAGAGGGCGGATGATTGTAAAATTCTCTTCGAATAGAAGATTTAAGCTTGTGGTCTTAATTTCTGAGAATAATTCAGTTTTGACGTTTTACTATAGAGTTTAATATGAAATATTATTTTATCATGAATCCATTTTCTTTATAGATGAGTTGATTGAAAATATGAACTTTTCTACTTCTACATCCAAAATTTTAATTATATTCATTTAAATTTCAAAAAGAAATCTTCAGAAAACTAAATATTTTATCAACATCAAATTATGTATGACATTGTATGAATTAATCCTTGTACCCATTTTTTATATTAATTCTGTTTATACGTAAGTCCCTAATTTGAACTGATTGAATTTACATCGATACCAAATAGAATTACCAAACCAAATTAATTAATCCTGGCGATCCTGACCAGGACAATTAAACAAACTTATCAAATTATTGTATTGTCACCGGTCCTTGATAAGTCTACAAAGTTTCAATAAAATCTGACCGTTCAAAGTGGGTCAAAATCGAGTGCAAAAAAGTCGGTTATAAACAAACAAACAAACAAACATACAAGTGAAGCTAATAAAAGCGTGTTAAAAAGAAAACAAATTACGAACTCTAAAACTGTAAAATATATAGGGAGCCCTTAAAATCTTAAAAAAACAACGCTGTATTGACAGTTTTTATGAGTATTTTTTATTTCGCAAATTATTGCCCTCATTATTTAGCGTATTTTGACACTTCAAAAATCAATACAACTCCACAACTCTTGAAAATATAATAATGTTGCATTGTCATTACCTGAATAAACCTCTACTTCCTAGGCAATCGATTAATCATCTGTAATGACAAAAATTGAACTACCCTACCTAAAACTTTTCGACTGTTATAACTTATAAAACTCCTGAATAACGTAAGACATTCGTGTTTCATGTAAACATGTGAAATTTTGGGGCATGCAACATACAGTGGCTGATTCCGATCTTTTCGAAATTTCGAGTTGTAATTTCAAAATATGACATATTTTTTGTAGTTAAAACTGTATTAGTCGCATCTAAATTCAAAGTTCCGCGAATAATTCTTAATATAATACAATTTCTTTGCACTACATTGTTCCTAACACAAGATTTATGGTGACATTAATGTAATTGACCGCTTAATAATGTACAAGTTTTAATTTCCTTCTTTACATGTACATTTAAAATATTCATGAACTGAAATCTTTTCGCCTACCTTCATTTACTTGAAATTATGGCACGTTCCATTCATAGTCGGGGCCGTTATTTTTTACGTGAGTTGCTTGTTTAAAGTCTGCTCAATATAGACATGGACAATCTAATATTTTACATTATGAAATCCGAGAAAATAAATAAATACAAGCTTACTACGGACTGTGAACACGTACAAAACACAAACGAAAACGTGGGGAATATAAATTTGCTGGAAAATCAGTACGTTTTCCAGTGCAAAAATAAACGACCGCATAACCATAAAACACGATAGTACCTGCGTCATAATTTACTCAGGGCGTCGCTGTACCGTGTGCACTGCCTCGTAACTAAAGTCGTATGGCTTTCATTTTACCAACTGAAAATTATTGCTGCTGCAAGTTAGTAAATCGGCCGAGTCGCGTGCTGTGGCTATGCATTTTTTTCCAAGTTAATGACTTTGTAATATCCCGACCCTTGATATTATCACATTATTGGTATGGCACGCGACACCAACCTTGTGACATTTCTACTTAATATCGTATTGCCATGATACAAGTCTATTTTCAAGATTCCAAGTGAAATGCTGTTAATGTTCAGGGCGGTCGTTAAAGCGACGACTTAATTCTACTTCGATTATGCAGTACAGAACCTTTAGTGTGCAGACTTTACCGGTCCAACAACTCGCTAATGTTATTCGCCAGCCCGACGATTACTATGAAAAATTTTAATACTAACTATCGAGGAAAAGTTTTCATATCGGTTGCAGGAGCAGAAAATTTTGGAATTATTTAATTTATAAATACTATAGACAGAACACTATCAAACCGATAGATAATTAAAATATATAACAAAATAAATGAAAATATTATCGTCTATGTAATGCCAGAAATAGCATAGATTTTGAATCTGACGGCCGCTGCACGTGACGGTCAAGAAGGCGAACTGTCAGAAGATAGCAAGCCCCTCATAAATACGTGCCGCGGCCGTGTTTGTATAGACAAAGAGATTACTTGGCCCACGCTGGCCCAAAATCCATCGGCCGTTTTACCAACCAAATCACGTCCCCCGCACAAACAACCGGAATAAATGGTCGGGGATGGACGATTTTACTGCTTGCGGAAACCATTCTTTGTGAACTTCGAATAGTAATCGCGGCACGTTCCCAGATGCCTTCCTTTCAATGTTATAAGATCGATAACAGACGCCTTCGCCCCTGTGAAAGGATGAAATTACTGCGGGGAGCCATTGTCTCGCGGGGAACGGCGTCGGCGGCGGCGTGCGTGAATGTAGCAGTTTAATTTTCGCAATCCATTATAGACTTAATCCATTATGCTCGTCTGTTTAAGTGTGGCGTTGTATTAAGCTACGTATACGAGTTCTTTCTTATGTATATGGTATTCGATAGGGATGTGCCATTTTGAGTTTAAGATTGAGTTAATTTCGAAATCGGTTTCGTTCACGGCTCTGCTCACGTGAATATATATGTATAAGAGTATATTTCTAATAGTCTGTCGCTACTGAGGAACGAAAGTTGCGAAAGCTATCAAAGAACACCGCGATACAACATCATGCCTTTACATACTTATCGTTTTCTATCCAAGTTATGGTTAAGCAACCCTAGTGTAAATTTAATTTTAAGTGAATTTCACGTCAATAAAGTATGTTTTTCTTTATGTTATCGTTTATAATATCCTAACAACAAAACCTTGCGTTGCTTGGATTAAATTACATCGCATGTTTAATGGTATAAAAAATATTTACGTATCCATTTTTTAACGTAAATATTATAAATTTCTACCTTAGATATTGAGAGACTTATTTGACCATTAAACATACGGTATATATAGAATATATCAAATTAATTAACTAATTAACGAATTTAAATAATTATAAGTTAAAATAAAAAATACCTTAGTAAATGGAAAATTATTTTTTTTTTAACACAATTATTTACATATTATATTATACATATTACAAATGCACATACATTTTACATATTATATTATAAATTTACACTTTTTATTTTAGTTACATTTTTTTAAATTTTCTATAGACTACATTTATAGTTTTATTGTCTAGATTGTAAATGAACAAATTTTGAGGTGATCCTACTCGTGAGCGCGATATAATAATGTGCAAAAGCATGGTTCCTTTAAGTCAACGCCACGGTATTGGAATGTTTGGTCCTATGCTTTATTGATAGTCATGCTGTAAGCCAACTTCACCGGGAATTGTAAAGGTTTAAAAGTAACATTTGTTATTAAAGGTATCCGTGGTATAAATACTATCTGTCCTTTTTGACCTGATAACGTCTTATAAATCGATGAACACTGGCTGCACGCACGAAAAAGCATGATTCATTGTCACGTTCTGCCTTAGCTGAGTGTGCGAGCGAGAGCATGGAACAAGCGATAAAGAGGCACGATTGGCCTAAGCGTTCGGCTTGCGACGCATCTATCTCTCTTCCACTCCATCGGCCGATGCGTCCGAGTAGAAAAGAGATAGCGGCAGCACACAACCTAAACTTGAGCTGTTTTGTCAACTGTTTATAAAGCGAAGTGAAAAGTTATTGTAGTTTCCATTGTTTATCACAACAATTCATAATCATCATCATCATCATCGCTCGACCTTCAGCCAGTCGCAATGACTGACAGGGACAAGTCCCGATACACTTAATTAAATTCTTCTTTGTATTATACAAAATAATGGTAATTCAGTGATGATAATTCAATTCAATTTACAAAAATATGCAATTTTTCATCAATGTTTTCTTATAACGTTTTTACGTAAAATTATCGTCCTTAAACCGACTTTACAGACAACCAATCTTTGTGTATCAAATGCTCACTTTGATGCAGTTATTAAGCATTAATTAATAATCTCTTCGTCTTTCCACTTGTAACAATGTATAGAGAAAGGGTTACGATTACAATAGCTAAAGAAACAAACAAACAAATCTATTGCTTCTAATATTTAAGTCACTTCTAATAGCTAGTGTTTCATTTTCATATTTTGCTATCTGAAACTCTAAGAAGTACCTGCTTCCTTTGAAAGATGATCGTTTGCTTGAGTTGATCCTTGGACAGTTTGACCTCGTTGGAGGCGCGGTAGACGATCTCCCGGTGGATGTCCATCGGTTTCTTCGTCTTTTCCTTTTTCGTCTCCGATATCGTGAACGACCAAGACGTAGTCAACGAAAATAGATTTGTTTCGAATTGACGTTTTAATTAACTTATAACATCTGAATTGTGCTGAGCGTCCTTGTTACATAATGGATCGGACGTGTATCGCGGAATGAACCCGGACACCCAGCCTCTTAAATGAAATATTTTAGATATTAATTTTTCGTTACCAGTCATTATACTGACTTAGATGATGTTATTTTGTAGTTGTTTGATGCAGAGTCTCATACCATTACACAGTTTCGGCGTGTTCAGATTTCGTAACCAAATAATTTGTGAACTAACTTTTAAGACAGTGTAATGGCATTCCTGGAACATGTAACGAATTTAAAAATTCAGTAGGGAAATTTATGCTTTCTTGTTCATCAATATTTGTATCTATTGACATGTAGATTTTCTTTTCTCCCGGAATTATTTCCTGGATAATACTGTTGATGCCGTTGACAATGTCGTTCTTTGTGGTAAGAGTAATTCGTTTGCATAACTATTCTAAATTGCTATAATTTTCAGCAATACTCGGATTATATTACTTCATTTATAAGTTGTTCCGGTGTTCCAACAACATTACAAAACTCATTAGTTAATGTGATTTGGCCAGTATTTTCGTCCTTTGGATAGATGCCCTCTCCTATTTATAAAAGTAGTTCAGAAAATTCTTGTGCATTTTCATCTCCTGAAATTTGCGCCCTCATATTTGTTGCTAATTTAATTATCTTTACATGTTCCCAGATGATTGATTTCTTTAAGCAAGCTTTTATTCGCTGGCGTTGATTTCAGAATGACATCCAAATGACTTCGTTAGGGGATTGAACACCTAGTTGTATTGACGTTTGGTTAGATATTCCTAAATATTTACCTTCTATCAATATTCAAGCTTTTTAAAAAAATTCTTCTTAAAAATTCATTTCTAAGTCCGAGTTTTGTTGTCATAGTTCAGCCAAGATCTGTCATGGATCAGAAGGATTAAATATCATTAATATAAGTGCGAATGACTCATGAATTCGATTTGCTGTTGCCGTTTGGACCGCTTCATACATAGCTAACTCCCAATGATTATCGTTTTCTAGTAGACCCAATCTTTGACATGCTTAATTATATGTCTCACAAATGTTATCATTGACAATTTTTAGTTTTTCAAAACATGTTGAGCCACGAATAGTGTGAAATAATAAATGTAGATAGAAACATTCAGCGTTTTTTGGATGCACTTTGTAGATTCGTCCTATTGTGTTACTTTTGAACACTGTGTCATGTCCTTCTCCTGGCATTCCACGTTTTAGGAATTAATTGGATCAATAGGAATTAATGGGAGTATTAAATTGTTTATTTGTTGTATCCCATGTATAATAGCTTGGTACTTCTGAGTAAAATAAAATCTTAGCAAATGTATCTTTCTGGAATAGTTCAAAAAAGGCTATTAAAGTTGTTCGTGTTGGTGGTTCCGTCGCACCTTTTTGTGCTGTTTCTGTAATGAAAATACATGTTGTCCATTTTCTAAGTGGACAGATAAATGGAGAACCGGCGGATCTTGATCGCGTACTGGAAAACTTAAAATTCGCCAAATCGCTTCGTTGGTATTAATGTAACGACCCATTTGATACTGTATTGTCTCATCATGCTGGTTTTCTTTGGTTTCCATAAAAACAGCCATATCACTGCCTTTATTAAAACATTTGCATACATACTTTATCAATTTTACAGAACTGCATTATTCAACATCGATATAGCATTTGAACATTTTAGATAAAAGTAGATTATATGGAACCACCCATTGATTGTTAACTTGAATTTCTTTATTGCTTCGTATTATAATTTTAGTCATAAATCCGCCTTGTTCTGGTGATCGACGTCTGTATTTCGAATATCCGTCTTCGCCTGTGGCTGTTTCGTTTAAAAATGACTTCAGATAACGTTTCGTACATTTTTCATCTTTCATGCACGGGGAACTTACACTAAGTTCACCACACGAGTCAAGTACCACGTATTTTACAATTATATCATACTATCAAGATCAGAACCTTCTTCCGGGTTTGGAAACTCAGCCTTGATGATATCACTTATTTGATTCCGTTGAATTTTATTTCGAAATCAAATTAAGTTGTAAGAATGTGGCAGTCCTCGTTTCTGCCATTCAATTGAAAACATCCAGCGAAAAACTGTACCAAATATTTAATTTTTCACAATGGCGTCAATAAATTTAATTTGTTTTGACAAAAAACTCGTGCAACAATAAAATGTCTATTGCTGACTGTCTGTCCATATTTCCGTCCATTCTTCTTTGATTTCCACCCATGAAGAAATACATGCAAATGTTATAAATAAATCTGTTAAGCTGTGTTTTCTGACATAAGTTATCACATCTTGAGCATATTCATGTATGTGACGTGGATTTCCAGTAAAAGTTGATGAAGAAGGTGACCAATTTTCCCATGTTATCGACGTTTCCTTGAATGGATGTATTCATCCGAGCGCAACTTTCATTGATTATGGAGAATAAATTCTAATCTTTCCGTTTCAATTTTAACACAAATATCTACAATAAACTACTAAAATAACTGCCGACAATTTAAAACATGGTGTTCACCATTTCTAATCATAATGTGATAAGCATAAAATCTGATATTTTTTTGTTAGTTTCGACACCTATTGCTGGATCGATTTGTTGAAAATTAAAGTGATAACCATCCTCATCTTCTCAAAAATGTAGCAGATACTGTAGTGCATCATAACTACAATGTGTTTCAGAAATACGTTGGAATTTATTACTTCGCCGTTAAATAATAATATAACGACGACTACATTCATTATCAACTATTACTAAGGCAACTTCGTTCGTTTGAGGTGCATTGAATGTTCGTTCGTGTTGACCGGCTGGTCTTTTATCTGTTCGAATGACGATTTTATAATTATTTGCATGCATTTGGTCTAGAGAAGTTTTCATTAGTTGAATATGATCATCAAGTAAACGCTATTATTTTTGAATAATGTTTCGTTGTAATTCCTAAATGTTAGACAACATTAATCCGTTTCAAGTTTCACGTCACCAATAAAGTATACTTGTGGAAATTTTGGAGTTTCAATAGGCATCGGTAGAAGTGAGCGTACTCAGTGATAAATTTGGCCTTGAACCATGAAAATCGGTTTGAAATTTTCTTTGTGGCATATTAATGAAGTTCCGAGTGAAGTAATTTGAAAACAACAATTATATCGACATATTTTTTGTAGAAAATGATTGGAATATGGTGCTTTTCCATTAATATATGCGAGTATTGCGGTGATGGTACATCTAATGCTAATAAATTGACTTTACCACTCGTACAGCACAAACCAGCAGTTACGCCATTAAATTTCCTTGCATGACAATACTCGCATGTCGTATTCATTTTTCCGATAACAATATTTGAATGTTCACTGTATTGTTTTATAAGGGTACGCCTGAAGTTCTAAA